>JAPXFY010000014.1:51802167-51844667 GCA_030674185.1 Monoplex corrugatus | reverse complement strand
GCGCTGTATACATCAAGTTTCTATGTATGCCAAAATGGCAACACCAAGGCATCCACACACACACACCCACACACAAGAGGAAATTGTCTCAAAACAGCGAGAGTTGAGAAGAAACGTACGAAAATTCTGGAATACTTCCAGAAGCCGCGGACTCTAAATCTGGTACGATATCTAGAATAAGTCCCAACCTGAGACATAAAAAAAGGAAATCTCTGTTCGCCGTCTATCTTAATGCTACAATCATTCTGGTGGTGTCAGCTGAATGTTTTAAAGTCTCCCGCCGCCCAATCTCCTTCCACTTCAAGACCTTTCCAGCGTACACGGTTTTGCCGTAGGCTCAACGAGCCCGCCTTATAATACAGATGGCAGACTAGGTACAGTGCCTAACATGGAATTGACCGAGCGCAATAAATCCCTCCTGAACACAACTTTACAAACTGAACGTTCTCTCGTTAGTTGTTACTACACTTCTGTCTGCAACAAACCCGCACATTAAACTGGAAACACCTCATTGCAATTTCGTGTCAATACGAACGAATCGTCGTCTCTCCCCCCTCCTACCCCCCCCCACCCCCTCCTGCCCTAGAACAAAGAAAGCTGGTAGCGCACTGTACTTCATTTTTTTTTTTCAATGGTGACGGCAACAAAAGGACATCCAGGTATCATGACCTGGGTACGACCCGGTCCCCTTAGAGTGTACGGAATTAACCCTTTCACTCCCGCAAACCTATCCACCATCTGCAAACTTAACCCTTTGATTCGCTCACCCTGTCCATCAGCTTCCTGCAGGAAGCTGGTGGACAGGGTAAGGGAATCAAAGGGTTCAGTTTTTGCTTTGCTAGCATGGTTAACTATGCAGGATGCTGTTGGACAGGCTGCGAGAGTCAAAGGGATTAGGGCCGAAACACATGCTTGACGGGGGCTTCTCCTCTGAGGACCTTCTGCTGTCCGGCTCTTTCCAGTTTCTTGCTATAGGAACTTTACTAGGATAGAAGAAGCTCACTGTCTTTCATTCATTTCTATTTAAACCTCTTTTATCAATTCTGTCAAAACGGACTTAGCATGTGAAATTCACATCGCCGCAGCGCCCACTCGCATAATCATCTAAACACTAACTAACCGGAGTGAAGTTCATCCTGAAGGTAAGTCTGGTCTGATTGCACTGTTCATCTTGAATCCCCCTTTCCTCTCCCCCTTCCCCTCCCCCCAAACAAAGTTCACAGTGACCTTAAGCCACGTTCTGCTTCACTGAAGCATGCCAGCGAGATAATAAAAACTATAGCCAAGGGAAAACAGTCAGTTGGAGAAAGAGGAGGAGAAAACTGAAAAGGAGAGGCTTTTTTTTTCAAGATAAAGCATTTTGTTAGTTTTACAAAACTAAAGGAAGCTGAAGTGAAATATTCAAAAATCATTTCTCTTATCTTTTTGTTAGTTTTACAAAACTAAAGGAAGCTGAAGTAAAATATTCAAAAATCATTTCCCTTATCATTAATCAAAGCCAAGATGGAATCCTGTTTTTTTTGTTGTTGTTGTTGTAACAATACATATTTCGGTTTCTTCCCCCCTCCCTTCCCCAGTCCGATATTATGACTCAGCCGGACAAGAAGTGTTAATGCAAGACAGATAACCAGCCAAGCATCTATCTACATACAAACCCAAGCATCTATCTACACACAATTCGAAATTAGTCGTCTATCAAAACACATTAAAACGCGAATCAGCATCTCTCGACATGATAAAGCCGCCATATTCCCATCCACCCAACATTACCTGTAGTCTCTTGAAATTCAAAATCAACCTTACGTTCAAAGTGAAAAATCAATGAAAAAGACAATCTTACCCTATTCCTGCAACTTAAAGACAACCATACCAAAAAACATCTTACATATGACTTCTTCATGAAAATAATTCCGCTGTCAGTTCGCAGGGAATGATCCAGATTTTCCAAAGAAATGCAAATTTAAATACATGAAAAGCCAACAAGCTTGCTGTGACAGAGTTAACAACCAATGACCCAACCAACTAACCAACAAAAGGCCAACGGGATTGCACATAACGACTAGTGCTGAGTAAATGAAGTCTCATCTTGTAGAGTCTAGAATTATCAACATTGCACGTGCATAGCGAAAAATGACGACATCAGAACGTGAAAAGGAATGGGGGGATGGGGGGGTATGACTGGTTAGCTAGCCAAACCAATACAAAAAATATGAACATTTTGATGTATTTAGCAAACAAGATGAAAATAGACCCAAAAAATGGTTGGAACTGCTTGTTCTCTACTCAAAAATAATCGAAAGAAAGAAAAAGGAAAAAAAAAAGAAGAAACAGACAGCAGTGAGAGAGAGAGAAAGAGAGAGAGAGAGAGAGAGAGAGAGAGAGAGAGAGAGAGAGAGAGAGAGACAGAGACAGAGACAGAGAAAGATGAAAGAAAAAGCTGCTATAGTGATTGATCGGTGACACAAAGCGGGCATGCTACTGATCGATCGATGACACAAAAGCAGACATTGCACTTTGAAATGGCAGTAGATTATTGTTCAAATGTCTTGGCAAACCGATTTGTTCCGCTACAGAAGCTACAGGGTTTAATTTTTGATGATATCTGCAAAGAAACCCCCAAACAACAAACAGTAACCCTTAAACTTAAAAAAAAACAACCAACCAACAAACGAAATAAAAAGCACACATACACACTCAAAACACAGACAAAACGATAAAACAACAGCAACTGTTGTTCTTAAATACACAAAAGAAATAATTACATCAATACACCCTCTCGCTCCCTGGCGTGGCTTCAGGAGGGAAAGGGGTTAAATTAAATACAAGGGGAAAACGAACAAATCACGAGGAACGACACCAAACCGATCGTCTGTACTGTCACTTTGCAGGAGGCTATTCATTAATTACCATCATTCACAGGCATATGTATTATCATCCACATTTCACACCCCATCAAACTGACATTTGTTTTTATTTTTCTTTACCATATACAAAACATCAATTCCCCAACACCCCACCAACACGATACGAGTTGCACATTATGGCAGAAGTCCCGTACAGAACAAAAAAAACAACAACAAAATGAAATAAAATGCCAATTATATACAGCCATTGGAATGTAATGTATGTACTAGCAGTGCTTTGTCGATAAATTGAAGGCACTATTTATCAATAACAAATCAAATAAACAAACTGTCAACAGAGACACCGTTTGCGAAGGCACTTGATCCTGAACCGTATTTTGCTACACACGGTCGGCCGATGGAAGACAAGTTTTTTGAAAAAGTTCACAACACAAACCAAAATGTTTGACACAAATCTTCCGTTTAATCATATTACATATTTATCGATTTATTTTGAGAAGGGAATGTTAACTAAGAGGCGTACATTGTTTGTTTGTTATTGTATCTATAAATCTATAATAATAAATTCTTATATATGTTGACCAAAAAAGTACCAGAGATTATATTCAAAATCTTGTATGTTCAGAATTTTGGAAGCTACCATGATCTGAAAAGGCCGCAGGTTGAAATTGGTCCATAGCCAGTCAACATCAATACAGGTAAAATGGCACTTCTGCATGGCTCAATGGAAGCACAATCATAATAGTAATGATGGTAACAATAATAATATTAACCATATACGACAACGTTTAAGTGTATAATATAACTTCATATATAAAAAAACAATGCACCTTAGATGTACCGAGTTGCCAATATCCAGGACTAGAAATGGAATGCACATGATACACTTGCCTAGACATAAGAAGTGTGTGGTGCGTGCATGAGAGCGTCAGTGCGTGCATGTGGTGCGTGTGTGTGTGGTGTGTGCGCGGGAGCGCGCACGCACACACACGCGCGCGTGTGTGTTTCTCAAGACAGCGTCTCCGCCTTCAGACTAAATTAATTCCATATGCACTGACGCATCAGATACCATGTGACGGAAAACATCCAAAATGATCACGGCATAAGACATAAGCCTTCAGTAACCCTACGCCCTGGCATGCATGCGTGTGCGTGCGTGTGTGCATGTGTGTTCGTGCATAATTGCGTGCGCGCGTTTTGTCTGTACATGGCATAAATATGTACGCCTTTAAGCAACCTCCGAAGTGACCACTAATGACATCGTCAACTCGTTTGAACACAATCAATGGTAAATACAAGGCAAGAGGGGGAAATTCAAAGAAATCTACACAATCAATTCAACATCATTATAATTATACACTTTTTATCAACCACCGTGCCAGGGCTGTGATCGGCAGTGCCGAGGGGCAGAATAGTGTGCCCAACACACACCAAGATAGCACACATATTATTTGATTCTTGGCTGACTTGGGTTCCATTCTCACTGATCTGACACTGCAGGTGTTTGGGCAAATTTTTACACACTGTAACCCTTCTCAACCCTTGTTCCTATCCCCTTCGCAAACGAGAAGAAGAAAGGAATGGGGAAAACCCCATTCTACGAACTGGAAATCTAGACCAGCAATCTGGAACGTAGAATGATGCGTCTATTGCTGGCCAGATTTTCAGCATTTCATCCGGAGACGCACATATCATTACATATTTATTCAAGAAAATAAATGAATCGAAAATGTAGGATTTGTTAGCACAAAAATTTAGGGTATTCTTTTTCTGCACGTCTTGAAAGGCCCAGATGTACCTACTCGTGAACGTTTGCTGTTTGTTGTAACCTGTTATCTTGTTTCCTGGGATTTCTTCTGGTATATATACGGAAAACAATCAAATCTGTAGCATGTCTGTGTTTCAACATGTTGATGATCCGTGATGGCATTAAGAATAACATAAATGATAACGTTCCGATGGAATGTGATTACCAAAGATGTCCACATGGCATTATATTATGGATTATCGTGTCTTCACAAAGTAATGCTGATGTCATTTGTATTTTGTAACGTTTTCAAAGATGAACAAACAACATGTCCTGATGATGAGTGGTTGAGTGGTTGTCGTACTTCTACATGATCCAGTGTCATGAAGATAGTCAGGTTTTCTGATGGTGTTAAGACCACGAACAGTCGGACTGGTGAACTTTCCACATGAAAACATATGAACTTTTGTTGTTGAATTTGTTCGGTCGGACAATGTCATATGCGCTCTACCCTCTTCTCATGTCTGCCAGTGATAACCTGGCAGACTCGTTGAATCTCGGTAAAATCCTACGGTTAGCAATATCTTGAAATGGAATAGGGATTGGGGAGAGGATGGGAAGTGTAAAACCTATCAAACATTAAGCTGACGCTACGAGAATGATTGGAACGCCAAGATGGACAGCAAACGGGCCATTTTTATGTTGCATGGTGGGACTTACTTCAAGGCATTCAGACCTCGAGTCCCCGACTTTTATCAATAAAATCAGCAAGCCCATAAAGAAAGAGGAATCTTAGACTAAGAAAATTCCGGTTTGCTAGTACACTTACCTGTAAGCCAACTCTTTTGGTAAGTGTACTAGCTGAACAAGAATTTATACATTAAAAAAATCCTCTTTTAAAAACCAGTTCTCATTTTGTGGGTCTTTGTAGACAACTATCTTCTCAAGAAGATGATTTTTTTTGTCTCCTCCTTCCCTTTCTTTATTTTTTGTCCATTGAAACACATGTTGTGTATATATATGAATTACTAACACTAACTGACATCTGTAGACAACTTCTTCGACTGTCTTCGTTTCAAAAAGAAAAGAAAAGCTTGCCTTCCTCTAAACTATGCTATCAAAGGAAAGTTCTCCAGTCGTTCAAAACGGAATTGAAATATGTGTTGTGCGACATACCAGGGACTGTCATGTCATGTTGTGCTTTTGTGGCATAAAGAATTTGCGATCATGGGAGTTAACAAGCGTTCTGATGGCATATGAATTATAACTGTGTGTTCTGATGCCATACTGAGAATTGGATCAGGTTTTCCCACAGCATGTTCATCATCATGACTTGGCCTTCTGGTGGCCTGTGGATTATCTTAGATCCTGATATGTATCAGCGTGCGCTAACTGCATGAAGCCGTACTGGGCTACGCTCATGAAATGTCCTGCATTAACCCTGCCCCTTCTTTACAATACCTTATCCACCAGCTTCCAGCACAAAGCTGTTGGACTGGGTGTGAGGATTAAAAGCTGTTGGACTGGGTGTGAGGATTACATGGGTTAATGTCTGTTCCTTTTGAAGTAGCGTAATGAAAAAGAAGGCAATGACAGATTGAAATGAAATCAATATATTCTTGCTGAACTGGCTTACACACAAAACCCCTTAACAAGTAAACGTATTACATTAAAAGAAAATAATACACATCCAAGTGACACACAGCAATATGATTAGTGAAGTACCTGAGGGATGCACAAACACTCACAGCAGCCCTTCCACCTGATACATCAGTGACACATCAACATTCCTTGTCATACTAACACAAAGGCAGTTTTTAACCCTACTCCACCCCACACACACCAGTCACTCATACGCAGCTTGGCTTCACAACTTTTACTACAAGAAGCACCCCCATAGAGACTGGGTGTTACTGCTCATATCTCTCTCTCTCTCTCTCCCTCTCTCAGAGCCCTGCAAGCCACAAAGTGCTGTGTTACCATGACTTCGCACTAGTCACTACCGCTGATGTCCAAGCCACTGTCTCTTAGCATCTCAATGTCTGCCACGTCGATTCACACAGAATCACAGATCTTCTCTGGGCCCGATTCCATTCATACACACTCTACAGGTCACCGCCTCACACAGCATGAGAGAATAAACGTTTAAGTTATTTTGTTGTAGTTGCTCTTAACTGCGACACGTTAAGAATAGCAGCTCTCCAAAATAACAACTGATTCACAGCAATGAAAAGCAAAAGGTTTCGTAAAGATGGGTACAAATCTGTCCTGGAATAATCAAGTATCCCTGAAGTTTTGTTCTTCACAGTCCATTTATCAAGTTCATCGAAGGATATTGTGAGCAGGAAATATTTGACCGGACAATCAACAGTTCTATCCTCTGTGAAAAGTTCATCCAGAAATAGGCCCACAGAGGGCAAATAAACACACAGTAGCCCAAGGCTACTTCAAGTTAAATAAACGGTTCAGTCAGAGATACATCAGCAGAAAGTTGCACCTCGCTTAATCCTACGTCAAGAGAAGTCAGCAGTCTGCCGTTCAATAGAAGTTAGCACTCACAGTAACTTCAGAGATAGCAGTTCGGCAGCTCGCGTCAGTTTTTCTTGTAAATAAATTTGGCAGTTCCAGTTACTTCAAGAAAAGTTAGCAACCAGTTCACAGTGACTTTAAAAGACGCCAGAAAACCCAGTTAACACACAGCACAGCTGTTTCATTTATCACCTTCAAATTTCCCTCCATTCTTTCCGAGTCATGTTCCCAGATTCCCAGCATGAATGAAGCTTAATCATTCTTGATTTTCGTGTCACTTTTCTGTCCAACGTCTTGTTCTCCCATATACGACACAAATCTCGTGTCTCGAGCATCACACACTCAGCACATATCAGTTTTCCCCCTTCAGTTTACTTTCAGCTCTGTAACTCCCTATACGGTAGCCTCCTTACGGTAGCCTCCTTACGGTAGCCTCCTTAAGATGCTGAACAAAATGAGGGAGTGACAGGAAGAATAAATTTGTATCTAGCTTATGACGTCCTTTCCCAGCTAAGGAAGAGAACGCTTTTCTTCGTTCAATTTTTCGCTAGGTTTGGGATTAGGGTCTCGTGCAGACCTTGCTTTCTGCGTTTTGCTCTGGGCAGGTTTTGTCTGTCCTTTTAATCTTAAACAATCTTCTGACTATGTTTCCACTTTGTTCTGCCCAGCCGTCCTCACCGACAGGTTATCATCTGAACATCATCATTCTCACTCGCAAACTATCGACGAGGATCGCAACAGATGTGCACTATCTAACACAATGTTTTTGTCTTCCGTCACCACATCAGCAGCGAAACCGTTTTATTTCACAGATGTTCTAGCATGTTGGTCCACAGTACATGTGACAAGAAACAAACTTTCAACGAAAGCACTCATGCCAAAACTGATGCCATGGAATTTTAATACACATACAAAAACATGGAACAAAAAAGTACAAGAAGGCAAGCCATGCATCCGAATGTTCAACATTCGCCCCCCCCCCCCCCAAAAAAAAAAAAAAAAAGAAAAAGAGAAAAAAGAAAAGCACAGCAGCGACAAACAGCGTTTATGGGAAGACATGGAATGTACACATAACTACAGAAATATTAAATCACCACCACCATCAACAATTTACATGAAGCAGGAATGTAAAAGACAAAAAGAAAATCGATCAACCCTATAAATCATGATGCATTATACGTTTGTCTCATCAATATTCGATACGACTGTAATTTAAATCAGTCAGAATAAAACAGTACCGGGAAGGATAAAAAAAACATAACAGAAAAAACAACAACACAATCCACTGTCTGGCATCATCATGGAATGAAGGAAAGAAGAAAAATGAAGTCACCTCTAAATTGTAAAGAAACTGATCAAGCTGGGGTATTATCAGCATATCATGGAATGAATCAAAATTGCATTACAGGACTCCATTCTCTACCCTTTCCCATCTTTACTGTATGCTTTGCACAAAAAAGAAGTGTATAGAATGTGATTTAAAAAACCGTGGAGGGGAGGAGGACACCAAAATTATAAGCTAATTGAGCGCTTCATACATTCCATAAGGCGTCCTTGGCAAATCGATGTAAATAAATCTTCAAACACATTGTACATTTTCAACAGTTTGACCACCGATAAATTACCCCATACAATATTAGGATTTATGTGTATATATAGGAACGAATATAATATGAATACATACATCTGATATTATTACTGGATACAAGCACCTATTTACAGTGATATGCTGACAAAAAAGTGTGTTCGAAGACACTGGAATGGAAGCCCGACTGATTTTGTTGTCTGCAGACAACTGCAAATGCATTCATATACATATATATCTCATATTCTACAACTTTATTGCATCAAATAAACTGCATTCATTGTATACTACAGAGTGACGACTGGAATGGAAACTCGTGAAAGACGACCTGTCAAAGCTTTTGTTCCCTCACCCTCTTCACCAGCTTCCCAAAGCAAGCCGAGGACGGTGAGAAAAAGGGGGCAAAGGAGTGGCATGGTTAGTCATCTAAACACATTGCATAGTCCAAAGACGTGATTATCAAATTCACTGCGATCTGATTAATCTTCTGTCATTTCTTTATTCTGTTTTGTCTGTTTGTCACACAATAAGCACACCCGTCTTTTTCTGGTTGTTTCAAAACCGTTCAGACAGCACTTTCTTGCAGGTTGCACATTCAGCCTTTATGCTGTCGTTCATGTTGGATCATCAGGTCCTTATCCTCGAACTCGCGGTCACAGAATCGGCAGGCGTATACCCTGGTAGTGGTAGTGTTGGCCTGCGGATGGGAACCCTTCACCCCTTCCCCTCGCTTCGTCTCCCCACCAGAATCCAGGCTTGGCTCCCCCTGGTCTGATGACGTCTCAGACTTGCTGGACTCCGTGAGATCGGTCTGGGCGCCGTCAAAGGCCTGGGCACCCTTGTGCTTGCTGTCCAGCAGCTGCTGCATGGTGTCCATGTCCATGTGGGTGGATGGGAAGTGCAGCTTGATGTGCACCAGCAGGTTCTCCTTGGACGGGCAGGTGTAATCGCAGCAAGGGCACACCACCTCCCCGCTACCTGAGTGGTGCTTGGTGTGCTGGTTCAGCAACAGCTTGGACGAGGTGCTGAAGGGACAGCGCTGACATTGTAGCTCCCCTTCCGAGGTCACCTCCTTGGTGCTGGTGCTGCTCTCCTCGTTCTTCAGACTCCCGCTGTAGTCAGAGGCAGGGCTGCTGCTGTCGTCTGCGGCCCTGTCCGGGAACTCGGCAATCTCCACACTCTCGTCATCTGCTATAGAAATATAACAACACTGAATAAAGAAAACCGCATGAATACTGTTTCACAACATGTCTATGGGAACGACGTAGCAGAGTTCTCAACTTTTTTTTATAAACAGAGATTAGACTCAAGTCTCTCTTGTAATCAATAATAAATTATACACCAACATTTTGCTCCAAAGGCATGCAAGTTCCATGTCGATTTTGCGTTGTGGGTGAAAACTGTTTTCCGTTTCAGTTATTCAGGAAAATCGACTGGGCACGAACAAGAATGGTTCCTGTTTCAGTTATCTCCCTTGCCTCACAAGTTCTATTACTTTTTATTCTGAAACTTGTTTTAGATTCGTTTCTGACAAAAGATAATGAGGAAATAGCAATGACAAGTACATAATTTTCATATTGTGATAACAAGAAAGGGATTGAAGCATTAAGATACATGCATTATACTTATACAGGTCTACAATGCTAAATCAATTATTTTGGTGAAAAACAGGATTCAAACCAAATGCATAAAAAACAAACATTGTTTATCTCAACAAGCGTGTTTAAACCCATGAACACATCTGGCAAAGGACAATGCACTACACTCTGTGACTGATCGATGTCTCACTTACCCTCAGCTACGTCTCCATCAGGGTTATCGTGTGGGGCTGCAGCCGCGTCCTCGGCCACCTCTTCCTGGCTCCTTTCCTTCACCGCTTCCGCTTTGGACTGGGAGGCGGCAGTGACCTGGTCTGGGGATGCTGTGACCGCGCTGGGTTTGGACGATGGTGAGGTGACGCCACTGGCACTGGCACAGAGCTGCTCCACACCCTTCTGCTGCTGCTGGAGCTGCTCGTGCAGACGCCTGTGCTGACACAGGTGGCTCCAGTTCGGGGTGCGATAGGTACACTGCTCACACGTGAAGCAGCCCTCCCCGCCATGCAGCTTCGAGTGCAACTCGTAGGCCTTGCCGTTGCGGCTGATGTAGGGACAGTGGGGACAGCTATAGGACTTCTTGGTGATGGCCATCTTGAAAGGAGGGTACTCGCCCTCCTCACAAGGGATGGGTTTGGCTTCAAACTCGCCAGGGGCCATCTTGGAGTACTCGGCGTTGGCGAACACTTGGTCTTCTGGAGACGTGTTGAAATCGGGGTCGTCCTTATGGATGTTGCGGTGCTGGAGGACCATGACGAGGCGGTCGGCGGACCAGTCACAGAAATCGCAGATGTACTGCTGCATCTGGCCGTGCATGGACAGGTGTACTTTAAACTTCTTGGGATCTGTCGTTCTGTACGGGCAGTCGGGACAACGCAGAGTTTCAGGAGCAGAGGGCAGAGAAGCAGGGCGAGGAGTGACTGACCCTTCCCTTTTGCCAGAGGGTGTCTGGTTCAGCTGGGGGATGTACTCAGGGGTGTAACCGGGCTGGTGGCTGTGCAGCGTGTGATGCTGGCAGATTATGTCAAGCTTGTTGTGACTGAAAGTGCAGTAATGGCACTGATACAACCTTTTCAATCCGTGACAGCTGCAGTGAGTGCGAAACTCGAAGCTGGAACGAGCACTGTAGGGGCAGTGGCGGCAGTTGAACACGGGCATCTCCTCGTCCTCCGGGCAGACAGGGTCTGCGGCAACTGCCTTGCTGTAATCGTTGGCCGCTTCCGCCTCCATGATCTCTTGAGCCTCCCTGTCCTGGTGGCACTGAGGTGTTCGGCGCGACGCCGTCTGCTGCGCTAGGCTCTCTTCATCAGTGTCCATCTTCTCCTGGGTAGCGGAGGTGTCCGTGGCATTGATCGAACCACTACTTCCAGCCACCTCTTTGGACAGATCTAGGGGTCGGAAATCCATGGCGGGGGGCTGGGGTGACGAAGTAGCCTGGGGAGGGGACAGACACGGGGGTTCCTGCTTGATAGGGGACAGGAGGGAGATGGCGGGTTTCTGGGCGCTGGCTGGGTCAGAGAGGGTGCTTGACGAGGGCATGTCGGGAGAGGTCAGTCTGGAACTGCCAGAGGTTAGCTGCTGGTCCGCCACGCTGATTTCCTTGTACTGCAGGACGTTGATATAGGGCGTCAAGTAGGGATGGTTGGTGCCCTGGTGTTGCAACATGGGCTGGACCTGTCCATACAAAAGCCAACACTTATCTGTCAGTCCACAACATATCACTCATAATGTGCAAATGCTTTGTGCAAATTTCATCCTTAACATCTACAAACAAAACAAGACATTATTCTTTCCCTAAGTTAATTTTTTTCCTTTGCAAGTTTAGATAAAACTTTAGTTATCTAACAAAGGTATGTAGGCCTGTCTTATGAGACTGGACACTGCTACCTTCCTACAGCGTATATTTACTAGCGAAGCTATAATTGTTCACTTACGGAGATACAACCGTTTAACCCAACGGAGCCACAATCTCTTACTATTTAAACTACAATCCTTTACTAGTAGAATCCTTCACTAGCTTACCCACAATTTTTCACTAGAAGAGCTACAATCCTCCAGTCATACAATCACAATCAGTAGTTAGTAGCACCACAATCTTTTACTAAAAGAACGACAATCCTTTACAACTACAGCTACAACCCTCAACTAGTAGAGCTAAAATTCTTAACTAGTAGAACTATAATCCTTCACTAGCAGATCCGTAATTCTTTACTAGACTAGTAAGTAGAGCTGAAATCTGTCACTAATTTCTCTTCATTCACTAGGACATCCACAATCCTTTACGAGTACAGCCGATAATCATTTACTAGCAGAACAACAATCCTTTGCTAGTAGATCTACACTCAATCACTAGCAGAGCAACAATTCTTCACTAGCAGGGCAACAATCCTTTACTAGTTGATCTACACTCAATCACTAGCAGAGCAACGATTCTTCACAAGCAGAACAACAATCCTTTACTAGTAGATCTACACTCAATTACTAGCAGAGCAACAATACTTCTCTAGTAAGTAGAGCCACAATCCCTCACTAGTAGAGCTTAACCCTTTGACTCCTGCACCCTGTCCACCAGCATTCAGTATTGTCAACCATGCTAGCAAAGCAAAAACTTAATCCTTTGTCTCCTTCACCCTATCCACCAGCTTCCTGCAGGAAGCTGGTGGACAGGGTGAGGGAGTCAAAGGGTAAAGTCTTTGCAGTTGGTGGATACGGTGTGGGAGTCAAAGGGTTACATTTCCTCACTAGAACCACCGCTTTTCCTTACCATCTCAGCGCTGTGAGAGCAGTGGCCACACTGGTATTTCTGTAGGGAGTGGTGGTGCACCTGTCGTGTGTGCTTCCGTATGTTTGCTGGGTTGCGATCCATATCGTTGCAAAAGACGCATTTATACCACATCATTCCCTTCAGAGGGTCGCCAATGGGCTGCAGAGGGGTCTTCTTGTAGGTCATCACCACCTTTGTGTGAAACCAGCTCTCCACGCCGTTCCCGCTCAAAGCCGTCTGCTCTCGGCTGGAAATTTGGAGAGAGGCCAGGGCAGAGGCAGTGGCAGACGAGAGTTTGTCAGGTTCGGACCTGAAATAATACCAAACCGTGCAAAACAGACCTGAAATACAAATCGTGCAAAACAGACCTGAAATATCAAACCGTGCAAAACAGACCTGAAATAATATCAAACTCGTACAAAACAGACCTGAAATAATATCAAATCGTACAAAACAGACCTGAAATAATATCAAATCGTACAAAACAGACCTGAAATAATATCAAATCGTACAAAACAGACCTGAAATAATATCAAATCGTACAAAACAGACCTGAAATAATATCAAATCGTACAAACAGACCTAAATAATATCAAATCGTGCAAAACAGACCTGAAATAATACCAAACCGTGCAAAATAAAGTCTTGACAATGATTGTTCTCTTACCACATTTAACTTCAAACGATTACAATTATTGCAATCACAACTGATGCGGTATGAACTTGTCACAATTTTTATTTGCCGCTTCAGTACTCGTTTTCTCCAGGTAGACGACTCTAACTTTTGAACAGGGGGAAAAAAAATCGCGTTTCTTTCAAAAGTGTACCATCTAGTTGAAACATAGCGCTCTTGATTCTACCTGTAGCGCTTACTGCTGTCTTGTTGTTTAATTCAAGTACCTTTTTTTTTTTTTTGCTTTTACATCCTAACTGTTATTTTCACAAAGTTTGTATAGACGGCGAAATTAGCACATACAGACTTGTAACCAAACATTACATTAAAATGTAAAACATTAGCACAGACTGAAAAGTACATATAGCAATGGGATGACCTTAGTGATCTAGATTCTATAGTTTAATCATTTAAGCACTAGTTTATTCAAAGGTTAAAAAATGGTTCAACGGCTTTATAAATGAGGTGGATTCATGACAATGGGGATAACATGAGTATCAAAATGAAGACTTTCCGTACATAACCCAATGAACAAAACAACTGTGGTTTTTTTTCACTGCACATAAGTGGTACAGACACATACAATAATATGTACGTGTAAGTAAGGAAAATAATTAACCGGGTATCTTAATTACATTACAGGAAAGGATGTAAATCTAATTTTATACACGTAGCTGGCGCCACCCGCACACACACACACACACACACACACACACACACACACACACACACACACACACACACACACACACACACACACACACACACACACACACACACACACTTTCACACAAACGGAGCGGTAATTCAGAGGCATGATGACAAGAATTGAGAGCATTCTTTGCCATTCACCTATCATACATTCTGAATTAAAAATCAGGAAATGTTCGTAGAGGGTTTCATCGCACTCCACCAATTCCATATACGCTCCAACCTTATCTGCCAGTAACGAATTGGTAGACTCTCTGATCCTTTGCAAAGCCCTATGTGTTGGCAAGGTCTTGAAACCAAGGGAGGGGTGTAAACCTATGGGCAGTTAACAGGGCAATTTTATACAGGAAGATTGCTTCACCCTGTGCAAAGCAGTTTTTGCCGACTAGTCTTGAAACAGACGGGAGGGGAACTGGACATATAACTATGAAACGTTATGGTCACTCTACCAAAATGATCAAAAGTATTAACCCTTTGACTTCCGCACCCTGTCCACCAATTGCAAAAACGTAATCCTTCGACTCCCTCACCGTGTCCACCAGCCTCCTACTTTACCCCTGTTTGTCAGATGTCTTGAGATACAGCAAGAGCTGCTCGAGACAGAATTCTTGCTTGTTATCATAAGATTAGCCTTCCTTCAGTAAGCTGGTGGATAGGGTGAGGGAGCCAAAGGGTTAACAGGTCAACAGGCCGCTTTTCAACATTCTGGAATCATGAAACACTAAATGCTAGAGACGGACACACAGCAAGCCTTACCTCAAGATGCCTTTTGATTCCTGCATCTCCTTGACAACCTGCTGCAACAAGACGTCGCGTTGTTCCGTCCTCTCAGCGAATTCTCTGGTGTGCTGCTCTTGCATGTGTTGCAACAGGTGGAGGTAGGACTTCTGGAGATGGCCACAAAATGAGCACCGTATATCCATAGTCTTAGGGTCTAAGCTCCTGCTTGCATGAGCGTTTAATATACCACCTCCTCTAGCCCGAGCAACGTTCATATGTTTAACCAGGTGAAAATGATACTCTTCAAAAAGATCCGTTCTATATGAACATTTCGTGCATTGGAACATGTGCGAAGTCTCCTTGCACGGTTTCTTGGTACTCAAGTTCAATCCCATCATATCCGAGCCCGGGGTGTGGAGTGACTGGGCCATGGACGAGTTGGTGTGGGTCTGCTCTAGTCGAGCCACCAGGGTGGGTGCAGTCAGCAAACTGTGGCCCATGTTGGCTTTCAGATTGGAAACGAGGCTCGACAGCTTGCCGTTCATTTTTGGGGGTGACGGGGTTCGCTTCCCAGACACGCCAAACTGTGATGTTAGTCGACCTTCTCCTTTAGAAGGCACAAGCACCGAGGCCTGCTGTTTACTGTTTTGAGGTACAGGTCTGAACACCTCTGGCGAAAGGGAGCAAGCCCTTCCTCAATTTCCTGCTCGCGCTTCTGGTTGGGATGGACCTGGGTGACGTGGCGATAGAGGCGCACGATGTTGGCGAAACGGGCAGGACACCACTGGCAGGGCAGGCTGGTGACAACGGCTTGAGGGCCCTTGGCTGCCGTAAGGAGTGTAGGAGAACTGGTGGTAGTGCTGGTGAGATCGATCGTGTTCGCACTTGATCCCGTGTCCACCACAGAGACACCATTCGCCTTTTTTACCCTGTCTGCAGCTGTGGCATTGTCTGTGTTGTTGTTGACGTCCTCTTCGTTGGTGGCGTCTTCCCTGAAGAAAGACTCCCACTCACTGAGCGTGAACTCTGAATGGGTAACAATATGATCGATAAATGTTTCCTTCATATCAAAGCGCTGAGAACAGTAGGGGCAGTTATGGACTCCGTGGGCTTGGTTCACGTGATCCAAAAATTCAGTGCTCTTTACGCACACGAAACTGCACTTGCTACAGGCGTACTGTTTAACAGCTTTCCGTGGATGTCGCAGACGGGCTTCGTCGTGTTCTCTGGCGCCATTGGTGGACGGGGATTGTTGCGCATCGTCCTGGTCCTTCTGAGTCTGGTGTGTATGACGATGGCTGATCCAATCCCCTAGTTCATTGGTGGTGAAAGGGCATTTCTTGCACCGGAACTTATGCGGGCCAGAAGAGGCCTGGTTGCCGGATGGGTCCCGACTCCCATGTTCCGACTGGACGTGGCTCTGCAGAGCGTCGGTAGTGGGCGCTTCAAAGGGGCAGAACGGGCATTTGTGATGATCGTGTCTGTCCTCGTCTTTACCACTCTCGCCGCCAGGACGGACGTACCTGTAAGGCTTGTGGTGATTGTATTTATCCTTGTGCTTTTTCATATCGCACTTCCACTTGGTACTGTAGCTACACTCCTCGCACATGTAGGGCTTCTCATCAGAATGTACCACTTGGTGACGCCGCAGTTCGGCAACGCTATTGGCCACGAACGTGCAGCTCAGGCAGTGGTGCTGACCGTCACTGATAATGCTGTTGTATGTGACGGCTCCATGGCCGCTCTGTGGTTCGGGCTGCGAAGGGGAAAGGGAGGGGGTGGAAGTGCTGGCCGCTGACGACAGAGCAGATGATGAAGCAGAGGGTTCGTTTCCAGTTTTATGGCGCTGTAAGATGAGATTCACGTAAGCCTGGGCCCTAGCGGCATTCGTATAGGCATCGGCGGCTGTGGAGGGGGCTAGGCCTGCAGTGGACAACGGGTTTAGGAACTGGGGGGTATTGACCGTGGAGGATTGCCCCTCACTGGCCACGCCCGTCACTTTGAGCCCCAACGTCGACGGTTCGTCATTGCTGGTGCTGACGGCTGTGGTAGGACTAATGGACGGCTGGGACTGCACAAGGCCGCCTTCTGGAGTCACGGTGGCGTTGGGTGGGGCGTCCCGCGTGGTGTTCTTCTGTCCATAGTCGATGACATCTTTGATGGTTCCTCCGGATCCACATCGCTTTAGATGTTTCACCACGTCCCACTTCCATTTACTGCGGTACGAGCAATACGGGCATCCATACGGCTTCTCCGAGCTGTGATTCTTCATGTGCTGCATTATCTCGGAAGGCCAGCGCGCTTTATATTCACAAAGCACGCACTGGTACTTGAGATCAGATGATTCACTATTTTCTACCGTCTTGTATCCTTTGTAAGGGCTCTTAGCCTTGCATCCGGTTTTATTAGAGCGTGCAGGAGAAGAACAACACGAAGACTCGCCATCCTTTTGACGACTTCTAATATTTTTGGCCAGAGCGTTTTTAGCCGGTCGACCTGAACTTGCATCTTCGTCTATTTGGTATTCGCAGCCAGCAAATTCCAGTCTGCCGGCCGCGGACAAGCCGACGCCTGGCATGACCGACATGTCGAAGGCTGACATGTTCTCAGGATGGGGGCTAGCGGACGTGGACGCTTGGGTGTTTTCTGGACTGTCTAGGAAGTTGGGTTGACGACTGACCATGAAACTAACTTCCCGAGAGGTGCGAAGGATGTTCTCCACGCTTATGTCATCCTGCCCTGAAATCGGGCCAAACAGGAAGGAGGTGGACGCCTCAGAGGCGTCGCCGGCAGCGCCATCTCTCTCCCTCATGGCGGCCATATCTCCGTCTTCCAGGTCGTAGGAGTCGTGGCTTCCCGAAGCCGACGTGCTGGGTAGTGGCTCAGGCCCTCCAGAAGATGTGGTGCTCGTGGCGCTGGGGTCACGTCGTTTGTAGGGGTTGGGCAAACCAGCATGGGCCTTCTCAAAATGTTTGACCAAGTCCCATTTCCACTTGTATGTGGAACCGCACACCATGCACACGAACGGTCGCTGATCTGAGTGTGACACAGCGTGTTTCTGCAGCTCCGCTGGCCACTTGGCCGTGAAATCACACATGTTACATTTCAGAGGATCATCCTGCTCTTGGTTCGATATTCTTGGAATATTATACACCTCCGTTTTCAATAAATGGTAAGTCTGCTGAAGACCATGAGGAATTTTCTGGATTGCCTCCTGAAAACAGAATGATCAATCTATGCTGTACAGACAGGCCTACACAGGACAAGAGACTGAGAGGAAAGAAAGGAGAATAATAATTAATAATTACAATATTTATATAGCGCAAAATCTTGATAAAATCAAATCTAAGCGCTGAAGCAGACACGCACGCACGCACGCACGCACGCACGCACGCACGCAACCAACACACACACACAAACACGCATGGCTATAAATGGGGAGAAAGAATAAAAGCAAGAATAAAAGCAATGGAAAATTATAGAGAGCATAGCATATACAATTATATATAACCATGTGATTCCCCTCCGAGCGGAGACAGGCTGCAGAGGGGGGGGGGGGGGGGGGGGTTGAATGAGGTTAGGATTTTATGCGGAGGAGAAAAGGTGAGTTTTGAGAGCGGACTTGAAGGAGACAAAAGTAGGTTGCTGACGGACTGAGAGAGGAAGTTTGTTCCAGGAGAGTGGACCAGAAACAGAGAAGGCTCGTGGACCATAGGTATTGAGCTTAGTGCGTGGAAAGCGAAAAGTCAGAGGATCGGAGGCAGAGCGGAGGGTACGTGAGGGAACATAGATCTCAAGTAGGCTTGACAGGTAATCGGGGGCTGCGTTATTGAGGCTTTTGTAGCACATGGTGTCTAGTTTGTACTGTATGCGCTTTGATACAGGGAGCCAGTGAAGTTGTGCCAGAAGAGGAGATATGTGGTCAGCTTTTTTCTTTTTGAGTACAAGGCGTACAGCTTGTTTTGAATGCGCTGTAGGATGTGAATGGTGGAGGCAGGAAGACCAGACAGGAGTGAATTGCAACAGTCAATGCGAGACATTATGAAGGAGAGAACGAGTTTTGCAGTTGTTTCGACAGAGAGATACTTCCTGATCAGCCTTATACGATGGAGATGATAGTAGCAAGATCTGGCAGTTTGAGAAACAAAGTTGTTCATGGAGAGGGTAGAGTCAATGCAGACACCAAGGTTTTTAGCTGAATCAGAAATTGGGACTGATGTGTTACATAATGGGAGAGAAAGAGGAGGCAGCTGAGAAAGTTTCTGACGGGTGCCAATGAGGATAGCTTCTGTCTTGTCGTCATTAAGCTGAAGTTTGTTGAAAGAAGGCGGGAAAGAAAAAGAAAAAATGGAGAGAGGGAGTGATTGAGAGACAAGAGACAGAGAGAGAGAGTGGAGAGGGAGGGGAGGAGAGAGAGACAGAGACACAAAGAGAGAGAGAGAGAAGAGAAAGAAAGCGAGAAAGACAGACGGGGGGTGGGGGGAGAGACAGACAGACAGAGACACAAAAAAAGAGAGAAAGGGGCAGAGACACAGACACACACGAAGACAGAGAGAGAGAGAGAGAGAGAGAGAGAGAGAGAGAGAGAGAGAGAGAGAGAGAGAGAGAAGAGACAGAGAGACAGAGAGACAGAGAGACAAGTAAGTCAGAGTCAGAGAGTCATCCTGCACTTTAATTTGCCTTGTTGTATGTTACCGTGACAATGTTATAATCGAGGACCCATGAAGATTATGAATTGTATGATTGTATGATTTATAAAATGAATACTACAAAGCAATTATTTAGGAATTTAGTTTCCTTGAACCTTTATTTTTACCTTACATATTACACTACAATTGTGGCACTTGTGACATTGTGAGATGCAGACGAACGCATATCTTTTATGTGCTGGCTGTTTCTGTAAATGCTTTAGCGCACGAAAATGTGTATATTGTGTACGTATATGTGTTTTCGTGTCACTGCTCCTGCAGTATGAGCATGCTTAATGTTGGTTCTGTATATATATGTGTTTGTTTGCTTAGTGTGTTGCGGATGTGTATGTGTGTGTCACTGCGTGTGTATGTTTGTGCTTGCATTTCTGTGCGTGTTACTGTGCGTGTGTGTATGTGCTTAAGTGTTACTCTGTGTGTGTGTGTGTGTGTGTGTGTGTGTGTGTGTGTGTGTGTGTGTTGTGTGTGTGTGTGTATGTGTGTGTGTGTGTGTGTGTGTGTGTGTGTGTGTGTGTGTGTGTGTGTGTGCGTGCGTGTGCGCGGGCGTGTGTGCGCGTGGTGAATCCGTTTTGTTACTTTTGACACATGGCGCACGTGTGTGTGTGTGTCTGTGTGTGTGTGTGTGTGCGCGCGAGCGCATGTGAGTGTGTGCGCGCACATGTGTGTGTGTGTGTGTGTGTGTGTGTGTGTGTGTGTGTGTGCGCGCGCGCGCGCGCGCGTGTGTGATTTAACGTCTTTTCACTATAAGTGATATTTGACGGTGCACCTCCAGTGTGCCAACAAGGTGACCAAATGCGTGCGTGTGTGTGCTCGTGTGTGTGACTGTAGTATGTATGCGTGCGGGTGGTGGACACAGTGCAGGAGTCAAAGGATTAAAGACTATACAGTTTTACAGACGGAGAGCCACTGACCTTGTGCGAGGCGATAAGAGTCATGTGATTTTCGTTGAAGTGGATATTGAGGGCCTCCATGTTGTGGAAATGGCTCTTGCACACGCCGCATTTGGTCACCTTCTTGTTGGCACACTGCAGGTGCATCGCCACGTGATTGCTGTAGGCGGTCTGCGTCTTGAGCACCTCGCCGCACTTGGGGCACTTCAGGATCTCCTTGCCCTCAAGCGCCTCACTGGAGGAGGCCACCAGCTGGTTGAGGGCACTCACCTCGTCGTCCTCCTCTGTCGTCACGCCTTGGCTGGTGAAGGTCGGGTAGAGGGTGGAGGAGGAGGAGGAGGAAGGGCGAGGATTGGATGGGGAGGCCTGGGATGGGGAGGCCTTCTGGACGGAGAAGTCCAGCGGTTTGGAACCGGTCTCCACGCTGTCCGTCTCGTCCACGTTGCGAGTGGTGAGGTCCAGCACGCTGGCGGAAGGGATGGGGGCGTTCAGGCTGTTGATCAGGCTCTGGCGTTGGCCCGAGGCCGGAAAGACCGGCTGGCTGTTGGTGCCCAGCACAAAAGGCCCCGCAGGGATGCTGGAGGGTAGGTAGGTCATAGGTTCTTCCCCGTCCACGTCGTCCTGCTGGTTGCTCTGCAGGTTGCTGCCGCCTACAGTGTAGTGGCCGTTCAGGAAGTTTTGAGGGGTGTGGGGGCGAGAGCTGGTGTTGCTGGTGTGCTGTTTGACGGTGATACGCGCCAGGAAGGTTTTGTGGCAGCACCGTCGTCCCTCGGTCTGGACGTGGTTCCCCTGCTGGAGGAGGATCTCCATGCCCGGGGGGGTGATGAGGTTGTCCCCAGGGTCGTTGCCATGCTTCTCCTTCCAGTGCTTGTTCAACGACTTCTTCCACTTGTAGACGTTTCCACATTTAGCACACCCGTACTTTGTGGAGGACACCTCTTCTGCCACCTGATCAGGGAAACAGTAAATCTACCAGTGCCGGAAGATAAAAGAAAAAGGATGATTATATGCATTATGAGTTTGTACAACTTGATGATTGTATGGATTATGAATTTGTATACGTTATGAAAGTATGTCGTCCACGCATTACCAACCATACACACATACACATATCGAAACAGACAAAAACCACCTCACAGACGACAGACACACAACACACACACACACACACACACACCCCACACACACACACACACAACACACACACACACACACACACCACACACACACACACACAAAGGCCTCCCAATGACAAATGAAAAAAAAAAAATTGAAAATCTAGGGGGGTCCCCCAAATGTTGTTTTTAATATAGATGTAAAATAGGGTAATCTGATGCTGTCTGGCACAACTATGGGCTTGTTTATGATCCTTTGTACTGAAGCAAATAATTCTTACATACTGGTGTCAGATTTAAAGAAAAATAGTGTTGTTTTTTTTTCTAATGTATGCTCCAACAAACATTAAACAACCTAGAATGCACAGCTTCAAGGTTCTTTGCAGTTTTCTGCCTCATCTGGTGCTTCTTTGACTTGAAATGGTCTGAAAATCTGTGGATGCCCGCTCGTCTCTAGTTATTTTAATTGACTTCAAAGCGGCATAAAAAGACGCAGTAGGATGCCAGCCTCTGCTATTTCTTAAAGTCGTGTGCTCATTTCCATGACATCAATTCTTCGTGAAATCCACTCTTAACACCGCTTATTTCTGCAGATTTGTCAAACGTTTTTGCTATGGACCCCCTCTCTCCAGAATATCGACTCGAGACATGGCCACACGCCTCAAACTAAAAAGTTTTACAATCGGTTCTGAAGACAAGCCGCGCCTGACAAACAAAAACACCGGAAGTGACTTTAGCGGAAATTGATACCGGATTTATCCCACTTTCTCGTAGTTTTGTTGTCTGCTATGACAGCTCAACAGACTGACAAGCAGCCGACCGTTTCGCAGAAGAAAAAAAATTATCAGTCGAATTTGTTTGTTTTCTCGGAAAGTTTTTTTTTTTTCCTCGAAAGCAGTTTGTGGACTGTCTCGGATTTCCGAGAAAATTCGGAAAATTGGGAGCCCTGTAAATACGAGACAAAGACATAGACAGACAGACAGACAGACAAACAGACTCACACACACACACACACACACACACACACACACACACACACACACACACACACGCAAACAGATAGACATATATACACACACGCACAAAGACTGACAAGAGACAGACACAAATACAGAATCTTAGCTTTAATTATACTATGACAAGAGACACAGAGACAAATACAGAATCTTAGCTTCAATTATACAACGACGAGAGACACAGAGACAAATACAAAATCTTAGCTTCAATTATACAACGACAAGAGACACAGAGACAAATACAAAATCTTAGCATCAATTACACAACCTATAGAAACATCTTTACAGGATACTTAAAAACACAAGCATTTATACAGAAATAAGAAACGTAATGGCCAAGAAGTAAAGCTGTTTGCCGAAAAAGAGAGGAGAAAGAATGATGAAACGGGCATCCAGCGAGGGAAAACTATAGAAAGGTGGGGTGGGAGGGGTCGCTGATAGTATCTGTTCTTTAAGTATTCAAAATACATAAACCCACAGCTAACCACGTCTTCCACCAACACTATTCCAAATAAAATTTTCACCTGGTTGAGGTTCGACAAAAGCATTAAACTTCAAACTGCCTCCTTCCATCCCCTTCTCACAAGATGGGTAAAAGAACATGACCAGAAACCGAGACAAAACAAAGAACGAATCATAAAAAAAAAATCACTGGGGTGAAAGTAAAATTTCATCTGCCTTTTAGTTCACACATCAAAGACAGAAAAGCGATTGATCTCTTTGATGAAGCTGCATGTAACCAGGCTAACCGGCGGCATATATCTAAACGTTATTCCCCACCCACCTCCTCACTCCATCCCCCCTTTTTTATTTATAGGGAAACAATGTTGACCCTCAGGCTGACTCTTTAAACTTTAACCCTTTGACTCCTGCATCCTGTCCACCAACTGCTAAAACTTAACCCTGTGAATCCCTCACCCTATCCACCAGCTTTGCTAGCATGGCTGACAATGCAGGATGCTGGTGGACAGGATGCGGGAGTCAAAAGGTTAAACCTTTGCTTTGCTAGCATGGCTGACAATACACAATGCTGGTGGAAAGGATGCAGGAGTCGAAGGGTTAAAGTTCATACTACGGCAAATCTGAGAAGAGATAGTGGGGGAAGGGGTAAAAGCTGAGCCGTACTATTACTAAAAGTCATTTCCCTGCTGCTTTCCAATGGATTTTCCACTATTCTCTTAGCTTTCGAGATTCTTTCAGCGTTGCAGTTGCTTATTATTATCTGCTGCACAAAACACGGTTCACATGCAATTCAAATCCGTGTTTTGTGCGTGTATGCTTTTTGACTCTTAAATTGAGGCTACGGGTTCATGTCCGCTAACATTTTATATGGGTGAGGAGAGAGAGAGGGGGGGGAGAGAGAGGGAGAGAGAGAGAGGGAGGGAGAGAGAGGGAGAGAGAGAGACAAAGAGAGAGAGACAGACAGAGAGAGAGACAGAGAGACAGAGAGACAGACAGACAGAGATGAGATCGACAATGATAAAAAGTTTAAGAAAATCATGTTCACAAATTTCTGTCACACACACACACACACACACAC
Organism: Monoplex corrugatus; assembly: GCA_030674185.1. Taxonomy (NCBI): domain Eukaryota; kingdom Metazoa; phylum Mollusca; class Gastropoda; order Littorinimorpha; family Ranellidae; genus Monoplex; species Monoplex corrugatus. The sequence goes on along the minus strand of JAPXFY010000014.1, from coordinate 51,820,209 downwards.
ACACACACACACACACACACACACACACACACACACACACACACAAATCACAACATACATACAACACACACACACACATACAACACCACACACACACACACACACATACACACACAACACAACATATACGCACACATACAACACAACACAAAACAGCACACACACGATCTCTGATTGACACAGAAGAAAGAAAAGAAAAAAAACAACAAAAAACTTACCTCGAAATATTTATCGGGAGAAACGTCCTTCCTCTTCTTCTTCACAGGCAGTACCACAGCCGCGGCTGCCACTGCGCCGTCTTCTTCCTGAGGAGGTGGGGTCGGGTTGTCACTCTCCCCCTGGTCATCCTCATCACCCTCATCGTCCTCTCCGTCTTCCAAAATCACCTCAGCAGGCAGCAATGAAGGGACAGCACTCAGTCCGGCCTCAGATATTGTGCGCTTGATGCCCCCCTGAGAGACTGGGGTGCTGGATGTGTTGGCCTTAGAGTTGGCCAATGGAGTCATAGCGGAGGCACTAGTGCTGGGTTGGGAGGTGCTGGGGGTTGCTGGCGTGGTAGGTTGAGAGTTGCAGTTCAAGCCGTTGGAATCCTGAAAAGAATTTACAGCCAAAGCCTGTCTCAGTGTCTTTTTTTCAGTTTTTTTTTTTCAAAATGGTGTCACCCCGCATAAAAAAAAAATCCTACAAGTGGTGTGTCAATAATCATCGAAACTTCTCTCCACACATCTGTTCTACATGTACACCATCGTTTGGATGAATGCTCATAGCCAAGGACCATACCACGCTGAAAACACATGGTTCTAGTCCGATCACATAACACCACAACTGAAAGTATGGTTAGTGCTGGTATGGGTAATCGCCTGATAACACAAGGCGCTGTTGGCAACCATTTGGAGGGCGAAGTAGTCCCATGGGTAAGACGTTACACTTCCAGTCGGAAGGTATCCGGTTCTATTCTGCTTGGGTACCTCCCACTCCTGGTAAAGGGTGGAGATTTTTACCCATCTCCCAGGTCAACGTATGTGCCGACCTGTTAGTGCTTAACCCTTTGACTCCTGCAGCTGTCAACATCATCCTTCTTTGTCACATGCTGGAAGAGAAACTTAACCTTTGACTCCTCATCTATCCACACTTCCTGCAGGAAGCTGGTGGATAGGTGAGGGAGTCAAAAGGTAAATTTTTGCAGTTGGTAGATAGGGTGCAGGTGGCAAAGGGTTAACCCGGATTGTGGTATACACAGGCTGAATGTAATGTTATTGTACTATTATTGTTTAAGCCCAGCCGACTGCGTAGAGTCATATTGGGGCTATAACCGCTTAAAAACATACAAAACTTCAACAGGGGAAAAAAGAAAGAAAATTAAGTACACATATATCAATGCATTCGCCCACATAATCTAAGACATGCCCCTGGCGTTGACCACTCCGTCCAATTTATCGCACAGGGGATTTAAAAAAACACACCTGAATAGAAATTTAAGCATACCTAAGGACACCAAAACATACGTAAAAACGGGTCTTAATTACCTAAAATTCCTTCCGCATCTTACCTCCCTAAAGTCAAAAATGCACTTTATACATTTACACAATTACCGATCCTAAGAAAAAGTACGTAAAACTTTATCGAACACATACTGGTGAATAAATCAGCAAGGCAGATAATGATAGGAAGAAATGACAGAAAGCAGAGGAGGAAGGAAGAAACAGAGTGACAGAAAAAAGGAAATTTCTAGCACAGAATTTCCGGAGGTGAGAAGTGAAAGGCGAGAAACTGCTGGACAGGGTGAGAGAGTGAGGTACAAAGCTGGTACACAGTGACGGAATGAGTTGAGAAGCTGGTGGACAATGTGAGAGAGAGGTGAGAAACTGGTAGATCTAGACAGGGTGAAGGAGTGAGAAACTGGTGGACAGGATAAGGGAGTGAGCTAGCTGGTGACAGGACAAGGGAGTGGAGGTGAGAAAGCTGGTGGACAGGGTGACGGCATGAAATAAGAACGTGAAGGACAGGGTGAAGAGTGAAAGGTTCAAAACGACAAGCTGACGTTACATGAATTCACCAATCGGTACTCACCTGGGTGCTCACTGCGAGATTAGTAGGAGGGAAGTGCAGGTTACGATGTCGGGGCAGCTTTTGCTTGTACTTGGTGGCATAGTTGCACAAATCGCACTTGTATATCTGGAACTCCTGGCCGTGCTTTCCCTTTGTGTGGAGCAGGTTTTCCTGAGCCGAGGTTGTCGTGAAGTTGCACAACTGGCATATATAGGTACGGTTCTGAATGTTTCCGCACCGGGTTGGTGTCACCACAGGACCGTTGCTGCTGTTGCCCCCAGCCATGGAGTCGTCGATCACCAGACGATCTCCCTCCTCGCTCAGGTCGTGCTCGTCGTCCTCGCTGGCGCCGGGCATGTTGAGGTCGTTGTGGACTGGGGGTGGTGTGGGCAGGGCGGTGCTAATCATCATGGGAGTGACGGAGCTCTCAGTATTTGGGGGGCTGTGGGCGCCGTCTGTACGACCTTCGTCGCGCCCGTCTTCTTCCTTCTCCTCGGTCAAGTTCTTTGTGCTCAGCTGCGCTCACTTCGGCAGCGGCAGTCTGAGCGTCACCTTCTGGCTCGTTTTCAGCCACTTTATCTGAAGATACAGACGGTATGACCGTATAGCCCGGAGCCTGCAGCTTCACTCGGAGAGTAAGACTCGGGTTGGCCCGTTCCAGAGTGGCGCTGGAAGCCGACGGTGCGGAGACGGGCACAGCAGTGGCCTCAACCTCAGCCGACGTCGTGGACTCGGCGTCGGGTCTGTTGTTACCTGACGGAGTTCTGTTGCCAGCAGGGTCCGCTCTCCTACTCCGTCTGCTGTTAGTGCTGGACTCGATGTCACCCGTGCTGGGCGCGCGACGCTGCCGTGTGCTTTGGCGTCGGCCAGGAATCGGCTGGGCACCGTCCTCTGTGTCTGGCCGCTCAGTGTGCGCCGTGTTTTGATGGTTCGTGAACTCCTGGCTGTCACTGCACGTGAAGCGGCACGTCGTGCAGGTCAGCTGTCGGCGTCCACGGGATTCTGTCCGACTTCTGGTTTTCCGGGTGTCTGCGGAAGGCGGGGTTTCTACTTGGCTAGGTTCACAATTTCTGTTCTGTTCATCCACACCCTTTCCCAGGCTCCGTTCAGTCTGTGCCGGGGTAGCCCCAGTAGGTTTGGAAGTGCTGGCACTATTTTCACCCTCTGCCTTGCTATCTTTCAGTTTCTTCTTTTCAGAAATTCTATTTGGTGGCTTGTCTTTTGCCATCTTTTGCAGCGCTGTAGCAAACGCTCTTGTGGCGACGAAAAGCTTCTTTTCGGATTCTGCACACAGACGGAAACACATCGCAAAAGTGAGCCATGGCACAGTCATCTAGTTTACTAACAAATTATACTGAATTAAGCGGGAAAAAAAAAAAAAAAAAAAAGACGGGTACGGCAGTGAGGTGGTTAAAACGTCGGCCGTTCCAATCGAAAAGTATGGGTTCAATCCTTCATGGGTACTTTCCACATGTAGTTTGTAGTTTGTTGAAGAGGGCCTGGCCAAAACCAGTATCGCTTACCTAATTCACAATTATCTGAAGATTGAAGCTTGGCAAAAACCAGCGTGCAAGTTAAAAGGAAAGGGGAAGAGGACTATGAATTAAGCCGACACCACCATAATGATGTAAACATTAAATTGGGCAACAAACAGGCCAGTTTTTTAATGTTGCGGGCTGGGACTGAACTCAAGATATTAGATATCGAGTCCATGGTTCTGCCAACTAGCCCTCGTAAACGACTTGCATCGACCGAGAAACGAACCCGGATCACCCGCGTGGCAGGCGAGTATTCTGCCACTAGACCACTGATGCTTCACATGGCAAGGTAAAGGCGGAAACTTTCCCATCTTCCAGCAGCAGTACGGTAGTTATCCGCTGTGTAGCGCATATCAGTGAGGATCCGACAATAGCACCGGTATCTCAGAATGTAAGGTCAGCAGAGTGGCGCATAAATCTGCGAGAATCCGACAATATCAGGATGCTGGTAAACAGGGTGCGGGAGGCAAAGAGGGTTAAATTATGTGCACGAATGCATTAATGTGTATCTGATTTTCTTTTCCGGTTTTTTTTTTTTCTTTCAACGAGGTGTTGTATACTTTTTGATATCGTTATAGCCCTGAAATGGCACTTCTGTGCAGTCAACAGGGTTTTAGACAATAAGAATAAGAACAGATATATTCATTTAATTGTGCATCATTATCTGTAACTTACCTGTACGTGATTTTTGGTATGTCTAAATGTTCTCGTTAAGAAATATTTTACAAAGACGTTTTCTAAAAAGATTTTTAAAGTTGAATTTTCTTTCTGTACTTCACACCCCCTCAAGAGGAGTTTGGAGTTTAGAGTTTATTCTACAAGATTCACTGCATTCGGACAGCTCCACCCTGTTATCTAACAGACTCCTTCAGCCTGCGCAAAATAAAAAGATACACTAGCAAAGGTCTTAAAATAGAGGTGTGTGGGAGGACAGGACCTATGAAACACTAAGCTGACACCACCAGGAATATTGGAGCACCCGGATGGGCAGCAGAAAGGGCAGTGTTTTCCTGCTGCAGGCTGGGATTGGACTCAAGCTACTATATCATATCTTCAGTACTCTGTGGCCTAAATGAATAAAATCATCGATTCAGCATGAATGATTCCCCACCCACCCCTCTGCTGTCTCTCTCTCCTCTCTCTCTCTCTCTCTCTCTCTCTCTCTCTCTCCACACACACACACACACATACACACACACACACACAGCCCATGTCAATCTTAAACATCGGTTGGCGTGATTTTGTCACCGACTGATTGATTGATTTGATTCAGTTTTACGTCAGCACCCAACCTCAGGTGATATGGTCGACGGTGATAATCATCCCAGGAAAGTGAGGGAAGGGGGAGTCATCCAATCCTATACCTACACCACCAGAACAACAAAAAAAGATGTTAAAATGGGACGGAGAAAAGGCCAGTTTTAATGTAGCGCACCCCGGGATTCGAACCCACAACCATTAGCATGTGAATCCAACGCTCAAACCAACTGAGCTACTGGGTCCCGCTCGTCACCCATAACACCACTGTCACATTATTGTATTAACCTCTCTCTCTCTCTCTCTCTCTCTCCTCTCTCTCTCTCCTCTCTCTCTCTCTCTCTCTCTTGTGTGTGTCAGTTCCCACCCTCCCACTTTCTCCATCACCCCCTCCTATCTCCCTCTTCTTGTCTGGCGCCTTCTCCGCCACCACCACCACTCAACATTCCTTCTACCCATTCTCCCTCCAACACTGTGCCTTCCTCTTTCCAGCCTTACTACTTCCATCCACACCCCCCCCCCCCCCCCGGTTTCAAAGTCAGTCAGGTGAGATGTCTTTCTCTTGCGTGCTCTCTCTCTCTCCCCCCCCCCCCCCCCCCCCACGTTCGAGGGTTGGAGTTTAACGTAAAAACGCAATAATGCGTTTATGCCATGCACAATCCTATATAGTACGCTCTCTCTCTCTCTCTCTCTCTCTCTCTCTTTCTCTCTCTCTCTCTCTCTCTTGTTAAAGCTTGTCGTTGCTGAATCTCTCTCTCTCTCTCTCTTTGTTTCTCTCTGTCTCTCTTCACACACACACAACCACACACACACACACACACACACACACACACCACACACACACACACACACACAAGATCTTTGCCAAGCGTTCTGTGTCCGTCGGCTCGAAGTGCTCACGTCGTTTGATGTCGAACCCAACCGACGCCACACCGCTCCGGGCAGGAATAATTTTCTGACGTAGACGACCATTTGGAAAGCTTGGGAAACGGACGGGAGGGGTTGGGGGGGGGGGGGGCATGGGGCGCGTAAAAAGAACTGGTGAAGATGGGGAGGGGGATGGGAGATGGGGGGGGGGGGGGGGCAGGAAAATGAGGGATGGGGAAAGAGTATATATATGGGTTGAAAGTCCGTATGTGAAGAAACAGGAAAACAGGGGGTGATAAGGGAGGAGAGATTAATAAAGAATTAGGGGAACTAGTGAAAGCGGAGGTGAAGTTGAGTTCAGCACAGGGATAAAGACAAACAACAAACAAACGAACAAACAAGCACGGAGATAGATGGGTTGAGGAGAGTGAAAGGGGGGGGGGGGTTGCCTGGAAAGAAGGAGGATAGAAGAGAACGAGCGAATGCTGCCGTATTTTTCCAGCAATAAACCAATTCGGTTAGTTTAGGGCGTATAAAAAGCTTAACTCTTCAAAACTTTCAGCCGTTTGCTATTATCTACCAGCAAAACCTGTCTTAAATTTATACAAAAGCTTTCCTTGTATGTCGGGGTGAGGGAGGTGGGGGGGGGGAGGGGGGAGACAGAAGCAAAGTAAAAGAAAAAAAAACTTTATTAAAAAGGAGGAAAACCTAAGCGAGCTGAGAATTGGAAAGGTCATACACAACACATACACGTATACTAGCACACACACACACACACACACACACACACACACACACACACACACACACACACACACACACACACACACACACACACATGTGCGCGCGCGGCCGCGCGGAGCTAGGATCCGCATGACTAGACAAGCGATAGACAGGTTCAGCCTTGTGGGCTCCTCTCGTCTCGCTTGACTGGCTGTGCCAGCGTGACACTGGCTTCGAACGCTTGCGGGAGAGAATCCCATAATTTATTTTCATTTTATACAGGTAGGGGGAAAAAAGTAGACTTCCCGCCCAACAACGAAGAGAGAGAGAGAGAGAGAGAGAGAGAGAGAGAGAGAGAGAGAGAGGCAGACAGACAGAGACAAAGAGACACCCGCCCAACAACGAAGAGAGAGAGAGAGAGAGAGAGAGAGAGAGAGAGAGAGAGAGAGAGAGAGAGGCAGACAGACAGAGACAAAGAGACACCCGCCCAACAACGAAGAGAGAGAGAGAGAGAGAGGCAGACAGACAGAGACAAAGAGACAGAGACAGTGACAGACTGACAGAAAGACAAGACAGACAGAGACAGCCAAAGAGAGAGACAACGAGCGAGAGAGAAAAAGAGACAGATAGATAGACAGACAGACAGACAGACAGAAACAGAGACAGAGAGAGAGAATGACACTTATATTTTCCAACTATAGAATTTATCTGCTGAAAGCCGTTTTTATCAAACTTGGCGTTGCTCTCTACGTACTAGATCTACATATAACTAGACCTAAAAATACTAAAACTGAACATTAAAAAAATCAATGTCATAAGAAGTAATACATTTATAAGTGAATTACAAAGTAACTAAAAGTAAAAGTATTAAGAAAGAGAACATGACAGAGAGAAAGAGACAGACAGACAGACAGACAGACAGAGAGACAGACACAGACACAAAGACACACAAAAACCAAGGGCACTCTGCTCACAAATATCGACGTGTCCACTATGATTCCCTAAATCTGAACACGCAATAATAATTACAATATTTATATATAGCGCAAAAAATTATTATTACGCAACAAGCTCTGCTTATTATTGCTGACCCCCCACACCATATCACGCGACATTATTTTGTTCCATCACATTTCCATTTGAATAAAACTTGTATCAAACCAATCCCCCGTATCTAATTATTCACAATCTAGTTAAACGACAAGAGTAAAAGAAATCTGCTATTCCCTATTCATTGTCGTCATCAACGTGTCATCAAAAAAAAAAAAAAAAAAAAAAATCTGGTCCAAAACTGTTCTCACGACAGTCGAAACTGCGTGGCCTCTCCTCCCTATCAATCACTTCTACCTCTGAATCATGCCAGCTCACCCCCTCACCCCCTCTCTCTCTCTCTGTACCCTCCTGCTCCCCCCCCCCCCAATTCCTCCTGTCTCTATCTCTCCCAAGCCATCTCCTATCCCTTTCTACTACTGTCCTTCCATCCCAAGCCCGTCAAGCCTAACCACCTCCACTACCACCACCACCAGTACCTACCTATCTCCCAGCTCACCAATCAATCCCTCCTGCCCTGCCAAATTTCCCTCCAGGTAAAAAGTCAGGTTGGACTGGGGGTGGGTGGGAAGGAAGCGGGGGGGGGGGGAGAGAGGAGGCAGAGAGGGAGGAAGGGAAGTGAACTCTTCTGGTAGGACTTTGAGACCCTGGGACTTATTATATATGTATATATAGACACGGCAGTTCATGACGTTCTGACATCCTCAAGGGACAAGGAAAGGGTGGTGGTGGTGGTGGTGGGGGTAAGGGTAGAGGGTTAGGGGTTAACGAGGCAGGGGAAGGAGCGCGGGGGGTGGGGTGGGGGGGAGTAAGGTAGGAGATGAGATGTGATTTAGAGAGCCGAGACGGGGAAAGGTGGATGAAAGGATTTGGGGGTGGGGGGGGGGGGGGGACAGCGGAACCAGGAAGGTTGATGGGACAGAAGGATAAATGAGGGGTGACAGAGGACTGAGCTGATGGAGATGGTCGTGGCGGCTGGGGGTGGGGGGTGGGGAGAAGGGGGCGTAAAGAGTTGGAGGAGGGAGACTGGGTGAGGAGGCGACGGGGGTGGGCGGTGCGAGCAGGTTGCTAGGATCTCGGGGGGGGGGGGGGGAGGGGTGCGAAGATTTAAAAACTCCAAGGACCGAGCAAAAAGAGCGTGAACTTTCCAAGTCCGAGCGGATGGTGGGCAAAGGTGTCGTGTCTGACCAACTTTTACCTGGACTAAACAGTTCCTTACCGGTAATTTAGGGCATAATGAAACGCCACTTCAGAAAGTTCGACACGTAACTTTCTTGCACACTACAAAACGCCTCAAAGAAAAGAATTTGGCGGGTGAGGGGGGGGGGGGGAGACAGACAGACAGAGACAGACAAGAAACCCTTGGTGGGGGTGTAAAAGAAAGGTGGGGAAGGGTGCAAGAGATTCAGGAGGGAGATGAAATGAGCGACGGATACGGACAGAGACAGAAATTCGCAGGGAGGGAGAGAGAGAAAGAGAGAGCGACGAGAGAGAGAGAGAGAGAGAGAGAGAGAGAGAGACAGAGAGCGAGAGAGAGAGAGAGAGCGAGAGAGAGAGCGAGAGATAGAGCGAGAGAGAGCGAGAGAGAGACAGAGACAGAGAGACAGACACAGAGAGAGAGAGAGAGAGAGAGAGAGACGGAGACAGAGACCAGAGAGGCAGAGGACACAGAGAGAGAAAAACCGACTTCACAGTTCAAGGGAACTAATACCTGACAGCGCAAAATCCATACCGAACAGGAGTAACCTCCCCTACACCCTACACGACTTTTCAGGATTTGTACGTGGCTGACTGACTACCCGTCGTTCCCGTCGTTCCAGTCGCGGAGACCGATCAAGAAATAAAAAGTAAATCAACATGAACTTTTTTTTTTTATTCAAAGTGCACAGTCGAAGCTTCCTTTATTCTGGAAAGAAATGAACGGACATTTCCTGCTGAAAATGTAGGCATTTAGATTTGGCGTATGACGAAACACTCAAACAGGGCCGACATCCTTATTGAAAATGAAAACATTTTAATCTAAAGACACACTAAATTCAGTGACCTGTCCCGGAACTAACATTTGAATCTTCGCTTTTTTTCTGCCAAGTAAAAAGGCCTAAAACGAACTACAGCAATTAACGAGAAATTCTAAACAGAGAAGATATGGGGAAAACGGAGTTGAGGAAACGAGCAGCGGTGGTACGAAGGTTTATTGAAAATTTTCGAGCAACCAAAATAATTTCTAACGTGGGTTCGTTGTTTCTTTTTGACAGAATCATAAAAGATTTGATATCTCGAGCTCAGTCTCAGCCCCAAGGAGTTCGATCACTACCCACTGATGTGTTGTTTTATCTTTATACGCTTTATACAGAGTGTTTCATAGATCCCTCCCCCCAGCTCCCACGCCCTTCCCCATTTCAACACCTTGCCAGCGCGTATGGTTTTGCCCAGGCTCAGGGATACTGCCAGATAACTGCTGGCAGATTTAGGTGGCACGCATACGAATTGTCTGTGTACTATGAATCTATCTTGAACGAATTCCAAACTCCGACATAACCATGTTAACAGAATCTATACAGCACTGGGACATAACAAACGCACGTGTACGTTGTACATTAACCATCTGGCTCCCGCACCCTATCCACCAACTGCAAAAACTTAACCTTTGACTCTCTCTCTCCCTATCCACGAAGCTTCCAGGTGGATAGGGTGAGGAACTCAACGGGTTTAAGTTTTTGCTTTGCTACCATGGTTGACAATGCAGGATGCTGGTGGACAGGGTGGGGGAGTCAAAGGGTGAATAACCACCCACTTATCCCCATGCCCTCCCCCTCCCCTGCCTAGTTTCTTTCTATACTTTTATTTAAATAAAAAGTGCAGTCAACTCACCATCATTATGAAGTACCAAGACGAAACGTTGGCAAGCGAATCCATTATCAGCAGCAACATATGAACTTTACTTCACAAGCGATTTCAAAAGTTAACAAATCCTAACTTTCCCTTGACCAACACACACCAATTGAATCATCACTTTCACTTTACGAACGGTTTCCCCAGTAAGTAAAAGTGATTAACATCTTCACCATCACCACACAATCGAATCCAACAATGCAGATCGGGACTTTCAAATCACAACATTCATTTCATCAATGACTCATTTAGTTTCCTATCGATCACCAACAGTCTTATTGTTTAATACACTGCGCTTCCAAACTTCACGTGACAAAACCCACAGTAAACTGCCATCGATCACGATTAATCGGAGCAGTCTCGCGTCATTTTAAATAACCCCCACAAATAAGATCAGAAGAAGCTTTTAATTATTATATGACACGGTTCATCCTCAAGACAGTCCCTAATCGTAAACACGCTGGGACGATAATACAAAACAAAACCAAGAAGATCAGAAGAAAGTCAATCACTCAATGCGACTCTGCCAAACGCTCAGCTGTGCACAGTTGATCTCATAGCGAGAGGAACGACATTGGAGAGAGACCACACAGCTCTTCTTGTCAGTAATTCGAACTTTAAACGTGCGTCAACTTTCATGAGTCCGGTTGGACTGCTGAGGGGAGCGGGCTCACAAGCAGTGGCTGTCTCAGGACATTACAGTTGCCAGGCTCATGCTACATGCAGCCCCCCTGTCACAACACAACACAACACAACACGCTCCCAACGGCCGTGACGAGAACCGTGAGACGACGAACCGCCACACACACATGCCGGCAGACAGTGATCGGCTCTCGCGCGCGCATGTATGCACGCACATACACACATACGCGCGCGCCGCGCACACACACACACACACGATTAGCGTGTCATACAGACTGCGGCGATCCACGGAAACTGATTCCCTCGGTTTTTCTGACAACTGTTGCAGCCTCTCTCTCTCCCCTCTCTCTCTCTCTCTCTCTCTTCTGTCTCTGGTGTGTGTGTGTGTGTGTGTGTGTGTGTGTGTGACAGAAAGAGAAAAAGAGAGAGGGAGGGAGGGAGAGAGTGAATTGAGAGAAAGACAGACCAGACAGGCATTAGTGACAACCAAAGATAGGCAGGCATGTCGTGAACGTGACACAAAAACGTAATTGGCAGCCAAATTGACAGATTCTAAGGATCTCTCCCTCCCCTCTCTCTCTCTCTTTAAGACAGACACAGAGAGAGACAGAGACAGAGAGAGACGAGACAGAGAAGAGAGAAAAAGAGAGATCCTTAGATAGAAACTCTTCTGGCAGGCTAACCTCTATCCCCCACCCCACCCCTCCACACCCCTGTTATACAGAAATACAGAGAGAGAGAGAGAGAGAGGAGAGACGGAGACAGCAGAGCATAGCACTGTGGAAAAGTCCAAGAGGAAGGAAGGGATGGGGGGGGATAGGGGAAGGGAGAATGAAACGTGGGTGTAATAGAGTAATGATAGCAGCACCGTACAGAGATAGCAGTGCATGGGAAAAAGGTGTGCTAGGTTTGGGACAGAGAGAAAGAGAGACGGTGGGAGGAGGGGCGGAAAAGAGATTTAAAAAAGAAAAGGTGGGGGGGGGGCAGTTTGGAGGTTGCGGGAGGTGGGAGAGCAGGGCAAGAGGCGTGGGTGTCGTGACAGCGCCACAGCAAGGTGTGTGAGTGTGTGTCTCTGGTGTGTGTGTGTGTGTGTGTGTGGTGTTTATTTAAACAAGTGCATCGCTGGCTTGTTCCCTCTGTATCTGTCACTGTATGTGTGTGAGTGTGTGTCGTCATGGACTAAGCCAAAGAACACCATGTGGTCCGCTTTGTGTTGAAGAGCATTCGCGTCTGTCAACTTGTCGAAAAACACATGCCTCCGGCATTCGCCTCACTCGTTTCATTCCATGGAAGTAACAAAAGCAATAAGGAGAACCACATACTGAGGGAGAGAGGGAGAGAGAGTGAGAGTTGCACATACATCTTCGTTCGTTCCTTTGTTCGGTGATTGGGAAGTCTTGTCAGATAACTGCTGGCAGATTTGGATTGAGCGCTTATGGGGTTTTCTCAGTGCAGAGAATTCCTCTTGAACAACCTCCAACCTCGGTGTTTCCAGTTTGTTGAAGATAGAGTCTTCATTGCATTCGGACAATTCCATACGCGCTCCAACCAAAACTGACAACGATCATCTGGCAAACACTCTAGACCTACGCAAAACCCGACGCGTTGGTAAAGTCTTGGAAAGGGAAGGGGAACAGAACATCCACTGAAAGACAGATATGACACCAACGGAAGGATCGGAGCTTCTGATGAGTAGCGTGGAAAATTTTGTTTGAGCGATTAAAAACGAAGAAATAAGGCAGGCAGGCAGGTGTAATTAATTTAGTGCCTGCGGGCAGTTCTGCTCTCCACAATCTCACAATGTCAAGTTTTCCTGGTGCAATACACTGAAACGACTTCACCCTTCTGATAGCCCCCACCCCACCCCCACCCCCTCCCCTCCAACATTCTGCGTCTATGTGGCACTGTTTCTGCTCATTTGAATCTCAGCCTGTTTTTCCTCATGCCACGGTACTCCTGCCCATTCAACAGCACGTTCCAGGCAGCATGTCGACTGTTCCGTTTCACATGTTTTGAGAAACTCAAACAACTTGCCGGACCGAAAGGTTTTCATTGTGGAAGTGAAATGCTGGCTTCACTTGGCTGTTCACTTCAACAAAAAGTCGCGTGGTAAAAAATTATTTCGTCTTGTGGTAGAACACTCGCCTGCCTGCCTTTCTTCATAGTTAGCTGTGGTAAAGCAGCCAAAAAGTAGAATTAGGCACTGCCTTCACATACACTGGCCCTGAAAAAAATTAAAGTCTCTACCACCTCATTCCCCTTACGTCAGGATCATGAGACAACCCTTGGTGAAAACTAACAAATACTTGATTCATTACAGTTTCGAACACGATTAACAGAAATGATAAATGATATGCTTATTTTAAAAAGTATGTGCTGTATATTTTTATTTTATCAAGAAAATCCCGCGACATAAATATTGGCCTGTTCGCTGCACATGTCAATGTGTGCTGTATATTTTCACTTTATCAAGAAAATCCCGCTGCACATCTCAATGCTTCGATCAATAGTTCTGGTATGCATCAGCCGTCTTGGTGTTTACAGGTCCCCTTTGACTCCCGCACCCTATCCACCAACTGCAAAAACTTAACCCTTTGACTCCGCTCGCTAGCATGGTTGATATTGCAGGATACTGGTGGACAGGGTACGGGATTTAAAAGGTTAACTATTATTGTTGGTTCTTGTTATTAATGGTACTTCCATAGAGGCCTAGGCCTATAAAAAAAAAAGTAAAGTTTCTGAACATTACTAATTTAAGATAAACAGGACTGTTTGCTTCTGACTGACTGTTTAGAGCGGGCGGACACACACACACACACACAACACACACACACACACACACACACACACACACACTGAACTCGTCATGTCCCCAGTGCTGCGCCTATTGACGATAGATGGCTGTCATCGCTCACAGCCATAGACCTCACGGCTCCAACGCTCCACGTCTACAGGTCTACGTGTGTGCGTCAAGAGAGAGAGAGAGAGAGAGAGAGAGAGAGAGTGTGTGGTGTGTGTGTGTGTGTGTGTGTGTGTGGTGTGTTGTGTGTGTGTGTGTGTGTGTGTGTGTGTGGTGTGTGGTGCCTACTTCGCTACAATTTTCCCACCCCACCACCCCTCCCCACGGTACCAACTATTCAAATATATTCCAACACGCCTCTGGTCCAATACACCTAACGCTAACCAGTTCCACACACTCTCACCCCTATTCCGTCGCCGTAATAACAACCTCTTACCAATGTGTACAAAAGTGGGAGTGCTGTGTTTCTTCCATTCCCCCCCCCCCCCCACACACATCCTTCCCATCTCCAGAAATTCCACGCTCTCTCACCTCCGCACAACCCCCTCCCCTCCCTCCCTCCATCCCTCAACAACCACACAACCGCGAAACTGACCGACTGTTGATGAATCGAGAAATTTGAAGTAGTATTACGTGTAGTCACGAAGGGATTCATGGCACTCGGAGAATTCCATACGTGCTCCTTTCCCAACCCGCCATCTGGTGACTGGCAGACTTCTCGACTGTGCTTGCAAAACCCCTCGGGCATGCAAGGTCTTGAAATGAAACGGGTGAGGGGTGGTGGGAGGCTGGGGTGGGGTGGGTGGATGGGATTGGAACAAGGTCCTATGAAACACCGAACTGACACTCTACCAGAATGACTAGTCAGCGGACAGGCCATTTTTCCCCTGCTGGGACTAAACTTTTCATGATATGAAATCATGAAACCATGGCTCTATTACAAAAAGAGATAATTCACGTGGAGGCAAATACCCAGTCAAAAAAAAAAAAAAAAAAGTCTAATAATAATAATAATAATAGTAGTAATAATAATAATGATGATGACGACGATGATTAATTAAGTAGACTAATTAATTTTTAAAAAAAACTTTTCCCTCCAAGATGGCAATTATTACCATAGCCCTCCATTCTCTGCTCTGCTGTTATAATATAAAAGTCATCGTCATCTCTCTGTGTCTGTCTGTCTCTCTTCTTTCTCTCTCCCCTCCCCCCTTCTCTCTCTCTCTCTATCTCTCTCTCTCTCACACACACACACTCTCACACACGATGTCCGACACATATCAAACTCACCCCTCCTCTCTCTCTCTCTTTCTCTCTCTCTCTCT
Source organism: Monoplex corrugatus (assembly GCA_030674185.1). Taxonomy (NCBI): domain Eukaryota; kingdom Metazoa; phylum Mollusca; class Gastropoda; order Littorinimorpha; family Ranellidae; genus Monoplex; species Monoplex corrugatus. The sequence continues at coordinate 51,805,066 of JAPXFY010000014.1, read as the reverse complement.
CACACACACACAATCTCTCTCCGCTCTCTCCCTCTCTCTCTTTCTCCATCCCCTCCCCCCCAACACACACACACACACACACACATAGGCACACACACACAAAGCACATCCCACTCTTAGAGAAGACCATTGTCCTTTTTCTGTCGGCACTCTGCTGATTACGGGTGGCCAGCGTAACGGATGGCTGACCCTGAAGCGTTAGGTCACGCCTCACCCGCTTCACGCTAGTGACACGGGTGGCTGCTAGCCGATGGACTTGTTGGAAAGAGGTGGACGGGGAGGGGGCGGATGGACTTTGGGAGAGGGGTGGAGGGGGAGGGAATCGGATGGACTTGTTGGAGAGGGGTGGATGCGGGGGGGGGGGGGGGGAAATCGCGGCAATAAACCCGTCACAAGAGCTCTTTCAGCCTTTCATGAGTTGAAAGGGAAGTTAGCAGTTCGCTGTTTATTCAAAATGGATTCATCGCACTCGATCAAAAAAATTCCACATGCGCTTCTCCCAAATATGCCAACAGATAGCAGAGGTGCTTTTTTTTTTTTTTTTTTTAATTTATCGGCCTCCATTTTTATTCTATTTATTTATTTTTTTCTGTTTTAGTCGCCCGTTGATTTAGTTGGTATTATGCACACAGTTTGCACAGGATCAAGGGGTCTGCTACATAAGAATAATTACTGCAGATTTGGGTGTTGCACATATGGAGTTGCTCGAGTGCGCTGAACCCCGCTTGAACCAACTCCAAACTCGAATGTCACAAAGAGAAGCTGTAGAAGGGGTGGGGTGGGGGTGGAGGTAGAGAGAGAGAGAGAGGGGGGGGGGGAGCAAAAAAACAGAACACAAGAGACATAACAGGGAGAGACAGAGACAGAGACAGAGGCAGAGACAGAGGCAGAGACAGAGGCAGAGACAGAGACAGAGACAGAGGCAGAGGCAGAGGCAGAGACAGAGACAGAGGCAGAGACAGAATGACAAACGCAGAGCCAGATTTTAAAAATCACAGAGTTAAAAACGGCGCTGATGGCAGCTGTAATCTCATTTGCCACCAAGCACAAGCGTTTAGTTTGCATCCATCCCAACCTCTCCCCGTGTGTGTGTGTGTGTGTGTGTGTGTGTGTGTGTGTGTGTGTGAGTGTGTGTGTACACGTGTGAGAGAGAGAGAGAGAGAGAGAGAGAGAGAGTGTGTGTGTGTGTGTGTGTGTGTGTGTGGTGTATGCGTGCGTGCGATTTCGCGCGCGAGAGCGAGCGGCTGAGCGAACGAGAACATGTTGAACGTTGGCACACCTGAAGTCGGAAACGCCCACTCTTCATGTGATCGGTCACGACGACAGGCAAAAGCAAGTCAGTCATCTTTAGCCAGAAGCCTACCACCGCTCGCTGCTACCTTTCTACCTTGCCTGCCTGCCTTGCCTTGCCTTGACTGCTTCCTACCTCTCTCTCACCAACACATCACACCACCACTACCAGCCGGAGCATGTCATGGAGGGTCCAAAGGTGCAAGTTAAATAGATAATGAACTGAACAAACAACGGTCACTGACACTAACCTCTGAACGATTCCAAAACGACCAAAACACCAAAAACAAAAACAAAAACAAAAAAAGAAAAAAATTGTGGAGGATATTTTTGGCACCTCTCTTTCACATTTCTGTCCCCTCCCCCCAACTTCAAGACATTGGCAGCCGATAAAAATTAGGGTTTCTGCGCAGACTAAAGGAATCTGACAGTGTCTGCTAGTCGATTTGGATGGAGCGCATATGGAACTGTTCCATGAGCAACAAATCCCTCTTGGACAAAAACTGTAAACTCTACGCATCGGGATGATTTCAACGCGAGTCGACACTAAACTAAGTCACCACGACAGCATCCGTTGTTCCAAATCTTCCCTCAAGCCATACTGGAACATTAAAACCCATCACAGAAAACAAAACAAAAACACAAAAATAGTTTGAAGAACATGAAGAAGAATGAAGACATACAGAAGATGAAGAAGAAAGCAAAAGGACGTGAAGAAATGAAGATGATGAAAACTTTGAAGACTTGTACAAGAAAACTGACAATTTACCTGGAATATGTACTTGTAGTCGGCATGTCGCACGAGTCGGTCTCACCAACAGTCGTAAGATTCCAACACAACCACCACCATCACAAATGGAATGAATGGAGTCAAAAGTCTAAGAACTTTTTTTCAAACAAAACACAACTCACACCAACTCGAAGAAAATATGTCTACGACGAAAGAAGCAGACGACAAGTGCTAACCAACATCCGCCAACCGTTTGTGAGCGCGAAGTGGAAGAGCCAAGGCAATACTGAAACGGGGTTCCCACACAGCGCAGGGGTATCAGGCAAGCGACACAAAGATCAGGTGACAGACTTGTCTGCTGGTATCTCTCTCTGTCTCGGGGCAGGCCAGGCGCGCACCAATACAGCCAAGTAGCGGGAGTTCGGCTGCAGCAGTCTATATATATTTCTCTCTCGCGCCAGCCGCGAAGCAACAAGTGGAGGGGAAGAAGAAAGACTGCTGCCACCGTCCACACAGAGAGAGAAAGAGCGAGAACTCGCATCAGCCAGCCAATGACGAGGCTCTAGCGCCGCGGGCACGGAGCACGGAGCGTCTTGGCAAAGGCAAGAACCAATCGCAGACCGGAACGGAGAGGGCGTATGTGAATGATTTTGCACGAGACCAGAGATCAAGCACGCGGTGCAAAGTGCTAAAAACCTGCTATAGCTCCTGCCATCCATCCCACGCATACACGCGCGACACACAGCCCGGCAACAAGCACACAAACCCAGGATGTATGTCCGTCCGTCTTCGTCTGTCGCACCACAAGCCAGGCTCAGCAGCAAGCCAAGCCATCGACCCAAGCAAGCAAGCAAGCTGTAGAGTAACCTCTTTGACCCA
>JAPXFY010000014.1:51784667-51797167 GCA_030674185.1 Monoplex corrugatus | reverse complement strand
CGAAGCTTATCGGAACATGCTGACATGAAACTAGGAACAAGAACACGCGCGTATTTCACCAAAGTAACCCTGTAACTACATTTAAAAAAAAAGGTGCATTGTCAGATGGGTAAGACGTCAGATATTCAATCGGAAGGTCTGGGGTTCGATCTTGGCTGGGTAGCTCCCGCCTGGTGGAGTACAGGGTAGATACTGTTTCCGATCTTCCAGGGATAACTAACATGTCTGTGAGTACAGGGTACATATCGTTTCCGATCTCCCAGAGAGATAACTAATATGTCCGTGAGTACAGAGTACGTATTGTTTCCGATCTTCCCAGAGATAACTAACATGTCCGTGAGTACAGGGTAGATATTGTTTCCGATCTTCCCAGAGATAACTAACATGTCCGTGCGTACAGGGTAGATATTGTTTCCCAGATCCCAGAGATAACTAACATGTCCATGAGTACAGGGTAGATATTGTTTCTCATCTCCCAGAGATAACTAACATGTCCGTAAGTACAGTGTAGATATTGTTTCCCATCTCCCAGATCCCAGAGATAACTAACATGTCCCTGAGTACAGGGTACATATTGTCTCCCATCTCCCAGAGATAACTAACATGTCCCTAAGTACAGGGTAGATATTGTTTCTCATCTCCCAGATCCCAGAGATAACTAACATGTCCCTAAGTACAGGGTAGGTATTGTTTCCCATCTCCCAGATCCCAGAGATAACTAACATGTCCGTGAGTACAGGATAGATAATTGTTTCCGATCTTCCCAGAGAAAACTAACATGTCCCTGAGTACAGTGTAGATATTGTTTCCCATCTCCCAGAGATAACTAACATGCTGACCTGTTAGTCCAACTCGTTATTGTTTCCCATACCCGAGATAACAATGCACGTTCACTCTTTTTGTACCAAAACTCCCCGTCTTTCATTGTCAACCCGGAAGCAAAAACTTAACTCTTTTGACTCCCACCCTGTCCACCCGCATTCCTCATTGCAAAGCTGTGGACAAAATGACTTGAGATTCAACGGTCCACAGCTTTGGGAGGCTGGTTGAACTGTGAGGGAGTTCAAAGGGTTAAAGTCTTTTAATAGGTCAGGAGTAAATTAAGATCCTGTAAATAGTCAGTATCCGGTGAATTATGGAACCATGAAAACACCCCAAGTATGCACGCCAAGAGAAGACGGAATATGCAGACTGTGCAGCAACATAAAGCCTGCACAGCGTGGGCGAAAATAACGTTCACACACGCATCCGAGAAAATCGGAACAGTCTATCCAAAAAACAAAAAAAAACAAAATTAGGAACATACCCACGCGCTTATATCGCCAAAGAGACTGCAACTTAAAAACAAAATGATGGCATTCCATTTTTAACCGTATGGTTTTCTCCTATAGTCACGAGTTTTTCAGTTTCATGTAGATGTTAGTCACATTATACATGTGTGGACGAGTCCGTAGCACGCGCTTCGACACACGAAACGTCATAATAAAAATCCAACTATGATGATGAAAACTACAGAAAGGTTAATTCTCATAATCATGTGCATGTGATCTTTAAGTGTTCAATGCTGGGTTCACCCCTCCCCCTCGCAAGGCGTCGTGTATTGCACGTTGTATTCGCAGGCGACAACAGCAGACAGACAGAGAAGAGAGGACAGAGAGCGAAGAAGAGAGAGACGAGAGAGAAGAGAGAAGACAGAGACGAGAGAGACAGAGACAGACAGAGAAGAAGAGACAGAGAGCAGGAAGAGAGAGACAGGACGAGAGAAGAAGAGAGAGAAGACAGAGACAGAGAGACAGAGACAGAGACGAGAGAGAGGACAGAGAGACATGAGCGAGAGAGAGAGAGAGGAAATGAGCGAGAGAAAGAGAGAATGAGGAGAGAGAGAGAGAGAATGAGCGGAGAGAGAGAGAGAGTTTCACACTTCAAGCTTCACAATACGTTATTACTCAAGGACAGTAGCATGAGATCCTAATAGACATGTCTTACAGATAGTCCTTGCTACTCTTGACAATTTCAGCATATAAATGAGAGAGAGAAAGAGAGAGAGAGAGAGACAGAGACAGAGAGAGAATAGCAGAGACAGAGAGAGAGAGAGATAGAGAGAGCGACAGAGCGGGAGAGAGAGAGACACAGAGAGAGAGAGAGAGAGAGAGAGAGAGGAGAGAGACAGACAGACAGACAGACAGACGAGACAGAAAAACAGACCGAGACAGAGACAGAGAAACAGAGAGAGACATACAGAGACAGGAACAGAGAGACAGAGACAGAGAGGTAGAGACAAGACAGCAACAGGACATGACAAAGCATCTCTACACATTGCCAAAAACAAGTCTCACAGGCCTTGCCAGATATATATATATATATATATATACACTCATAGCCTACAGTACAGGTACAGTAGTACTGATAAAACCCAGCCTACTATATAGTAGGCAGGCCTACGTGATGGGTCTCTGGGACCCGTAATGATGACCAGCGTGTGATTAATATTCACAACGGTGACAAGACAACATCATCACGGCACAAACACATCCGCCCCCAACGCCTACATATCTATTTATAGACAGTGGTAGCTTAGCCTAGTCTTTCTCTGTGGGCTCTTAATAACAGATAGTTTTGAACCTGATATTGTTATTGATATTTTTGTTTAAAAGCCCTACCGACTGCATTGAGCCATATCAGAGCGATAACCTGTTTCAAAACATACCCAATACTTCAATATGAAAAAAGGAAAAGAAAATTAAGTACACATATTAATCCATTCGCCTATATACTTTAAGGAGATACCCCTGGCGTTGACCACTTCGTCCAGTTTATCATACAAGAGATTTTAAAAAATTACATATCTGAGTACAAATTTAAACATAACTAAGGACACGAAAACATATATAGAAACAGGCCTAAATTACCTAAAAATTGCTTCCGCATGTCACATTTCCCCAGAGCCAAAAATGCACTAAATACATGTACCCAAGTATCAATCCTAAAAATAAGTATGTAAAACTTTATCAAACACATACAGGAAATGGACCAGCAAGGCAGAAAATGACAGGAAGAAATGACAGAAAGCAAAAGGAGCAACGAAGAAACAAAGAGAGTGACAGAAAAGAGGAAACTTTTAGCTCAGAATTTTCAGTTCAGTTCAGTTCTGTAAGTTTTTAAAGTCCTACCACTCTCAGAGTATACGAGGACTAGCGCAATTTTAGTGCATTGTGAGAAACCGACGCTTTATTCGGTTCTCCAGATCCACCGTGGCAGATGATAGGGATGATCAGAATTTTCATCAGGTGGGGATATCATTTATACTCGGAATCCCCACGGGAGAGGGGGCCGGAGGGGGGGGGGGAGAATTTGGACCTAATCATCCATCCATCACATGGCATCAGTGGTGACAGTGCTGATTAAAGTGGACTTTATTCCGAGCGTGGAGAAGCAAGCTCGTCCTGAAAATTTGAAACCGAAACTGTGAGGGGGCTGTCCCAAAGTCTCCCCCAGCCCCCTTCATACCGAGCCAAGCACGACCATATATATGCCAACGACAAGACAGTCAGCGAAGAATAGGCGGCATGATCTGGAAGGGGACACATGTCATCTTTCCGGAGCTCTGATGATGTGTCATTTCTCATTATCATACTATCCCAACACACGGAGACAAGAGAGACACGAGCAATGAGAGAAAGGGAGGGGGGGGGGAGGGCAGAGAAAGCGAGTCTAGACGAAGAGACCAGGAGAGACGGAGAGAGGGGGACAAGAGAGAAAGAAGTAGTGAGAGAGAGACACAAGAGAGCGAAAGAGAAAGAAAGTGAGTGAGTGAGAGAGAGGAGAGAGAGGGAGGAGGAGGAGAGAGAGGAGGGAGTGAGAGAGAGAGAGAGAGAAGAGCAGACAGACAAAGACAGAGAGAGAGAGAATAAGAGTACAGAGGGGGAAGGGAGGAGAGAGAGATGGAGAGAGAAAGGAGAGAGAGAGGGAGGAGAGAGCAAGAGCAAAGAAAGCGAGAGCGCAAGGAGCAAAGAGAGAGAGAAGAGAGAGAGAGACAAAGACAGAGGCAGAGATAGAGAGTCAGAGAGAGACAGAACACAGACAGAGAGAGACAGAGACCAAGAGCAAACAGAGAGAGAGAGAGGAGAGAGGGAGAGAGACAGAGACACAGAGTCAGAGAGAGACAGAGACACAGACAGAGAGATACAGAGACCAAGAGCAAACAGAGAGAGAGGGGGAGAGAGAGGAGAGAGAGAGGAGAGAGAGAGAGGGAGAGAGAGAAAGACAGATACAGAGAGAGAGAAAGACAGATACAGAGAGAGAGAGACAGAGACAGACAGACAGACAGACAGACAGAAAGAGAGCCGTTGGCGAGAGATTGCGAGAGACAGACAGGTAGACAGACTAAGAGATGTACGAGTCCTGATTTCATCTGCAAAAACATCCTTGTCTTTTAAAACAAATAAAGCCTGACTGTTTACGATGTGTCGCAATGTGACACATTCCGTACGATATGTCGCAATGTGACACCGGCGAACGTGACATCGAGAAGGCAACACAGGAAAAGCTGGCCGAATTCTATGTTTGCTGTCTTTTCCAACTTCTTTTCCTTTTTTCTCTCGATGTTTGATAAATCTTAATTTACATTTTTCATTAACAATCCATATTTTTTGTATCGCTCAATTCTTTGGTAACAAAGTTATAAAATTAAATGGAGATTGTGCATAACGTGATTTGATTTATGATGACACTTCACATTATAAAAAGTAGGGATGGTGGGGGGTGGGTGGTGGTGGTGGGGGGGGGGGGCTTTTCACCCAAGGCATATGACGAAACTTAAGTTTTCGAAGAGTAGATAAAAATACAGGTAGGGAGGGGGGGGGGGGAGGGGCAAAATTGTGATTTTTTTTCTTCTTTTTCTGTCTTCCTCCACTCTCTCTCTTCTCTTTCTCTCTCTCTCTCTCTTTCCTCTCTCTCTCTCTCTCTCTCTTTTTCTCTCTCTTCTCTCTCTCTCTCTCTCTCTCTCTCTCTCTCTCTTTGAGATTGAAAATTAAGAAAACAACGTGTTACGTGAGCACAGCGCACTTTTGTGTGTACCAACTGATTACGATGTAAATCATATTATTTCCTCTCTCTCTGTCTCTGTCTCTGTCTCTGTCTCTGTCTCTTCTCTCTGTTCTCTCTCTCTCTCTCTCTCTCTCTCTCTTCCCTTCTATGAAAAAAACAAGCTGTCATAATGCTCTAATCATTCTAGTGGTGCAAACTTATAAGAGTTTCATAACACCCCCCACCCCCATCCCTCAACCCTCTCTCCATAATGTCTGTTTCAAGACTGCCAACAAAGTAGCGCTTTTGCACAGCTTCAAAGAGTTCAATAGATAACTGCCGGCAGTAGATTTTGGACAGAGTGCATATGGAACTGCTCGAGCGTGATGAATCCTTCTCAGAAACAAACAAACAAACAAAAATCCTCTCAACTCCGAACTACACATCTCTAGAAGCCTACACACAGTACACACATATAATCGCAATGGACGAAACGAATGTCGGCCTACATGCTTATATTGGTACACAAAACCCACAGACGGTTGATAACAATACTAAGCCCTGATCAAGCTTGTGTAACTAGTACTGGAGCCTGCCAGGTCGAATATTATCAGCACATATTGATTACAAATCGCAGTCAGATACACAGACCTAATTGTTAATGCCACTCGCACTTTCCTGCTTCTGTTCATGCATTATTAAAGGTGTCCTCACCTGCCAGCGTTCAAAATTATAATCATGTCTGTTTGTTTGTTTGTTTTTGTTTTTGTTTTTTTGTTTTGTTAAGGATCATCGCACTCAGGGGAGTTACCTTTATCCTCACCTTTTCTCCGTCTCATTTTCTACGCCACCTTAATGGCCACAGAACCTGGCACAAGTTTTTTTACGATGCCATGATGATGATGATGATGATGTCGATGAGGATGATAATTATGACGCTATGGAGTTCCATCTAGGATTGAGACTGCGTGACAGGGCTGTACTCTACGCTTACGATCATAACATATCCATGGCGTCAACCAGGCCCGCGAGATACAGACACCTGCGGTGCTGGTCAGAAGGTTTGAGCAACACATTAAATGACGCATCCGTGAAGTGGATGAGAGTCGACAGTGTAGTCCCAGTCTGTCCCAATGAGCCCGTAGCATGCCCAACTCTGGGTAGGAGCCGGTTAGAGCCGAAAAATCCCACAATGATTTTTGAAGGGACAGATGAGCGCTCAAAATTCTCGTAAGTGAGCCTTTGTGTGATTAGAGATTGAGAGTGTTCAAGCTAGATTTATCGCCCCTGAACAATTCCATGGTTACTTATTCCATCCAAATCTGCCAGTACTTTACCTACCAGACTTGCTGAGCCTGCAGAAAACCTTAAGCACTGAGAAGGTCATAAAATACGGAGAGAAGGCGGGCATGGAATGTATGAAACACTGACATCTCCAGAATGATGGAAATATTTATTTAGACAGGCAGCGAACTGGCCAGTGTTTAATTAATACTGCGGGCCGGGGTTGAGTTCGAGATATCAGATTATGAGACCACGGCTCTTTCGAAAGAATCAACATCCTGCTGTGTGGTGACTGTCTACTAATGAAACAGCTTGATAACTTGTCTGTACGTTTCGTTCTCGTACAGGTGCAACCACTTCAGTTCGTCGCGATAACAGTAGTCCAGTGGATGCATATTTTAAGTTCCACATGTGGACTAACCCTTTGAATCCTGCGTTCTATCCACTAGCATCCTGCCTTGTCAACCCTGCTAGCAAAGCAAAAAACTTAACCCTTTCACCCCACCTGACTCTATCCTCCAGGTTCCCGCAGGAGCTGGTGGATAGGGTGGGGAGTCAAAGGGATACGTTTTTGCTGTTGGGTGGATAGGGTGCGGGAGTCAAAGGGTTAATAGAAAGGTGTTAAATTGAACTGAATTAATTCAACTGAACTAACATCACTGAACCAAACTAATTCAACTGAACTCATTTGATTTAACCCTTTGACTCCCACACCCTGTCCACCAGCATCCTGCATTGTCAACCATGCTAGCAAAGCAAAAACTTAACCTTTTGACTCCCTCACCCTATCCACCAGCTTCCTGCAGGGTGAGGGAGCCAAAGGGTTAAGTTTTTGCAGTTGGTGGACATGGTGCATGAGTCAAAGGGTTAACTGAACTGAGCTGATCTGAAGTAATTTGAATTTAAACGAATTGAACGGAATAGAACTGAATTGAACTGAACTGCACTGAATTAACTAAACTGAATTGAATTGAACTGAGCGGGGCTAAACTGAATTAAACTAAGTTGCAGTTTCAGTTACTCAAGTCGTCGTCTCCGCGCTCGGAACGAATTCCATATAACATGCACTAACGTCATAGGTGCCTTGTGTATGGTGATCACGGCACAAGTCTTAAAAGCCTGCACATAAACCCGTGAGCTGGCCAGGTCCCGAAGTTCTATCTAGCCTATGTTTTACTTAGACTTACTGAACTGTCCCGAACTACACTTAATTATTTAACTAAACAAAATTAAGCCAACAAATTAAATTGAACTAAAGAACTAAATAAAATTGAACTAAAGAAATATATTGAATTGAACTAAAAAAAAAACTAAATTAAATTGAACTAAAGAATTGAATTAAATTGAACTAAAGAACTAAATTAAATTGAACTAAACTCAATCAGTTTGAACCAAAGGACTAAAATTAAATAACTATAATCAAACCAAACTACGTGAACTTTATCAAACTGAACTGAAGTAATTCAACTGAAGAAACAGAATCAAAGGAATTGAACAGAAATAACAAAATCAAATCAAATTGAATTCAACTGAACTGAACTAACTGAACTAAACTGAACTGAACTGTGAATATTTGAATTAACTATTGAACTAGACTCTTTGAAATAAATTATTCTAATTAACCCTAAGACTCCTGCAGCTTATCAACTGCAAAAACTTAAACCTTTGATTCCCTCACCCTATCCACCAGCTTCCCGCAGGATAGGATGAGGGAATCAAAGGGTTAAGTTTTGCTTCGCTTAGCGTGCTTGGCAATGAAGGATGCTGGTGCACAGGGTGCGGGAGTCAAAGGGTTAATTAACCGATTTTGACTGAACCGAACTGACGAAATAAACCAACCGAACGGAACGAATTTGACTTGAATCGAAACGAATTGAACAGAACTAGACTGAACTTAACAGAAAGGAACTAATTGAACTGAACTATTTAACTGAACTTATTTAATAAACTCGATTAGATCGATTGAGAAAAAAAAAAAAAAAAAAAAAAAAAGAAACTCCTCGCCATGAGATGACATGTCTTCTTCCTGCGTGTCGCAAGCAAAGTTTCTACAGTTATGGTCAGCCAGGGATTTCCATCTTTCAAGGAAAATATTTCCTCCTGTAGCGGATTTCCTTATGCCTGAAGCCAGCGTTGTAACAATTTGTCTTGTGCTTCTGTGTGTTCCTGTCTGGCGCGCTGTGAATCCGTCCTGCTTCTACTGTGATAACAATAGTGATAGGGATTGGCATTGTGTGTGTGTGTGTGTGTGTGTGTGTGTGTGTGTGTGTGTGTGTGTGTGTGTGTGTGAGAGAGAGAGAGAGAGAGAGAGAAAGAATATGTTGTGGGCGTGTGTGTGTATGCGTGTGTGTGTATGTGTGTGTGAGAGAGAGAGAGAGAGAGAGAGAGAGAAGACAGACAGACAGACAGATAGAGAGTGAGTGAGAGAGAGTGAGAGAGAGAGAGAGAAAGAGAGCATGTTGTGTGTGTGTGTGTGTGTGTGTGTGTGTGTGTGTGTGTGTGTGTGTGTGTGTGTGTGTGTGACAGAGAGAGGGAGAGAGAGAGAGAGAAAGAGAGCATGTTGTGTGTGTGTGTGTGTGTGTGTGTGTGTGTGTGTGTGTGACAGAGAGAGGGAGAGAGAGAGAGAGAGAGAGAGTTGTGTGTGTGTACGTGTGTACGTGTGTGTGTGTGTGTGTGTGTGTGTGTGTGTGTGTGTGTGTGTGTGTGTGAGGGAGAGAGAGAGAGACAGACAGAGAGAGAGAGAGTTGTGTGTGTGTGAGAGAGAGAGGGAGACAGACAAAGAGAATGTGTATGTGTGTGTGTGTGTTGTGTGTGTATATAATATATGTGTGTGTGTATTTTGTGTTGTGTGTGTGTGTGTTGTTCGTGTGTGTGTGTGTGTTCGTGTGTGTGTGTGTGTGTGTTTTGTTTGTGTGTGTCAAGCGCGAATGCACGGTCGCAAACAGACCACAAACAACACAAAACAACGGATAATAAGAAGAGGACTAAAAACTTCTCTGCCACCTCGTCCAGTGGATAAAAAGGGACCAAATGTCCTCGTATACTCTGAGAGTGGTAGGACTTTAAAATCTACAGAACAGAACAGAACGGGGGCATATTTGTGATGCCTTTCCTTTCATGTTCTGAGAGGAGATACGGCCGACAACTATTACTACTATCCGCCGGGCTGTGGCGGTTTTCTCCTCTTCTTTTGATAGAACTTTGGACTCAAGATCTCAAAGCTTGAGTTCAAACCCAGTCCGCACAGTAAATAAACTGGTATGTCTGCTGCCCATCTTAATATTTCCATCATTCTAGTGGCGTCAGCTTAGTGTTTCGTATGTCCTTTCGCGAGCCTGTCGACAGATAAACTGCTGGTAGATTTGAGTCGAGTACATATGAAATTATTCAAGTGCGATGAATCTCTATTGAACAAACTCCAAAGTCCTCCAAGTTACAACCCGGCTGACACCAAGTTGAAAAGTTCCACCACGTCAGTCCGTAGGAGTTGTGATAAAAAGATAAAAGTAATCATGTGCACCATCGTCCGAGATGGTCTGAAGTGCGCGCAGACGGTCTAAAGAAAGATTAGAAATGAGATTACACTGGAAAAATATTGATCTTCATTTACATTATAGTCAGTTGCACCATTCTTATATTTATGTTACAATCAGTCGCGCCACGACTCAGATTACAATAGAAATAAAGATTGGTTATCCACTAGTCACAGTCGTAAAGTAAATACGTGATTTGTCTCCACTGAGTCTTATCCACTGCTGTAAGATATAAATGTTTGCCTCTGAGTAGTCTATCATCCCGTACAGCAGATTTGGATACACCAACACCAAGCCATGGGAATGAGAGGTTATCGATCGCACGATACTAAACATCCGATACACTTATCATACTACCAATGAACAACCATCTAGCTGCACACAGGACCATAATCATGAACATCTGTTGACATCGCTTAAGAAAACAAAACTAACTTGGCATGGTCTTAAAATTCTTTTAAGTTCCGCCGGCCCAGTTAAATCAATTCTCCGGGGAACTAACTGTTGAGGGTGGGAAGCGGGCGGGAGAGGGGGAGAAGACTTTAAAAAAAACACACCACACACACACACACACACACACACACACACACACACACACACACACACACACACACACACACACACACACCACAAATAAATTAAACTGCAGTGCCAGGATGGCCTCGGTGAGAATTAAATTCACCACGTAGTGTACAGACATACTTCATTAACATGTAGTGCTCATGAATACATTCTCTGTGCCTGGAACCAGCACACTGTCGGGTCCAAACTCTTTGTCTCTCTCTCCCTGTCAATTTCTGTCTCCCTCCTTCCCCCCCCCCCCCCCCCCATCTCTCTTTCTCTCTCTTTCCCTCTATCTTCCCCCTCTCTCTTTTATCGTTTGATACAGCCGTGGGCTCAAAAATCTGTTTCTCGAGTTCAGTCCCAGTCCCATTCATCAAGCACTGTTTTCTCTCTATCATCTCTCAAGGTTCATGTTTCCATCATTCTGGTGGTGTCAGCTTAGTGTTTCAAAAAGTCCTTTCTCCCCTCCTCTCAAATTTCAAGACCTTGCCAGCGCACAGGGTTTTGTACAGGCTTAGGGAGTCCGTCAGATAATTCTTGGCATATTTTGGTGGAGCACATATGGATTTGTCTGAGTGCGATGAATCCTTCATGAACAAACTCCAAAAGCCAAACTCGTGGTTCAATCATTCTTGTGCTGTCAGAATCATGTCATAGGTCACGTTCACTTTACCCCACCCCCATTCCTCGTGTCAAAACCTTGCTAACGTAGCTTAATTTTAGGTTCTAGGACTCTCACAGATAACGGATGGTAGATTTGGATGGAGCGCAGATGGAATAGTCCACATGCCACGAATCCCCTCTGGCATAAATTTCAAACTCTCTCTCTCTATTTATAAATATAATTCCTGAATTAAAAGCTTCATGTTTCAATGCGACCAAACGGTGCGTATGCGAACACGAAATACGTAGTCTTCCACACGCTACGAACACCTGTGGTGTGCAATTGCCGTTGCATCGCGAGCGGCGGTCATGGTCTTCGCGAAAGCCGTGAGGAGCGAGAAGCGACAAACGCAGGGGCTCGAAGTGTAAATGACAGAACTTGATGACAAGAAATCTTCGAAAATACCACCGATGGAAGTTTATCCGTACTTTTGGAAAGTAGACGACGAAAACAAAACTTGCCCGAAAATTTGCACGAGTCTTGTGTTGCTGTAAGTATTACTATACGCGTTCTTATTCTATTTCGCGCGTTTCTGGTACCGATTTCCTTTTGAACGCTGACGGTCATTTTGGTTTGAAAAACAAAACGATCAAATTTGTCAACAGTTGAAGTAAAGACAATGGTAATCGTGCTCTCCGTCTCTGAAACTTCTTGACAGCAGGTGAAGTGACGGCAATGGTAATCTCGCTCTCTGTCTCGGAAAATTCTTCGTTTTCTTCTTAAAATCGGAGAGCTGGAATGCCTGTTGAGAAGCAAAGACGTGTCGCGTTTCGTAGAGCTTGTCCGAGTCCAACGTTTCAAATGGAGGAAAAAAGTTTGAAAAGTCCGCACGAATTCAACGCGTTCAGACACATTTGTACAGAGATAGATAAATCGATAGATATATAGATAAGAGAGAGAGACAGACAGAGAGACAGACAGAGAGAGAGAGAGAGAGAGAATGAGAGACAGAGAGAGACAGAGACAGAGAGAGAGAGACAGAGACAGAGAGAGAGAGAGAGAGAGAGGAGTAGAGAGACGGAGAGAAACATACAGAAACAGAAAAAGAGAGGGAGAGAGACAGAAGACAAGCGAGAGGGTAAGCGAGGGACACACACACACACACACACACACACACACACACACAGAGAGAGAGAGAGAGAGAGAGAGAGAGAGAGAGAGAGACAGACAGACAGACAGAGACAGAGACAGAGAGACAGAGAGATAGGAAAAGAAGAGAGAGAGACAAAGACAGAAAGAGAGAGAGAGATACAGAGAGAGAGAGATACTGAGACAGAGACAGGCAGACCAGACAAAGACAGAAAGACACACAGACCGACAGGCACAGAGAAAAGACAAGAGATACAGAGGTTAGACAGAAAAAAGAGAGAGACAAGAGATTCACAGAGAAGAAAAAGACAAGAGGAAATGTGTGGACTTACTTTTTTCAC
>JAPXFY010000014.1:51774667-51777167 GCA_030674185.1 Monoplex corrugatus | reverse complement strand
AGAGGGAGAGAGGAGAGAAAGAGACAGGCAGACAGACAGAGAGAGAGAGAGGAAGTGAAGAAAAGAGAGAGAGTAGAGAGAGGAGAGAGACTGAGAGAGAGAGAGATGAAGAGAGAGAGAAGAGAGAAAGAACAGAGAAGAGACAAGAGGACAGAGAAAGACAGAGAGACAGAGACAAGAAACAAAACAAGAGCAGAGACAGTGATGAAGAGAAGGAGGAGAGAAACTTAGAGAAAGAGAGAGAGAGAGAAAGAAAGAGAGAGAGAGAGACGAGAGGACAGAGACAGAGAAAAGAGAAAGGAGACAGAGAGATGAGAGACAAGAGAGAGAGAGAGAGGAGGAGGAGAGAGAAGAGAGAAGAGAAGAGAACAGGCAAGAGAGAGAGAGAGAGAGAGGAGAGAGAGATAGAGAGAAGTGAGGAAAAGAGAAAGAGAGGTGAGAGAGAGAGGAGAAAGAGAGAAGAGACAGGCTGACAGAGAGAGAGAAGAGAGACGAGAGAGAGAGAGAGGAGGGAGTGAGGGAGGGAGAGAGAGAGAGAGAGACAGAGAGAGAGAGACAGGAGAGAGACAGAGACAGAGACAGAAGAGAGACAGAGACAGAGAGACAGACAAACAGACAGAGACACAGAAGAGACAGACAGAGACAGAGAGAAGTGCAGGGTAACAGAGCCACAGCTTCCAAAACAGCAGGCGTGGGAAGAGCTGGACCGGCTTTTAGACTTGTCAAGGCAAATACTCAGGTAGAGTGGGCTGTTTGGTTGGCAGGGGAAGGGGAAGGGGAAGGGAAAGAAGGAAAGACAGGAAGGAGAAATTGGAAGGGGGTTGTAGGAAAAAAGCAGGAAGGCGGGTAGGGGGAAAGAGGGGTTAAGGAGGGGGGTGGGAGGGAGAGGAAGCAAGGGGTAGGCTGAGACAGGTGAAATTCGACCCCTTAAAATCAACGGGAAGGGGAGAAGAACAGAACAACCCTCCCATCGCATCTGTTACCGTCTTCGCAGCAGCGAACAGAGTCTGGGTTTCTCGTAGTCAAACAACAGGTACACCACCCTGAAGAAAGGCTTTTTTTTTTATGGGCGCGGCAGTCGAGTGGACAAGACGTCAAACTTCCGACAGGAAAGTCTGGGGTTCGATCCCTTTGGTCTAATTTTCTACGCCATCTTAACGGCCATAGAAGATGGAACAGTTTTTTTGCAATGCAATGATCATGATGTGGACTCTTTTTTTTTGTTTTTTGTTTTTGTCCCATTTTCTACGCCACCTTTATGGTCACAGAAACTGGAACAGTTTTTGACGATGCCATGATGATAATGATGATGTCGATGAGGGTGATAATCATGATGCTATGGAGTTCCATCTAAGACTGTGACTGCGTGACAGGGCTGTACTCTCTCTACGCTTACTATCATGATATATCCTGGCGTCAACCAGGCTTGAGAGATACAGACAAGAAAGACAGAAAGGCACAGAGAGAGAGAGAGAGAGGGAGAGAGAGAGAGAGAGAGACAGACAGCGAGATAAAGCATGCTCGTCTGTGTTCAGATTTACAGCCAGCAAACCAGCCAGCCAGCCAGCCAGCCAGCCAGCCAGCCAAACAGACAGGCGGTGCAGAATCGCACAGGTGGAAAATGCACGAAGACTGAAAGTGTGGCACGCGATGTCAAGAGAGAGAGAGAGAGACAGACAGACAGACAGAGACAGAGACAGAGAGACAGAGAGACAGAGAGACAGAGAGACAGAGACAGAGAGACAGAGATAGAGATAGAGAGACAGACAGACAGACAGAGAGGGACAGACAGACATACATACAGACAGACAAAGACAGAGAGACACAAAGAGACAAAGAGAGACAGAGCCAAAGCCAGAGACAGAGACAGAGACAGAAAGGCAGGAGAAGCAGGAGAGACATAGAGAGACAGTGAGAAAGACAGAGAGATACAGAGAGAGAGAGAGAGAGACAGAGACAGAAAGACAGAGAGACAGACAGACAGAGAGAGAGAGACAGAGAGAGATACAGTCAGAGAGAGAATGAAAAAGACAGAACCAGCTTAAGGCAAGGTAGAAGAAGAGTAAGCTGGACAAAACCTTGTCAGAGAAGACGAAAACCGCAAGCAATGGACCGTGACCGTGACAGAACCATCGACAAAGTGGCAGAGGACAAACATTCCATGTCACCGCTGTCTTCTCGCTCCGTAGCGTCAGATGCCCCCAAGTCAAAGAATGTCTTTTCTCTTCGACCGAATCGTTTGTTAGAGAGTCAAAGAGAGAAAGAGAAACAAAGAGAGAAAGAGAGAGAGAGACAAAGAGACAAAGAGAGAGAGAGAGAGAGCAGAGAGAGAGAGAGAGAGACAAAGAGACAGAATAGGAGAGAGACAGAGAGGAGAGAGAAAGAGAGACAAAGAGACAGAATAGGAGAGAGAGAGAGAGAAAGAGAGAGAGAGAGAAAGAGAGAAGAGAGAGAGGGGGGGGGGACAGAGACAGAGTCAGAGAGAGGAAAAGATAGACAC
>JAPXFY010000014.1:51754667-51769667 GCA_030674185.1 Monoplex corrugatus | reverse complement strand
GATTACGGCACACGCACGTGTGTATGCTTTATTACGAGAGAGAAGAGAGAGAGAGAGAGAGAGGGAGGAGGGAGAGAGAGAGGGAGAGAGAGAGGAAGAAAGACAGAAACAGACAGACAGACAGATAGAGACAGAGAGAGCCACACAGAGAGAGAGACAGTGAGAGAGAGACAGTGAGAGAAAGAGAGAGACAGTGAGAGAGAGACAGTGAAAGAAAGAAAGAGAAAGTGAGAGAGAGAAGAGAGAGAGAGAGAAACAGAGAGAGAAAGAGAGAGAAGAGAAGAGAGAGAGAGAGAAGAGAGAGAAAGAGAGAAAGAAAGAGAGAGAGAAAGAAACAGAGAGAGAGGGAAGAGAAAGGGAAAAAAAGAGAGGGAGAATGAGAGTTGAGAGAGAAAGAGAGAGAGAGTGAGTGAGAGAGAGAGAAAAAGAGAGTGAGAAAGAGAAAAGAGAGAGAGAAAGAGAAAGAGAGAGAAAAAGTGTGAGAGAGAGAAAGAGAGACAGAGTGAGAGAGAGAAAGAGAGAAGAGAGAGAGAGAAGAGAGAGAGAGTGAGAGAGAGAGAGAAAGAGAGGTGAGAGAGAGAGAAAGAGAGAGAGAGTGAGAGAGAGAAAGAGAGAGAGAAAGAGAGAGAGAGAGAGAAAGAGAGAGAGAGAGAAAAAGAAAGAGAGAGAGAAATAGAGAGAAAGAAAGAGAGAGAAAGAGAGAAATAAAGAAAGAGAGAAAGAGAAAGAGAGAGAGAAAGAGAGAGAGGGAAAGAGAGAGAGAGAGAAAGAAAGAGAGGAGAGAAAAGAGAAAGAGAGTGAGAGAGAGAAAGAGAGAGTGAGAAAGAGAGAGAGTGAGAAGAGAGAGAGGAGAGAGAGAGCTCATCTGTTCATGTTGTAATGGTTCTGATGGTGTCATGTTAATCTTTTGTAGGTACTGTTCTCCTCTCTCTCTCTCTCCTCTGTCTGTCTCTCTCTCCCTCCCTCTCTCTCCCCCTTCTCTCCCTGTCTCTATATTGTAGGGTACAGCGCAGGCTCGAGGAAATGGCCAGATAATTGAAGTTAAGCGTGTATGGAATAGCCCAAGTGCGATAAGCCCTTTTGAACAAAGTCCAATCTCTGTTTTTTATGCTTATCATTTTGTCCGTTAACATACCCACAGACAGACACAGACACACACAGATTCGGACACACACACATAAACATACGCATACACGTGCGCGCACATACACACACGCACGACGCGCGCACAGACGTAGGTACACAGACACACAGGCAATCACACATAGACATACGCACTCTCTTTCCTCCAACCCATTCTGTCTGTCTCTGTCTGTCTCTTTCTCTGTCTATCTGTCTGTCTGTCTCTGTCTGTCTCTATCTCTGTCTCTGTCTCTGTCTCTCTCTCTCTCTCTCTCTCTCAACGCATACGCGATACTTTCTCTCCCTCCCTCCTCTGTCTCACTCTCTCTCTCTCTCTCTCTCCCAAACATAGCAATACTTTCTCTCTCCTTCCTCCTCTCTGTCTCTGTCTCTGTCTCTGTCTCTGTCTCCCCTTCTCTCTGTTTTTTTTTTTTTCTTGGTTCACGGTCAGTTATAATCCGCCTGCTTTTCTCAAAACGAAAAACAAAATAAATTAAATAGAAACCGGAGACACATTAATAGCTGAAACGGACGTCACCACCAGAATATTTTTTGTGTCTGTCGCCACAACACCTCTCTCTCGCTTTGTCTGTGTCTGTGTATCTGTGTGTATCTGTATGTATATGTGTTGTTGGTATGTCTGTCTGTTTGTCTGTCTGTGTCTGCCTGCCTCTCTCTGTGATCTTTCTCTCTCTCTCTCTCTCTCTCTCTCTCTCTCTCTCTCTCTCTTTCTTTCTCTCGCAACGCATACGCGATACTTCTCTCTCCTCCCTCCTCTCCTCTCCTCTCTCTTCTCTCTCCCCCACATACACGATACTTTCTCTCTCCCTCCTCCTCCTCCTCCTCTCTCTCCTCTCTCTCCCCCACGCATACGCGATACTTTCTCTCTCCGTCCCTCCTCTCTCTCTATCTCTCTCTCTCCCCACGCATACGCTATACTTTCTCTCTCCCTCCCTCCTCTCTCTCTGTCTCTCTCTCCCCACGCATACGCGATACATTTCTCTCTCCCTCTTCCTCTCTCTATCTGTCTCTAGTCTCTCTCTCCCCACGCGTACGCGATACTTTCTCTCTCCTTCTCTCCCTCCTCTCTGTCTCTCTCTGTCTCTCTCTGTATGTTCTCCTGCACTGGGATTGAAACGAGATGTCTGTTTCTGTCTGTCTGTGTTTCTCTGTTTGTCTCTCTGTCTGTCTCTGTCTCACTTGTCCTGTCTCCATCTGTTGTTTGTCTCTCTGTCCTATCTGTCTGTCTCTGTTTCTCTGTCTCTCTGTTTGTCTGTTTGTCTGTCTCTCTGTCTGTCTGTCTCTGTCTGCCTCTGTCTCTCTCCAACCAATCCGCACTGTTTTACACGGGCGCGGTAGTCAAGTGGATAAGACGTCAGTGTTTCAATCGGAAGGTTTGGGGTTCAGTCCTACCTGGGTACCTCTTCCCAAGTGGGCGGAGTATGGAGGCTTTTCCCACCCCCCAAATCACTATGTCTGTAGACTTGCCAATCCCTAAACCGCCTTCCTGTGCATAAGCATGCAGAACACAAAAATATTCACGTTAACCCTTTGACTACTGCACTCTGTCCACCACAATCCTGCATTGATTATCATACCAGAAAAGCAAACACTTAACCCTTGACTCCATCATCTTATCCTCCACTAGCTTCCTGCAAAGGAGAGAGAGAGAGAGAGAGAGAGGAGAGAGAGAGAGAGAGGAGAGAGAGAGAGAGAGAGAGAGAGGAAGAGTGGAGAGAGAGAGAAAGAGACAGAGGGGGAAAGTGAGAGAGAGACTGATGGACAGGAAGCTGGTGCATAGGGTGAGGGAGTCAAAGGTTTAAGTTTTTGCAGTCGGTGGATAGAGTGCGGCCGTCAAAAGGTTAAAAGATCCAGTAAGTCTGGTAAGCTCAAATGGAAACAACGAAAACACCAGCGTCACGTCACGCTCATCAAAGACGTTGTATGCAGACTGTGCAGCAAAATACCGCCTGTGTTGTATGCGAAACGACGTGCATACACGCTATCCGAGAACATCGGAACGCTGTAACTATTAATAACACAAGACGGACGCGTAAGAAGAGCGAAGTCCCAAGTGGGCTCTTGAGATTAACTCGATAGATCAAGAACACCTTTCCTTGTGCTCGTAAAAACTTGTCTCTGCTGTGTGCCGTTGCTGCTTAAGCGTGACAAGAAGTCCCACGAGTGTACGTTTTTTTTTTTTTTTTTTTTTTTTTTTACGATCATCGTGGACAGTGAACTCGAGCAGGAGAAGATGGATGGTAGTGTCTGTATGTGTGTTATGAAGGGGGGGGTGGGGAGTGGGGGGAGAGGAGGAAAAAGAAAGAGAAAGAGTGAGCGGGATGGGTGATGATGAGAGGAGAAAAATTATGAAAACAAAATCTGACTTGAAAATGAAGCGAAATGCTTTATTAGACAGCGAGTTCTTTGAGTTTGGAATTTGTTCAAGATGGGGATTCATCATACTCGGACAATTCCATACACGCTCCATCCGATTCTACGAGAAATAATCTGGCGGGCTACTTAAGCCTGTACAAAACATTTTTTGCGCTAACGAAGTCTTGAAATGAGAAACGGAGTGTGTGGGTTTGATTGATTTGGTTCAGTTTTTACGTCGACACCCAACCTCAGGTGATACGGCCGACGGGGATAACCATCCCAGGGAAGTGGGGGAATGAGGACTTATCTAATCCTATAGTGACACCACCAGAACAACAATGATGTTAAGATGGAGCAGTGAAAAGGCCAGTTTTAATATAGCGCACCCCGGGATTCGAACCCACAACCATTAGCATATGAATCCGACGCTCAAACCAACTGAGCTACTGGGGTTCGCGAGTGTGTGGGAGGAGGGTTATCGTCATTAGCATGAGCTCCTGCCGCATGGCGTTGGCGATCATGGCCCTCCACACGAATCTATCCCTTGTCGCTGCAAGTTCATCTCCCACCCTCTTAGTCTTCATCCACTCGAAGCATCGGTGGTCTAGTGGTAGAATACTCGCCTGCCACGCGGGTGACCCGGGTTCGTTTCCCGGTCGATGCAAGTTTTTACGCGGTGTAGTTGGCAGAGCCATGGACTCAAGATCTGATATCTTGAGTTCAATCCCAGCCTGCAACATTAAACACTGACCTGTTCGCTGCCCACCTTAAATGTTTACATCATTCTGGTCGTTTCAGCTTAATGTTTCATAGGTCCCTCTCACCCCTTTCCCCATTTCAAGACCATGCCAGCGCATAGGGTTTTGCGCAGGCTTGAGAAGTCTGTCAGATAATTACTGACAGATTTGGGTGGAGCGCATATGGAGTTTTCTGAGTGCAGTAAATCCCTCTTGAACAAACTGCAAACTACTACTACTAACTTCATCCACTCGGCAAGTCTGTCCAGTATTTTCTCCCTGGATCTACGTGGGGAAGGAGGGTACGACCTATAAAACACCATGCTGACACCACCAGACTGATGGAGAAAATATTATACGGTGGTTCGCCCGAGGGTCGAACCCACAACACCAGCGTTATGAGCTTGGCGCTCTTACAGCTGAGCCAATGGGGGCCACTAAAAAACCTGTGGCCCGTCAGACGATCAAACACACGATCTGTGTGAAGGAAGCACACCGCTGAGCACTCGAAGATCGTCACCTGTGACCCTTTTCCCCTTCACCCCCCCTCCCCGAGGGTCACCTGTGACCCATTTTCCCCTCACCATCCCCCCAGTTGAGGCAGCCGAGATGTGGTTTCTAAGAAGAATGTTGAGGGTTCCATGGACAGCAAAGAAAACAAACGAGACAGTCTTGATGGAGGCAGACACAAGTAGATCACTCATAAGGAAGATTAGGAAAAGACAGGCAACATTTATAGGCCATTTTATGAGGAAGGGGGATTTGGAGCATCTGGTCACAACGGGAAAGCTGGAGGGAAAGAGAGCACCGGGTAGACCCAGAGAGAAAATGCTGGACGGATTTGCAGAGTGGCTTGGGACGAGGAGGGTGGGGGAAATGCTATGGGCAACGAGAGATAGAGGCAGATGGAAGTCCATGATCTCCAACACCATGCGGCAGGGCACCTGATGATGATGATGATCCCCCAGTGGGTCACCTGTGAACCTTTTCCATTCCCTATCCCCCAAGAAGGTCACCTGTGATCCTTTTTCTCTTCCTATTCCCCCCCCCCCCAGGGTCACCTGTGAATCTTTTCCCCTCCCCATCCCCAGAGAAGGTCACCTGTGACCCTTTTTCTCTCACCATCCCCCAAAGGATCATCTACGACCTTTATTTTTCTCTCCTCGTCCCCCCGACGGTCAAATGTCAACCTTTTTTTCTCTCCCTATCCCCCGGAGAGTCACGTGTGACCCTTTCCCCCCTCCCCATCCCCCAAAGGGTCACCTGTAAACCTTTTTCCCTCCCCAACCCCCAGAGAATCACCTGTGAACCGTTTCCCTCCACATCCCACAGAGCGTCACCTGTGAACCGTTTCCCTCCACATCCCACAGAGCGTCACCTGTGAACCGTTTCCCTCCACATTCCACAGAGAATCACCTGTGAACCGTTTCCCTCCACATCCCACAGAGCGTCACCTGTGAACTGTTTCCTTTCCCCATCCCACAGAGCGTCACCTGTGAACCGTTTCCTTTCACATCCCACAGAGCGTCACCTGTGAACCGTTTCCTTTCACATCCCACAGAGCGTCACCTGTGAACCGTTTCCTTTCCCCATCCCATAGAGCGTCACCTGTGAACCGTTTCCTTTCCCCATCCCTAAGAGGGTCACCCGTGACTCTCTTTTCCTTCCCATACCTCCAGAGGGTCATCTGTGACGCTGCCCCCCTCCCCCCCTCCTCCCCATCACTCAGAGTGTTATCTGTGATCTTTTTCCCCTCACCATCCCCCCCAGAGGGTCACCTGTGACTCTCTTTCCTCCCCTCCCATCCCATCCCCCGCTCCACCCCGCAGTTTGTTTCCTTTTTCAGCAGTGTTTGACGTAGAAAGACTTTTGTTTGGTTTGTGTGTCGTAACGGATCACACAGGTAATCTCTCTAATTAAAAAAGTCTTCTGTGTTGGCTTGTTTCCCTTGTCTGTTTGTTCTTACAACTTACAAAGCAAACAAGGCCTGCTTTCCTTTATTAACAGTGGACTAAGGTCACGTAACTTTATTTACTCTTCATGATATATTTCGATAAGACTCACACACACACCAAATCGCTAATCAGAACTCGGAAGAATCGTATTTCTCAAGCTTCGGTACGCGGTCCAGACGGATACTGGATGAAAAGCAAGCACGGAATCATTTGACAGTATTTATCAGTTAATAATAATACCCTTTGATTCTGTCCACCAGAATCCTGCATTGTCATCCATGCTAGCAAGCAAACCCAAAAACTTAATCCATTGACCCCCCCCCCTCACCCTATCCACCAGCTTCCTGCACCGAAAGTGGTGGATAGGATGAGTGAGTGAGTCAAAGGATTAAGTTTTTTTCGGTTAGTGGGTAGGGTGCGGGAGTCAAAGGGTTAATTAAACAACGCAACTCACAGATAGTGTGGTCTTGTGCTCTAAGAGTTTGGAGTTGTTTGTTGAAGAGGAATTCATCGTATTCGGACAATTCCATATGTGCTCCACCCGAATCTGCCAGCGATTATCTGGCAGACTCCCAGAGCCTGCGCAAAAATCGTATACTCTGGCAAGGTCTTGAAATGAGGAGCGGAGTTGGTAGGGGTGAGGGTGGGGGGGGGGGGGGGGAGGCAGAGAGAATGGACTCATTTGAAAGAATGAGATGACACTGCCAAAATGATGGCAATCTGAAAATGGCCAGCAAACAGGTCCGTTTTTAACCCTTTGACTCCCGTACCCTGTCCACAAGCATCCAGCATTGTCAACCAAGCTAGCAAAACAAAACCTTAACCCTTTGACTCTCTCACCCTAATCACCAGCTTCCTGCAGATGAATAGGACGAGGGAGTCAAAGGGTTAACATCTTGCAGATGTTGGATAGGTCGCGGGAGTCAAAGGGTTAATGCTGAGAGTTGGGATTAATATCGAGATATCAAGATCTTGAGCCCTTAACCCTTTGATTCCTGCATTCTGTCCACAAGCATCCAGCATTGTCAACCAAGCTAGCAAAACAAAACCTTAACCCTTTGACTCTCTCACCCTAATCACCAGCTTCCCGATGGTGAATAGGGTGAGGGAGTCAAGGGGTTAACATTTTGCAGTTGCTGGATAGGTCGCGGGAGTCAAAAGGTTAATGCTGTGAGTTGGGATTGATATCGAGATATCAAGATCTTGAGTCCCTAACAGCCCCTCTTAGTTACTTGAACAATGCATTTCACAGGTGGTAAACAAAGCGCTCTAAGTGTTAGGGCAGAGTCTACATTTGCCAACTGCATGAGTGGAGGATGAACACGTAAGTTCTGTTCTGTTCTGTAGGTTTTGAAGTCCTACCAATATACGAGGACTAGCGAAAAATTGCTTAAAGAAGCCTTAAAAAATTTAAGTAGCATTGTGAGATACCGATGCTTTATTCGGTTCTCCTTCGTGATCCAAGCATGATTGATTGATAGGATGGATGAACATGTAATTGACGAGTTTGGGTTTTTGTTTCAGTTGGAATGCTGAAGTGTTTCGGGAGAGAACCATTACACCCAACCGACTCTTGACACCAGGAGAGTGTCATAACATAATATGCAAATTTTCCTTTCTATGCAAATGATCAGCTCTGTTCCATCATGTAAATGGCCGCCTGTGTTGCTATATTTATGGAAATGATACTTGGAGCCAGATAGATGATTAGATTTTGTCTATTGTTTGTCTTAACCCTTTGACTCCCGCACCCTATCCAACATCTGCAAAAATTTAACCCTTTGACACCCTCGCCCTACCCACCAACTTCCTGCAGGAGGCTGGTGGATAGGGTGAGGGATTAGAAATGATTCTTAAGAGTCAGACAGATGATTAGATTTCGTCTATTGTTCGTCTTAACCCTTTGACTGCCGTACCCTATCCAACATCTGCAAAAACCTAACCCTTTGACTCCATCACCCTACCCATCAACTTCCCGCAGGAAGCTGGTGGATAGGGTGAGCTGAGGGATCAGAAATGATACTCAAGAGTCGGATGATTAGATTTTGTCTATTGTTTGTCTTAACCCTTTGACTGCCGTACCCTATCCAACATCTGCAGATATTTAACCCTTTCACTCCCTCACCCTACCCACCAACTTCCTGAAGGAAGCTGGTAGATGGGGTAAGGGAATCAAAGTGTGAAGTTTTTGCTTTGCTAGCATGGTTGACAGCGCAGGATGCTGGTGGTCAGGGTGCGGTAGTCAAAGGGTTAATGGTTATAGCCAGTTGAACTCACTCGGCTAGTGATTACGTTGTCGAATTTATCGGGCTGGTTGGTTATTTTGATACAGCCGTGGACTCAAGATCTGATATCTCGAGTTCAAACCCAGCCTGCAACACGAACAACTGGCCTGTACACTGCCCATCTTAACGCTTCCGTCATTCTCTGTGGTGTCAGCTTAGTGTTTCATAAGTCCCTCCCCCCCTTCCTCCCCATGTTCAAGACCTTGCCAGCGCACAGAGTTTTGCGCAGGCTTAGGGAGTCTGCCAGACAATTACTGGGTGGAGCACATATGGAACTGTCCGAGTGCGATGAATCCCTCTTGAACAAACTCCAAACTCCAAACTCTGATTTCTCTCCACGCTAACATTAGTAAACAATGACCTCTAGTCCTCTCCGCTTCGGTGTAGTGTACGGTGTCTCTTGTCCATTAGCTCATTTAGTTGAAATACCATGCTGAGTGGCAAAATGGTTCAGACATTTGCCTGACAATAACTAAAACTCGAGGTTCCAGGGTTCGCTCCCCGTTAAGGCCTCGACGTTTCTCCCTAGTTTGATCGGAAAATCGAACTGAAGTTCTAGTCCTTGGGAAGGGGACGAAAACGAGTCTTACCCGCGTGCCTTCTGGCTGCACACGCTAAAGATCCCACGGCAGTTGAAAAATCGTGAAGCGCAGGGCATTGCCCAGCTGCCTTGGTATAAAACATTGGAGAGATAGGTTGATTTCCCAGGTCTCATCCATTGAAGACCAACTAGCCTTCTTGCCTTTCTGAAGTCTTGGGGGAAAAAATGTGAATATGAATTTGAATTTGAAGCGAGGGAGAGGGGATGGGCGTCGCCCTCATAATGCTGGCCCCGGGAAAAGTTGTCACCTCGCTCCCCTACGACCTCAGGGTTATGGAACTATCTAGATAGGACCTGGCCAGCTCTTGGGTTTTTATGTGCAGGCTTAAGGCGTGCGCCGTGATCATTCTGGATCTTCTCCATCACATGGCACCTGCGACCGTTAGTGCATATGGAATTCATTCCGAGCGCGGAGACGTCATCATGAGAAACTGAAACTGAAACTGAAACTGAAAATGAAGCTGATGATGCACAGTCGTAGGTTCGAATCTCGGGCGGACCACACGAGTTTTTGACACAGGGCTGGTTGATTCTTTGGTAGAGGCAACGACTCAAGATTTGATATTTCGAGTGCAATTCCAGCCTGCAACATTAACCCTTTGACTCCTCCTGTACCCCGTACACCAGCTTCCTTTGCGTTTGTCAACCACGTAAGCTAAATAAAACCTCTAACCTTTTGACTCCCTCACCCTACTCACCAGCTTCCTGCAGGCCTTTGACTCCCTCACCCTACTCACCAGCTTCCTGCAGGCCTTTGACTCCCTCACCCTACTCACCAGCTTCCTGCAGGCCTTTTGACTCCCTCACCCTACTCACCAGCTTCCTGCAGGCCTTTTGACTCCCTCACCCTACTCACCAGCTTCCTGCAGGCCTTTTGACTCCCTCACCCTACTCACCAGCTTCCTGCAGGCCTTTTGACTCCCTCACCCTACCCACCAGTTTCCTGCAGGCCTTTTGACTCCCTCACCCTACCCACCAGTTTCCTGCAGGCCTTTTGACTCCCTCACCCTACCCACAGCTTCCTGCAGGCCTTTGACTCCCTCACCTTATCCTGCAAGAAGCTGGTGGATAGGGTGAGGGAGTCAAAGGGTTAAGATTTTGCAGATGGTACACAGGGTGCAGGAGTCAAAGGGTTAAACAATTAACTTGTCCGCTACCCATCGTAATATTTCCATGTTTCTGATGGGTGTCAGCGTAGTGTTTCATAGATCCTTTCACGGCCACCCGCCATCAAACCTTTCCAGTTCAAGACCTTGCCAGCGCATATGGTTTTGTACGTGCATAGGGAGTCTGCCAGATTCGCATGGTTAGCGATTGTCCAACTGAGATGAGTCCCTTTTGAACAACCTCCACATTCCTGGAACAAAGCATTTCTTCTCTTGTTGAGAAGTTTCATGAAGATAAGTGTCTAAAAAAAAAACAAAAAAAAAAAACTGAGAGGTTATACACATTTCAGTAATTGAAGTTTGATTCTATAATTATGCCCTCCCACCCAAATCTGCCAGCAACCAACCGCCTGGCAGACTTTCGTGAACCTGCGCAAAACTCCCATGCACTGATTAAGGTCTTGACACGTGTTGGAGGATGGGTGGGGGGGGGGGGGGGGAGGAGGAGGAAGGAATTCATGGTACGCTAAGCTGACACCATCAGAATGACTACACAGAAGAAAGAAAGCCGTCTATGAACATTTTCTATCATCGGATTGGTATTTTCTGTATCACGGCACCTGATTTTGAAGCTGCGGTTATCACCATAGACAATCAGGACGGCCTTCTTTGTTACATCACATTTTCTCTTGTCCTTAACAAGTTTCCGATGGGAAGGAATTTCCAAGTTTGTCTACTAAGGCAGCCGGCCAACACACACAGAGTCCTTTCCGTCTGCTCCACAACAAACAGTGCCTGTAGCTAGGCAGAAGAAGTAGAGGAAGACAAGCGGAGAAGAACAGCGGCATGTCTTGACGATATTATTGTCCTAATCTTCTCAGCTCCAGTTACAGGTTAGCAGGAAGAGAGAGAGTGAGAGAGAGAGAGAGAGAGAGAGAGAGAGAGAGAGAAGAGAAGAGAGAGAGAGTTTCATTTTCAATACTGACTTTAAAGAGAGCGAGCGAGCGAGCGAGAGAGAGAGAGAGAGAAAGAGAGAAAGAGAGATAGATAGATAGATAGATAGATAGATAGATAGATAGATAGATAGATAGATAGATAGATAATATATTATAGAGAGAGTTTCATTTTCAATACTGACTTTAAAGACAGCGAGAGAGAGAGAGAGAGAGAGAGAGAGAGAGAGAGAGAGAGAGAGAGAGAGAGAGAAAGAGAGAGAGAGAGAAGAGTGAGAGAGAGAGAGAGAGAGAGAGAGAGAGAGAGAGAGAAAGAAAAAGACAGAGAGAGAGAGTCTCACCTTCTATATCGACTTTAAAGAGAGCGAGCGAGCGAGAGCGCGAGAGAGAGAGAGAGAGAGAGAGAGAGAGAGAGAGA
Organism: Monoplex corrugatus; assembly: GCA_030674185.1. NCBI lineage: Eukaryota > Metazoa > Mollusca > Gastropoda > Littorinimorpha > Ranellidae > Monoplex > Monoplex corrugatus. The sequence goes on along the minus strand of JAPXFY010000014.1, from coordinate 51,758,111 downwards.
GAGAGAGAGAGAGAGAGAATCATCTTCTATACCGACTTTAAAGAGAGCGAGAGAGAGAGAGGGAGACAGAGAGAGACGAAGACAGAGAGACAAAGAGACAGAGACACAGAGACAGAGACAGAGACAGACAGACAGAGAGACAGAAAGAGAAAGAGAGGGAGAGGAAGGGAGGGAGGGGCAAGTCAAAGCCTATCTTGTCACTAGTGAAGTGTCTCTGGCAGAGAACAATGATGTCTCACCTTGACAGACGGTGTCTCCTACCTGTGCCGATAGTGTTTGATAACTGTTATCAATACCGACTAATCCACGACCGTGTGACAAACCCTAGATGCCATTGTTCTAGTCGTGGTAGTGGTTGGTGCACTTGCCTAAGTGCTTCGTGTGTTAATGTTCAAGAGGGGACGAACGATCCTGTAGCCTAAGGGCTTAAATTCACTTGAAGTGCTTGCTGTGTTCTGATTTTTTTATTTATTTTTTTTTTGGTTTTTTGTTGTTGTAAATTTGTGTTGAGTTCTGGTATGGTCTTGTTATATATATAGTTGTCTTGTTGTATCTTGTCCGAAACTTGTTCAAGAGGGGGGTGGACAAAGTTTATTTTAGATGATGTATTAGGTGTGTTTTTAATTTGTTGGAGTGTTGATCTCTTGTTTGTCTGTCTGTCTGGCTGGCTGGCTCTGGCTCTCTCTCTTTCTGTCTCTTGTCTCTCTGTCTCTGGTTTCCTGTCTCTGTCTCTCTCTGCTTCTATGTGTCTTTCTGTCTGTCATGTCTGTGTGTCTCTCTGTCTGTCTGTCTGTCTGTCTGTATCTGTATCTCTGTCTATGTCTCTGTCTCTCCCTCTCTCTAATACGGATTTGGTTTTGTAAGGATGAACCAAAGTGATGGGAGAAAAAACTGATTGTTGATGCATTATTTTGATTATGTCTAGTTAAAAAAAAAAAGAAAGAAAATAAATAAAGAAACTGAAAAGAAAAGGAAACCAAAGCACTTATTTTTGTTCTTTTTATTTATCAATGGGTTGCTGAGTTGAAGAAAGAACTTTGTTCCATTAGTCAACTGTTAATCAATACCAAACACTCCCTTCAGAATTCAGTTGGCGGTGAAGAGTGATACACTGGCCTCGGAGCACCTTTCAGTTTCCCAGAAAGTTCCCGAATGTTTTTCTGTCCTCTGTGAAGTTTCAGTAACTGATGACTCATTATCATGTGCCCTGCCCCACGGCGTTGGCGATCACGGCCCTCCATGTGAACCTATCCTTTGTCGCTACAAGTACATCTCCCACCCTCTCTGTCTTCATCCACTCCGCAAGTCCGTCCAATATTTTCGCCCTGGGTCTACCCGTGTCCTTCGCGAAGAAGTTATGAAATTATGTATTTCGCAAAGGCCATGGTTTATCTGGTGGTCTTTTCCCCTCCAGCTGTTCTGTTGTGACTAGGTGCTCTAATTTCTCTCGCCTCATAAGTTGTCCTGAACGGTCCTGTAAATGTTGTTTGTCTTTTTTCCTGATCTTCTTCATTAATGTTCCTTTCGTGTCTGCCTCTTTCAAGACAACCTCTTTTGTTTTGTTTGCTGTCCCTCCCCCCCCCCCCCCCGTTCTCCTTTTCCAACTTCAAGATTTTGTCATCGCGTCAACGTATTTCAAGACGTCCGCTTTATAATCACTAACAGAGCTGGGTGAAGCGCCATTCATTTGGAATTGTGTGAGTGCAAACCCTAAACTTTTATTCCAATGAGGTGATTAGTCATTAAGGACAAACACACCTCTTAACAGTCTCGCGCTCCGCACCTTTTCTGCAGTCTGCAAAGATTAGATAAACAACATGTTTTTTGTAGTAGTCAAGCCATAATTACAATCATTTTTTTTCTGTAACATTTTGTTGGTTAGTCAAGCCAAAGTTACGATCTTTTCTTTTCTATAACTTTTCGTTGGCACGTTTTGTGTGAGTCTGATCATGTTTAATTACAGGCGCAGTGGTTAAGCGGGTAAGTGACGGGTTTCCAATCGGAAGGTGCCGGGTTCGATCCTGCCCTGGGTACCTCCAGTCTGGTTGGTTGAGGGTGGAGATTATTCCCCTGTCTTCCTGGTCAACATGTGTGTACATACATGTTAGTGCCTAAACCCAGTAAAAGACAGGTCCAGTGGGACCTAATGCTACTTTCCTTGAGCAATAAAGTATTCTGAACTCTCTCTCTCTGTCTCTCTCTGTGTCTCTGTCTCTCTTTTTCTCTGTCTATCTGTCTGTCTCTCTGTCTGCATATATCTATGCCTATATTTACATCTATCTACCTATCTACTTATCTATCTACCTATCTATCCATCCATCCATCCATCCATCCATCTATCTGCTATCTATCTATCTGTCTATCTATCTATCTATCTATCTATCTATCCATCCATCCATCCATCCATCCATCCATCTATCTGGCTATCTATCTATCTGTCTGTCTGTCTATCTATCTATCTATCACTATCTATCTATCTATCTATCTATCTATCTATCTGTCTGTCTGTCTGTCTGTCTATCTATCTATCTGTCTGTCTGTCTCTCTGTCTGTCTATTTATCTGTCTGTCTGTCTGTCTCTCTGTCTGTCTATCTATCTATCTATCTTTCTTTCTTTCTTTCTTTCTGTCTATCTTTATATGTGTATGTATTGATATGCATGTGTGGTCAAATACAATTAGATACACCCCCCCCCCCCCCCGCAGAACATCAATAATAATGCATGCTGAGGATCTTGTAAGTCATATTTGTGACTGGTGGCCTATGGAAACTATGAAAACACCCAGCATGCACGCCCACCTGAAGACGAAGTATGCAGACTGTGCAGCAACATGCCGCCAGCACAGTGTGGGCTAAGCAACGCGCGTACACACATCCGAGAAAAACCCGAACTTTTGAAACAACAACAGCAGCAGCAACAACAAGAAGAAGAACAACAAGAACAGCAGCAGCATCAACAGTGACAACAACTACAACTACAACTACAACTACATCTACAACTACAACTACAACTACAAGAAGAAGAAGAAGAAGAATGCAAAGAATGCAAAGAAGAAGAATGCAAAGAAGAAGAATGCAAAGAAGAAGAAGAATGCAAAGAAGAATGCAAAGAAGAAAAAGAAGAAGAAAAAGAAGAAGAAGAAAAAGAAGAAGAAGAAGAAGAAGAAGAAGAAGAAGAAGAAGAAGAATGCAAAGAAGAAGAAGAATGCAAAGAAGAAGAAGAAGAAGAAAAAGAAAAAGAAGAAGAAGAAGAAGAAGAAGAAGAAGAAGAAGAAGAAGAAGAAGAAGAAGAAGAAGAAGAAGAAAAAAGAAGAAGAAGAAGAAAAGAAGAAGAAGAAGAAGAAGAAGAAGAAAGAAGAAGAAGAAAAAGAAGAAGAAGAAGAAGAAGAAGAAGAAGAAGAAGAAGAAGAAGAAGAAGAAGAAGAAGAAGAAGAAGAAGAAGAA
>JAPXFY010000014.1:51737167-51742167 GCA_030674185.1 Monoplex corrugatus | reverse complement strand
CACACACACATACACACTCGCTTTCACACATGAGGCCAGGAAAATTTTCTGGCAGTTTGATAAGCAGCCTCTTCAGTTATCAGCCGGGTATTAAAACTAACCCTTGTACCCGGCTTTCTCCAGAACCCATCCCTTGTCTTGATAAAGGGCAGATAACTAAATTTGAGCAGTCAACTTTTCCTGCATGGCAGGCGGACGGTCGTGATGTCACCACCACCATCTTCACACGATAAGAAAGTTTTGTCAAGAAAGTCAACCGTGGGGTTCGTTTCTCTTCATCTTTCAGACAAATAAACAAACTATCAGGCAACATCTGTGACCATACAAACATCTGCTGATGTCAGTACAGAAAATAAAAACTAGGTTGGTATGGCCACGTTAACAAGATCCAGTGGCCATACTGAGACAATCCTTCAGGAAACGGGTTCACGAGGAAGAGAGATGGAGAGGAAGAAAGACAAACAAATAAACAAACCAACCAAAGAAAATGACGATGGATTAAAAACATTGCGAAATGGATACAGAAAAACCATTTGCAGAGACCCGGCTTAAGCACACAACCGACAGAGCTGGCGGAGTACGGTGAATAGTTTTTAAATGCGGCGCCCCAATGACTCTTCGTTGAGTTAAGGAAGAAGAAGAAGAAGAAGAAGAAGAAACAAGAAGAAGAAGAAGAAGAAGAACAAGAAGAAGAAGAAGAAGAAGAAGAAGAAAAGAAGAAGAAGAAGAAGAAGAAGAAGAAGAAGAAGAAGAAGAAGAAGAAGAACAAGAACAAGAACAAGAACAAGAAGAAGAACAAGAACAAGAAGAACAAGAAGAACAAGAAGAAGAACAAGAAGAACAAGAAGAACAAGAACAAGAACAAGAAGAACAAGAAGAACGAGAAGAAGACGAACATGAACAAGAACAAGAAGAAGAAACAAACTCTTCAAAGCTTTCATGCAAGTGAACAAGTCATAACTCTTTGAACCCTTCATACAAGCAAAATGTCAAACTTTTGAAAGCTTTCATAGAAGTAAAGAGTCAATCTCTTGACATACCGAATTAGCCGTTCCATTTTCTGGACACGATATGTGCTTAAGATTCTTCTTCCCTCTTCCGTTTATCTTCACAATAACTTCAGCTTACAGAACTGTGCACGAAAGTTAAATTGATAAAATTAGCCAGGACAAGAAGAAAAGTATTAAGTTTTGAAGTTTGTTTAACTCTTTGACTCCTACACCCTCTCCGCCAGCAGTCCTCATTGTCAGCTATGGCAGCAAAGCAAAAACTTAATCCTTTCCATCAGCTTCCTGCAGGAAGCTGGTGGAAAGGGTGAGGAAGTGAAGGGGTTACGTTTTTTTGCAGCTGGTGAATAGGGTGCAGGAGCGGAAGGGTTAAGAAATATTCATCGCATTCATACAATTCCACATGCATTCCATTGAAATCTGCCAGTAAGTAACTGGCAGACTTCTTAAACCCAGCGCAAAATTCTGCATACACTGGCAGTGTCGTGAAATGGAGAGGTGAGTGTGTGAGTGGGATGGAATGGTCCTATGAATCACTAATGCTGACACTATCAGAATGATTGGAGTTGAAAGATGGCCAGCAAACAGCCTTGTTTTCATTGTTGCGGAATGGATGGAATTGAAACCTGAAATCTCATATATTTCAAGTCACGTGACTCTTTATCAACAAAGCCAAATTCAGCCCGTGGTCCAGTTTGCTCAGCTTGTCAATCTTTCCAGTTACCAAACCGGCAATTTACATTTTATGTTAACGATGTTTACTCAATAATTAATCTTCATATGAACTTTGTCCCGCTGAGTCTGGACTTTGTTTAACTGGTGAGAGTTAAGAGGGATCTGATGCACTCCATATGCAGTCCATACAAATCTGCCAGGATTGTCTGGTGCACCCTCAGAACCTGCCAAAAACCTTTTCCACTGGCAAGGTCTTGGAATGGGGAGGGGGCAAAGGACCTGTGAAACACTACATTAGCATCACCAGAATGATGGAAACAGAACAGGCCAACGTTTAAATGCTGGAGGCTGGGATTAACTCGAAATATCGGATATTGATTGAGCTCACGACTCTATCAAAAGAACCAACCAGCCTGCGTTTATCTATTTATTTTTCTATTTATTTATTTTTCTATTTATTTATTTTTCTATTTATTTATTTTTCTATTTATTTATTTTTCTATTTATTATTTTCTTTGCACAGAGCTGGGACTGAATCAGTCATATTTGATCTTGAGCTTCACGACTCTATCAAAGAACTAACCAGCCGGCGATTTTTATTTATTTTTATTTATTTATTTTGCACAGAGCTGGGATTAAACCAGACATGTTTGATCTTGAGACCTTCACGAATCTATCAAAAGAACCAACCAGACCGCGGATTTTTTGTTTTGTTTTGTTTTCTGTACAGAACTGTGTAAGAAAGTGAATACAGCCATCCAGATAGGAAGTTATGAAGGTAAAACCCGCATAGAGACTTTTCTGAGAACAGACACCAATCCCTAGATGTATTCATATTCATATTCATATTCATATTCGTATTCGTATTCATATTTATTTCTTTTGTCAAAGTGGATTTACCATGTGAAACTCGGGCTGTTCTCCACGTTGAGAGTGTGTCGCCGCAGTTCAGCGCCACCCTTTTTTTAAACCAAGACTTCAGAAAGGCTTATTTGCCTTCAAAGGAAGGAAGGACCTGAAAATCAAACAATCTCTCCAATGTTTTACATCAGGGCAGCAGGGCGAGTGCCCTATCTTCACGATTTTCAACTGCCGTGGGATCTTTACACAGTTTATCGTAGCTTTCTGAACATCATGTTTGCTCCAGAACCATACCCCTATATTGATAATAACCTCTTCACTTTACAGAATTGCGTAGGACGGTTAAATAGAGTTCTAGATAACCAGCTACTAGAAGGAATGTCTTCTACAGAAGCTTTCTTTGTGCGGTGAATGATCCTTTGGTTTATCAGGTTAAAGCTGTGCTCTTACGGCATCTTATGAGACAGTAAGTGTGTGTGTGTGTGTGTGTGTGTTGTGTGTGTGTGTGTGTGTGTGTGTGTGTGTGTGTTGTGTGTAAGTGTATGTGTGTGTGTAAGTGTATGTGTGTATGTGTGTCTTGTAAGTGTATGTGTGAAGAGAGAGAGAGAGAGAGAGAGAAAGAGAGAGATAGATAGAGAGAGAAACAGAGAAAGAGAGAGAGAAAGAGAGAGAAAGAGAGAGAGAGAGAGACAGAGACAGAGAGACAGAGACAGAGAGAGAGAATGTTGTGTTTGTGTAAAACAGAGAAATACAGTGTGTGTGTGTGTGTTTGTGTATGTGTGCATATGTGTGTATGTGTGTGTATGTGTGTTTGTGTGTGGATATGTGTGAGTGCGTGTGTGTGTGTGTGTGTGTGTGTGCGCGCGCGTGCGTGCGTGTGTGTGTGTGGTGTATGTGTATAAGGTTAACGAGGCAAACGGGAGCTGCACACACAGGCATACAAGCATGGATCTTTTAAAAATATCCTCCTCCCCCCCCCCTAACCCCCGACCCCACCCCCTCCATATTTCAAGACCTTGTCAGAACATAGGATTTTACGCAGGCTTAAAGAGTCTGCCATACAGTGGAACTGTTCCAGTGCAACGAAGCCTTCTTTAACAAACTACTAATTTCGAAACAGCATACTAAACGTATGCAGTTGAGAAACAAGTAACAATCGTGGCAGTGATCAGGTTAAACCGGCTTTGCGGGCACAACAATGTTTGCACCAGAATTAGACACACAGACAGGTCTTGGTATCCACTTATCTTGGGAGAACAGGGTAGAACTATTTTCTGGCAACCAGACAGGGGGCATAGGGGTTACTTGAATTATTATCACCCGAGTGGGTGACGTCTCCTGGGAACTGTCACCACTCCAGAATCTCAGCGTGGCTCGATAAACCACTCCATAGATGTCTGCCTGCCATCAAAAAGCTCTGACGAGCTCCTAACACTCCAGCACCCAACCTCCATAAAACCAGACAGGTTTATATCTTGCGATAAAACGTGATCCATTTACGATGTTGACTTAGTCTACGAGCCTGCTGCCTCTCGTGTTCCAATCTCTGTTCTATGTTATAAACTTGCATAATGTTAACTAATCCGCAGGTCGAAGTTCACACGGAAGTGTACCACGCCTGTAACCAGTTTATCTCGGTCTGCGATAAAACCTGTTTCTGGTGTTGGTTTTGTCTTTTTCTTTCCTTCTTTCTTTCTTTCTTTTTGAGTTCCAAATTTTTTTGGATGCCTGTTTGTATGTTATTTTGTCCGCACTGATATTGTACAGAATGTTGAGAGTTCCATGAACAACAAAGAAAACAGACCAGACAGTCTTGAAGGAGGTAGACACAGGAAGAACATTATTAAAGAAGACTAGGAAAAGACAAGCAACATTTATAGGACATTCTATGAGGAAAGAGAAATTAGAGCACCTGGTCAAAATAGGAAAGCTGGAGGGAAAGAGACCACCAGGTAGACCCAGGGAGAAAATATTGGACAGACTTGCAGGGTGGCTGACGAAGAGAGGGTGGGAGATGTACTTGCAGCGACAGGGGATATATTCGTATGGAGGGCCATGATCGCCAACGCCATGCAGCAGGGCACTTGACGATGTTATTGCACAATCTGCGCATACCGGTACTTCGTCATCGATAGACGTGCATGCTGGATGTTTTTCTGTTTCCATAAGCCACCGGACACTGACATGACTTACAGGATTTGTCATGTGTATGTACTTGATGTTCTTCATATGCGTAAATCTGGACGATTAGAAAAAATCTCCGTCCTTTACCCATCAGCCAGGGGGTGGTGGTGGTAGGGTACCTATGGAGGATCATTAGCAGGTTAACAAAGAACACCACTAACCGGACAGTCACCACCCGGCTCCCAACAATACGCAATAGCTACTTCGCCAAGCGAAGGGGGCTGGCTGTCCATGCGCTGCATGACCCATTCGGACCCGGTTATCAATGACCTT
>JAPXFY010000014.1:51727167-51729667 GCA_030674185.1 Monoplex corrugatus | reverse complement strand
TAACGTAACGTAACGTAACGTAACGTAACGTAACATAACATAACATAACATAACATAACCTAACCTAACGTAACGTAACGTAACGTAACGTAACGTAACGTAAACCTAACCTAACCTAACCTAACCTAACCTAACCTAACCTAACCTAACCTAACCTAACCTAACCTAACCTAACCTAACTATAAATAATAAATTATACATAACATACATAACATAACATTACATAACTAGACACAATCTAGTTGAAGTGTTTGTCTGTTAAAACCGTTTACTACAACATGGTTTTTACCAACACTATTCGAGTACGTAGTACTAGTTTCTTTGGTTTTACGTGTTTTTTTTGCAGGCTTTAGGTCAAGTGGACAAGTCGTCAGATTTCCATCGGAAGGTCTGAGCTTCGATCCCTAGTGGTTACTCCCTTCCTCCTCCCCTTCCCCACCCCCTGAGGGTAAAGGTGCATATTTTGCCTATCTCCGAGATCCCCTCTTAGTCAAAAAAACACAGCAAATGGCACAACCTTGACAAGGTTAATAAGTTCAAATACCTGGAACGGTCATTCCATCAGACGGCAGATGCACATCGGAAATAGCTGGCAGAATCGGCCAAGCCAAAACAGCATTTCAAGAAGATGACAAGCATTCTTACCAACAATGCCTATCAATTAACATCAGAAAGAGACGTCCTTGAATGTTATATAGAATCCAATACTGTTGTACGGATGCGAGGTGTGGACAGTCAGCAAGCAAAGCCAGAGCAGGATTGAGGCAGCCGAGATGTAGTTTCTAGAAGAATGTTGAGAGTTCCATGGACAGCAAAGAAAACAAACGAGCAGTCTTGATGGAGGCAGACACAAGTAGATCACTCATAAGGAAGATTAGGAAAAGACAAGCGACATTTATAGGCCATTTTATGAGGAAGGGGGATTTGGAGCACCTGGCCACAACGGGGAAGCTGGAGGGAAAGAGAGCACCAGGTAGACCCAGGGAGAGAATGCTGGACGGACTTGCAGAGTGGCTTGGGGATGAGGAGGGTGGGGGAGATGCTGGGGGCAACGAGATATGGAGATGGTTGGAAGTCCATGGTCGCCAACGCCATGCGGCAGGGCACCTGATGATGATGATGATGAACTCCGAGATCAACGTGTGTGCAGACCAAGTTAGTGCCTAAAACACCCCTTCGTGTGTATACGCACACAGAGCATCAATCATGCACTTTAAAGATCCTGTAAGTCATGTCAGTGTCCGGTGGCTTACGGAAACACGAAAACACCCAACCACCCAGCGTGACACCCAACGAAAACGGAAGTATGGAGACAAGTGAAGCAGGAGAGTTTGCGAGCCTCAGTAGCTCAGTTGGTTGAGCGTCGGATTCACATGCTATTGGTTGTGGGTCCGAATCCCGGGGTGCGTTACATTAAAAGTGGCCTTCTCATTGTTCCATCTCAACATAACTGTTGTTCCGGTGATGTCGGTATAGGATTAGATATGTCTCGCTTCCCCCTTCCCTGGGATGGTTATCCCGTCGGCCATACCACCCAAGCTTGGTGCTGACGTAAAACTGGATCAGATCAATTAATCAGATCGGGCGAGTTTCTTTGTCGTAGCACATCAAGCTAAAGCTAGATGCTAGCGTCTAGCTAATCTAGGGGTGAGTGCGTGTACGAAACTAGTCGTAGCAAATCTCGCAAATCCAAAATGGCGGTACACATGGGAACAAAACAAAAAAACGTGTGATATTGCTTATTCTGAGTAAAATTGCTGACAACCCTTTGCCTGACGTCTCTTCAGTATTGACAAACATCTTAACCAATTTTGCGGCAAATGTAATTAACGGCTAGCAGCAAAGGGCAAAGATGTGAATCCTGAAGCACACGCGGTCGCCATCTTGAAATTGTAAGCTAACACCTCTCAAGACCGCTACGCTTCGCTAACATAGCCGCTAGCTTTGCTCGCACGAGGGGACAGTAGGAAACCCGCTCGCTAGATTGACTCGTTTTAGCTAGCTTTGTCTCACTTTGCTACGCTTAAAGAAACTCGCCTCAGCATACTGCTATAGCAACATAGGCAAAATGATGTGCGTACGTGGACCCGAGAAAAATCGGACCACAAAACAAAACAAAACAAAACAAAACAAAACAAAACAAACAACAAGAACAACAAAGAGAAGTTGCAGAAATCAGCGACACAAATATGATAATAAAAGTGACGTAGGCAGAAAAAAAAGGAAGAATGAAAAGAAAACAGCTCCTGATAGCTAAGCCTTATTTAACGACTTATCTGTGCGACACTTTTGTTGATTACTTTTTCGTGTAAGCTTTTCATAGATAAGTAAAACCAAACGTACAATTAGTTAGACAAAATAAATAATTGTCAAAAAAAAAAAAAAAAAAAAAGAAAAAAAAAAAGAAAAAGGCGAGTACTTAAACAAACAAACCAAATGAATAAATCATCACTACATACGAGCAGACAAATGAATACATAAATGAATAAATAATAAATAA
>JAPXFY010000014.1:51699667-51707167 GCA_030674185.1 Monoplex corrugatus | reverse complement strand
AGGTGAAGTACCCCCCTCCCATCCCCATTCCCCATCCCCCCCCCTCTCTCTCTCTCTCTCTCCTTACTTCCTTCTTTCCTACCTGCCGCCTCTCCACAACGCTGTCCGCCTCCCGATTCCCATCCTGACCCAACCCTCTCTCTCTCTCTCGCTCTCTCTCTCTCTTTCTCGCTCTCTCTCTCTCGCTCTCTCCTCTCGCTCTCTCCCTCGCTCTCTCTCTCTCTTTCTCTCTCTCTCTCTCTCGTTCTCTCTCTCGCTCTCTCTCTCTCTCTGTCTCTGTCTCTCTCTCCCTTCCCCAACTCCGACTTCCATCAACCTTCATAAACCTGTCCCTCGTTTCTTATCGCCAGCATCTCCTCCTTTACCTGTCGCTCCCCCGACCCGATCCCCTTCCCTCCTCTCCCTCCTTTTCCTGCTACCTCCCCCAGCTCTCTCACTGTCTTTCTCCGACCCAGAGGATCCTTCTTGACAATCTCCTGGCTTCTGTTTGTAGTTTCTCTCCGAGTGTTGTCTGTTTATCTCTCTGTTAGTGTCACTGTCAGTCTGTCTGTGTCTGTCTGTGTCTGTCTGTCTGTCGGTTTATCTCTCTCTCTCTGTCTCTCTCTCTGTCGTTTGTTTTTCATTGTTTCTGTTTGTCTCTCTCAATTCTCTCTCAGTTCTTTCTCAACTCTCTCTCTGTCTGTCTCTCTCTGTCTCTGTCCCTCTGTCTCTGTCTCTCTCTCTCTCTCTGTCTCTCTCTGTGTCGTTTGTTTTTTATTCTTTCTGTTTGTCTCTCTCAATTCTCTCTCAGTTCTTTCTCAACTCTCTGTCTTTCTCTGTCTCTGTCTCTCTGTCTCTCTCTGCCTCTTTGTCTCTGTCTCTCTTTCTCTCTCTCCCTCGCTCTCTCTCTTTCTTTCCTTCTTTCCCTCAATTCCTTTGCAATATCTTACATTTTGTTGTTTTGATATAAACAGACTAACGGTGGCAGGTATGAACGTTGGCTTATGAATTAATATCTATGCCTTCGGAAAAGACAGTTCCGTTTCAGTTCGTTTGATCCTTGTCTGTCTCTGTGTCTCCTTATCTCTGTCTGTCTGTCTGTCTGTCTGTCTCTACCTCCCTCTCTCCCTCCCTCCCTCTCTCTCTCTTTCTCTCTGACTCACAACATCCTGCTTGTCAAAATCTTTGCTTCTTGTGTGTGCTTCTCTTTAGTTCATCTCACAGTGTCATAATCTGTCTGTCTGTCTGTCTGTTTGTCTGTCTCTCCCTCTCTCTCCCTCTCTCTCTCTCTCTCTTTCTTTTACATCAAACCCTCAATCCTCTCTCCCAGTGTGATTTTTAAAGTTTGTTTCCTTTTGGGTGTCTTCTCTGTCGGTCTGTCTCTCTGTCTGTCTGAGCATTGCTTATTTCTTTCTTCTTTTCTTTCAGATTCCTCTCTGTCTCTGTGTCTGTCTGTCTGTCTGTCTGTCTTTCGTACCCAATGTGCTAATATTCATACTGATGAAGAAATGAAGCTTCGATTTCTCCCTTCTCCCCCCTCTCTCTCATTCTCTCTCTCTTTTACACACACATTCTCTCTCTCTTTCTTTCTCTCTCTGTTTCTCTCTCTCTCTCTCTCTCTCTCTCTCTCTCTCTGTCTGTGTTTTCCCTCATTCCCTGGTCCCCGGTCCCCAGCTCTTTCTCTCTGTGCTCTCTCTCTACCTGTGCCCTGACTCTTTTCCCGATCACCAGCTCTCTGTGTTTCTGTCTCTGTCTCTCTGCATTGCCTTCTTTTCCCTCAGGGGTCCCATTTCCAAACTTCCTGTCAAGGGGACGCTCTGTCCCCAGCACTGTCGCACGGAGGCAATCGCCGACTGTCGCCACACAACCGTACCTTTACCCCACCACCACCATTTACCCCCACCCCCAACCCCACCACGACCTTCCCCACCCCCACCCTCCTCCCCATTCCTTTATCCTCCCTCCCCCTTCCCCCGCTCCTTCTGGCAAAATTTGTCTCCCAGTTCGTGCCATACCTTCTTCTTCCCTCCAATCCTGTTTCTTCTCCTGCTTTTTCCTCCTACGTCTCCCTTCCCTCCCTTCCTCCCTCTCTCCCTCCAAGTTCTACCAGCTACCACTTCCACCCCTTCTCCTCCCCTTCCTCTTGTCTTCCCGCTCTTCCCTCCAACGTCTGAGGTCCCAGACACGACCGACCCAGCCGCCAGCCAAGAGGAAGAAGAGCACCACCCTGTGTCAATAGGGACTGGTAACACATTTCATTTCAGTCCCAGCACAAAGGGACATAATGCAGAGATAGGGAGAGGAGAGAAAGAGAGAGAGAGAGCGAGAGAGAGAAAGAGAGAGACAGAGGGATAGACAGACAGACAGACAGACAGAGAGACAGAAGGAGAGACAGGCAGACAGGCAGACAGACAGACAGCCAAAGAAAGAGAGACAGAGAGAGAAAAGTAGAAGGGAGAGAGAGAATTTGTGTTCGTGTGTCTGCAAAAATTGGGGGTGGGGGTGGGGGTGGAGAGAGAGACAGAGAGAGAGAGACAGAGGCAAAGAGAAAGAGAGACAGAGAGTGAAAGAGAGAGAGAGAGAGAGCGAGAGAGAGAGAGAAAGAGACAGAGAGACAGAGAGTAAAAAAGAGACAGAGAGAGAGACAGAGTGAAAGAGAGAGAGACAGAGAGACACAGAAGAGAGAGAGAGAGAGAGAGAGAGAGAGAGAGAGAGAGAGAGAGAGAGAGAATGTGGGGAGACTATGGCGATGATGAGGACACTAAAGAAGGTTTAGAACCGCCACTCCTACACAGTACAGTCCAGGACCATCACTCAAAAACAAACGGCTGGCCTGCCTGCGTCATAGCACTAGGAAGAAAGAAGACGAAGACAGTAAACAGTTAAAAAAAACAAAAAAACTCGTCAAGCTATACCAAAGATCTTCCCATTTCTCATTTTCTCACAAAAAAAGTTGATCTCTGCCTGCCTTACTTGCGAGCATGAAACTGGTTCAAGTTTTCTGCGATTAATGTGATTTAGAAACTGGAGTTTGTTCAAGAGGGTATCACCGCACTCAGGCAATTCCATACGCGCTCTACCCAAATCTGCCAGAAGTTATTACATGGCAGACTGACTGGGTCTCTGACAAAGCCCTATGCGCTGGTAAGGTCTTGAAACAGGAAGCGGACGTGGGGACAGAAACCTATGAAATACTAAGCTGGCACCATCAAAATGATGGAATTATTAAAACGGGCCATGGGCTTGGAAAAACAATATATTTCGCACCTGATAACTGAAAGAGACTTCTAGAACAAGGCCTTGCCAGCGCATAGGATTTTGCGCAGGCTCAAGGAGTCTGGCAGATAACTATTGGCAGACTGGATGAAACGCATATTTTTGGACAATCTGAGCGATGAGAATCCCTCTTGAATAAACTCCAAAGTGTTCTGCGTAAATTTAGATTCAGTTTACTACTGTCTGCACATGGTGAAATATATGTAATCCTGTTTCTTGTGAGTCTTTACAGATATGAAAAAAAAGGCGACAGCAGAGGGGCATCCAGGGATCATGACCTGGATGCGGCCCGATCCCCTTAGATATGTCAAGAGTTAAGGGCCGAAACACTTTTGGCGGGGTTTCTCCCCTGAGGACCTGTTCCAGCTCTCCCAAGAGTTTCTTACTACAATGTAGTCCTGTTTGATGTGAGTATTCACACACAACACACACACACACACACACACACACACACACCACACACACACACACACACCTCACACACACACACACACACACACACACACACACACACACACACACACACACACACAATATATATATATATATATATATATATATTGCAGATAAATCAAAAAACAAGACAACAAATTAGAATGTTGAGCCCAGTGCTTCGGCCAGTGGCCTTCCTCAGGGGACTGTTTATTCAGGAATGAACACACACATCAAACATTTTTGAAAATACTGGATATTGTTATGACATACATTTTGATATACTTAAAATGATTTGTAATGGTTTATTTAGTAAAATTTTATGTTATGTTTGTCTTTTCAAACGTGTAAATTTTGTTGTTGTTGTTGTCATTGTTCGTTGCCACATTGTATGTTAGATGTTTCGTTTGTTGTGAAACAAACGATGAATTAAAAAAGAGTTTAATAAAAAAATTTCGTGCTACGTATTGCATGAAATTATGTCATGTGTATCTACGTGTAGCTCACACTTTAATAAGAGACTGTGTCTTAAAGTGAAGAAAATCATTCGTATTATTCCTATTCGTTTCGTACTCGTGATCGTATTGGCGGTAATTCTCTCTCTCTCTCTCTCTCTCTCTCTCTCTCTCTCTCTCTCTCTCTCTCTCTCTCTCTCTCTCTTCTCTGTGCTCTCTCTGTCTCTGTCTCTGTCTCTCTCTCTTCTCTCTCTGTTGATTTATCGGTTTGTTTTTGAGTTTTCGTTTGTGGTTCAATTAAGGCAGATTACATGTGTGTATTGGCGACAACGAATCTGAAAATGTTTTCCTTTAGCCCAAACGTTTTACTGCTGGAAAATGATTCATCATTGTCACGGCCATTCCTCTCTCTCTCTCTCTCTCTCTCTCTCTCTCTCTCTCTCTCTCTTCCCCTTCTTTCTCTCTCTCTCTCTCTTTTTTCTCTCTCTTCTCTTCTCTCTCTTCTCTCTCTCTTTTTGCTCTCTCTCTCTCTCGTAGTCTGTCTGTCTGCCTCTCTCTCTCTCTCCTCTCACACACACACACAAAAGAACACACACCCCCAAAGAACACACACACACACACGCACACACACACACACACACACACACACACACACAACACACACCACACACACACACCACACACACACACAAAAGACAACACAACAAACACAACACACACATCACACACCACCAACACCAACACAACACCAACACCAACACCACCACACCACCACCACCACACAACAACAACAACAACCCAACACCAAGTCGGTTCAGAAAGCTAGCGGCGAAAGAAACAGATCGCTGTGATGGGGCAGGAGAGTAGGAAGAGTCACGATCCGATGTCATGACAAATCAAACTGGCGGCAGGACACAGATCAACCTGGTAGCAGACGACAGTAAAAAAAAAAAATCTGCTATTTAAACGCCAACTAACACTGGAAGCACTCAGCTGCGCCCGGCCGCTATAGGAAATCAGCGGAACACAGCCACGTTCATCAACTCACTCAGTTTCAGTTTCAGTTTCAGTTTCAGTTTCAGTTTCTCAAGATGACGTCTCCGCGCTCGGAATGAATTCCATATGCACTAACGTCACAGGTGCCACGTGTATGGTGATCATGGCACATGCCTTAAGCCTGCACATAAACCCATCCTGAGGCCCTCCCTAGACTATGTTTTACCTAGTCTATATTTTATACTGGTATTTTATCAGCCTACCACTGGAATAATCGTGGTTACATGTAAATGACATGTGTATGTGTGCATCTTAACTTCATAAAGGAAATATGTATAAAGTAAATAAATAAATAATCAAAGGTCTGACTCACAACACAACTAGTTATTCTGTATTTTTGGTGTGTTTTTTGTTTTTGTTTTGAGGTTTTAGATTTTAAAATGACAGTATGTTTATACATACTAACAGACACACACACATATATATCTGCTCTTAGATACATGCATATTTATGGGCAGTCAAATCTGGTTTCCACTCACTCAGAGGCCTCTCACTCGAGAACTCACTCGATGCGTCTACGGGGAGGCGAACCCTGAAACCTCGAGTTTAGTTATTGACAGGCTGAACGTCTGAACCATCCTGCCACTCTTCTCCCTTCAGAGGGCTGGTTGGTCCTGTAGATTGGAGTTCTGGATGGAAGTTGGTCCTTTTGATAGTACCGTGGACTGAGGAACCAATATCTTGAGTTCAGTCCCAGCCAGCGACATTCAATCAAACATTCGACTGTCTGCTGGCCATCTTAATGTTTCCATCATTCTGGTGGTGCCAGCTTAGTGTTTCATAGGTCTCCTCAGTTCAAGACCTTACCAGCACATAAGGTTTTGGCAGGCTCAGGAAGTCTGCCAGAAATGCGGCAGATTAACGGGGGGGGGGGGGGGGGAGCGCATATGGAATCGTCCGAGTGCAATGAATCCCTCTTGAACAAAGTCCGAAGTCCAAAGTCATCGTGTGTTGACACGTCCATATACGCTCACACCCAAATCTTCACTAACAATTATCTGGCAGACACGCTGAGCGGCGCTAAACCCTATGCGCTGCAAGGTCTTGAAATAGGGACGGCGGGATGGATCTATGAAACAGTAACCTACACCACCAGTAATGAACGAAACATTAAGGGTGTCAACATTCATTACCGGATGTGGCATGAACACGTACATAGTAAACGAAAGAAGAAGAAGAAGGGAGGTGAAGGAAGGAGGAAGGAGGAGGAAGAGGGAGGAGGAGGAAGAAGAGGAGGAGAAGGAGAAGGAGGAGGAAGAAAAGAAGAGAAGAAGAGAAGAAGAAAAGAAGAAGAAAGAAGAAGAAGAAGAAGAAGAAGAGAAGAAGAAGAAGAAAGAAGAAGAAGAATGAAGAAGAAGGAAGGAGGAGAGAAGAGAGGTTTCTACCATTCTGGTGGAGTCAGATTAGTGCCTCGCAGATCGCTTCCTCCCTCTCCTCATTTCAAGACCTTACCAGCGCATAGGGTTTTGTGCTGGGTCAAGGAGTCTGCCAGGATGCAAAGTACTGACAGATTTGGCAGGAGCGCATATGGAGCTCTCTGAGTGCGTTGAATCCTTCCTGAACTAACTCGAATCTCGAAGGTCAGCATTTGACGAATAATTCTAGTTTTCATCTTCTCCTTCCTCCTATCATCGTCGTCGTCGTCGTCGTCGCCGTCATCATCATCATCATCGTCGCCCGTCGTCGTAGTCATCATCATCATCATCATCATCATCATCATCATCATCATCATCATCATCATCTCATCATCATCATCATCATCATCATCATCATCTTTGTATAAATTACATATGTGTGTATGTGTGTGCGTATGTGTGTGTGTATGCGTGCTGTGTGTGTGTGTGTGTGTGTGTGTGTGTGTGTGTGTGTATGTGCGTGTGTGTGTGCGTGTGTGTGTGAGCGCGTGTGTGCATTGGTGACATGAAAGTGCTTTTTCTCTGTTTTCTCACTCTCACTCTCTCTCTCTCTCTCTCTCTCTCTCTTCTCTCTCTTTCTCTCCCTCTCTCTTTTCTCTCTCTTTCTCTTTCTCTCTCTCTGTCCCTCCCTCTCTTTATTCCTCCCTGTCCTCCTTTTCGTGCTTTGTGAGCAATGTAAGTCTGTCTCTTTGATAATCCTTGTTTTTCTGCCAGTTTTTTTTATTTTTTTACCAGTACTACACAGGATCTGTGATGAGGAATTAATCTCACAAGTTAAGACAATAATAAAATCGTTCAACTTGTCGCTGAGACAACAAAGATCACTTAACTCAAAGTTGACACAGTACAAATCGGTTAACTCGAAGCTAAGACAACAGCTATCTTTT
>JAPXFY010000014.1:51689667-51692167 GCA_030674185.1 Monoplex corrugatus | reverse complement strand
ATGCACACACACACATAAATGTTTACACTTTTATGTTAAAATGATGTGCATTTGTTGTTGTAGCTGTACATACACACGCTCACACACTCACACACTCACACGCACAGATATATATATATATATATATATATATATATATAACACACACACAAACCACACACACACACACACACACTCTCGTAGGCACACACACACGCGCAAACACACACACCCCGATGTATTCGAATATGCCTATTCACTTTGATGTATGTTTTTGTGTTTTATCTCTTTTCTTTTTTTTTTTTGTTGGGGGGGGGGGGGGGGGGGGGTTCTACTTTGTTTACTCTGTAATTCTCAAGCAATTTTCCATTTTCTGTTGTTTAATATGCGATCTTTGCATCATCAGGAATGTCAGATGATGTGTATGATAGTATCTATTCGACTGGAAAATAACGTTTCATTTCTCTTCTCATTTCATTTCTTCTCTGTCTGTCTGTCTGTCTGCCTGTATGTCTCTCTCTGTATGTCTCTGTCTGTATGTCTCTTTGTCTCTATCTCTCTGTCTCTGTCTCTCCCTGTCACTCTGTCTCTGTCTGTCTCTCTGTCTCTGTCTCTCTCTGCATGTCTCTGTCTGTCTGTCTCTGTCTCTTTGTCTGTCTCTGTCTCTCTGTCTCTCTCTGTATGTCTCTGTCTGTCTGTCTGTCTGTCCCTTTGTCTCTGTCTCTGTCTCTTTGTCTCTGTCTCTCTGTCTGTCTGTCTGTCTGTCTCTCTTTCTGGTTTCTTGTGGTGTCTGCTATTCAGGGAGGGAGCGAGAAGAATACAACCAATTTCCTTCTCTGCGACTGATTAAGTTTTCAAAAGCTTCACCCTGCTGTACCGAAAATGAACTCCGGGCCTTTCCACCGGATAACCAGCAAGACTAGCACCAAAAACTCATTCATCTGGAACCCTTTCTAACCCCCCCCTCTCACCCCCCTCCCCCTTACACACACACACACACAGACATACACACACACACACTTCATTACAACGACGCCTCTTCCCTTTCAGCACTCATGTATGTTGAAAACTGGTTTGAGTGTATGTACTGCTAGGAGTACTTCTCTGTCTTCTGTGGGTGATTTTCTCTCTCTGTCTCAACACTTCAACCTCAGCCTGAGCACAAAAGTCTGAGGCAGGCAAAGGAATCTTCCGAAATTCTGGTGGGTGTGCGAATGTGTGTGTGTGTGTGGTGTGTGTGTGTGTGTGTGTGTGTGTGTGTGTGTGTGAGAGAGAGAGAGAGAGAGAGAGAGAGAGAATGACAGAGAGAGATAGAGACAGAGAAAGAGACAAAAGAAAGAAAGGGAGACAAAGAGAGAAAAAGAAAGAAGAGAGAGGAGAGAGAGAGAGAGAGAGAGAGAGAGAGAGAGAGAGAGAGAAAGAGAAGAGAAAGAGGAAAGAGAGAGAGAAGAGAGAGAGAAAGAGAGAAGAGAAGAGAGAGAGAGAGAGAGAGAGAGAGAGAGAGAAAGAGGAAAGAGAAAGAAGAGAGAGAGGAGAGAGAGAGAGAAAGAGAAGAAGAGAGAGAGAGAGAGAGAGAGAGAGAGAGAGAGAGAGAGAGAGAGAGAGCTTACCGAGCTATCAGCCATTCACACGGAGAACCTTTAACAAAGAATCCCACAAATCCTCTGGTCCATTACCATCTTCAACCAACAGTCATGAAAAAATGGGACACCACCATCATGAAACAAAACAACTCAAAACAAAGAAGAAGAAAAAGAAGAAGAAGGAAGAAGAAGAAGAAGAAGAAGAAGAAGAAGAAGAAGAAGAAGAAGAAGAAGAAGAAGAAGAAAAGAAGAAGAAGAGAAGAAGAAGAAGAAGAAGAAGAAGAAGAAGAAGAAGAAGAAGAAGAAAAAGAAGAAGAAGAAGAAGAAGAAGAAGAAGAAGAAGAAGAAGAGAGAAGAAGAAGAAGAGAAGAAGAAAGAAGAAAAAGAAGAACAGAAGAAGAGACGAAGAAAAGAACAAGTGAAAACGAAGAAAAGAATGATAGAAGAACAAGAACAAGAACAAGAAGAACAAAACAAGAACAAGAAACAAGAAGACAACACAAGACAAGAAGACAAAGAACAAGAAAGAATTATAATGGTGGTGATGATGATAATGATAATGATGATGATAATGATAACAATAACAGTAATGCCATCTGTATAGAGCAAACAGTCCATGTCAAATTATACTGGCTGCATTTTACATAATGAGAGGGAAAAAAAAGGGGGGGAGGGGGCGGAGGCGGACAAGGGAGGGGCATAGTCGCCACTGGACACATACAGCGATAAGGCCATGGTGCTGTGATAGTGGTATGTTTTGTGGCGATAAGGGTACGTTTTGAAACGAAAAGCGACATCGCCGCGATAAGTCCATATTGTAACGGTAAGGGCACATTGTGGCGGTAAGGGCACATTGTGGCGGTAAGGGCACACATTGCAATGATACGTGCACACTGCGACGATAAGAAGACACACAAAGACGTTTCACTCGATGAAGC
>JAPXFY010000014.1:51682167-51684667 GCA_030674185.1 Monoplex corrugatus | reverse complement strand
CAAGTCCGTCCAGCATTTTCTCCCTGGGTCTACCCGGTGCTCTCTTTCCCTCCAGCTTTCCAGTTTGTGACCAGGTGCTCCAAATCCCCCTTCCTCATAAAATGGCCTATAAATGTTGCCTGTCTTTTCCTAATCTTCCCTATGAGTGATCTACTTGTGTCTGCCTCCATCAAGACTGTCTCGTTTGTTTTCTTTGCTGTCCATGGAACCCTCAACATTCTTCTTAGAAACCACATCTCGGCTGGCTCAATCTTGTTCTGGCTTTGTTTGTTGACTGTCCACGCCCACATAGTGCAGGTGGCATATTGCTGCGTACATCGTGTTTGGTGGGTGTGTGCATGCGTGCATGAAATGTTTCGATGTTTTCTCCAAGTCACCTCATATTGACTGATATGACTTTCAGGATCTTTAACGTGCATATTTGATATTCTGCTCGCGAATATGCGTACACGAAAGGGATAAAATTTAGGCATTGGCAAGTCTGCGCACATTAGCTTAGAATATCGGGAAAAGTTCCACGCTTCATCCCTACTAAGTCGGGGGGGGGGGGGGGCATCCAGACAGAACCGAACACAGGCTTTCCGATTGGAAATCTGATGTTTCAACCACAAGACTATCGTCAAGTCAAAGCCCCCCCCCCACCCCACCCCCCGCCTGTTTTTTTTTTCTTATTCTTTTTTTCTATTTTTTTTTCTTCTGAGCATTCCGATTTTTGTCGGGTTTTATACACGTTTCAGTGCCCAAACTGTGCTGGCAGTGTGTTGCTGCACAGAGACCGTCAAAAGTTGAAATCATTATAAATGAAAACTCAAATTACAACGGAGTTATACCACAGAATTACATTTTTTTTTCAATTTCTTTTTCAATTTCATTTTAACTCTTTGACTCCCGCACCCTGTCCACCAGCATCATACATTGTCAGCCATGCTAGCAAAGCAAAAACAACCCTTGGACTCCCTCACCCTATCCACCGGCTATTCCCTGTAGGAAGCTGGTGAATAGGGTGAGGGAGTTAAAGGGTTACGATTCTGCATTTGGTGGAGTGGATAGGATTCGGACGTAACAAGTTTAAACAAGGTAATACATAGATCTATAAGTGCAAAATACAAACACCAAAAAGCGTAATTGTGATCACATCATTTGGGTGAAAATAACAATAACAACAACAACAATAAACAACAACAACAACCACAACAAAAACAACAACAACAACAACAACAACAACAACACAAGTCCAGTTCATTCAAAGCTACAATATTGATTATACATGTACAGACGTACACAAGTTGAAACGTGGCGGCTCGTTGTGCTGCATTCTCTGGGCAACCTGCCTCCCTCAAGAAGACAACGGTGGTCCTCTGATATGGTTTATGAATTGTATTCCCCATCGATCCACTGTGAAGCATCTGCCTGTTCTGTTGGAAACAGCTGACAGGGGCAGTAATCAAGTGGGTACACGCTGGATTTCCAACCGGAAGGTCCTGGGTTCGGTCCTCCTAAACGCCTCTGACTGGTGGGTAAAGAAGTGAGATTTTCTCCCCATCTCTAATATCAACAACATGCGGCGTAGACCTGCCAATGTAATAACCCCCCACCTTCGCGTGTAGACACAAAGCAGAATTTCAAATATGCACGTTAAATATCCTGTACAATGTCATGTCAGTGTGCAGGTGGCATATGGAAACCTGATAGGTATAGAGTGGAGAGTTTTTGTCTGATCTCCCAGGTGAAAATATGTATAGACTTGTTTGTGTCTAAACTCTCTTCATGTGCACGTATACGCACGCAGATGATCAAATCTGCACGTTAAAGATCCTATAGGTTGTCATGTCAGTGTGCAGGTGGCATATGGAAACCTGACAGGTCTAGGGTGGAGATTTTTTTCCCGATTTCCCAGATCAAAATATGTATAGACTTGTTTGTGTCTAAATCCTCTTCGAGTGCATGCATAGATGCAGGCAGAATATCAAATCCGCACGTTAAGATCCTGTAGGTCGTCATGTCAGTATTGGAGGTGGCATAAGGAAACCTGACAGGTCTAGGGGTGGAGGTTTATCTCCGATCTCCCAGGTCAAAATATGTACACACTTATTAGTGTCTAAACCCTCTTCATGTGCATGCATATGCATTCATGATATCAAATCAGCACGTTAAAGATCCTGTAGGACATCATGTCAGTATGGGTGGGATACGAGTGGCTTATGGAAATTTGAAAACATCTGTCATGCATACCACAATCCCACAAGAGCCGAACAATGTGCAACCCTCTCCCCCCAAAAAAAAACCAACAAAAATCAGAACTCTGAAAAAAATTTTTAAATGCACAGGACAATGTGAACCCGCTTACAAAAGAAAAAAAAAAAAAAAAAAAAAAAAAAAAGGCCTGCACATCAGGCGTAGCAGTTAAATGGCACTGCAACAGGTACACACCCCCCCAAATTCTAACATACTGATTGCATTGAAGACAAGATAGGTTCTGGTTTTAAAAAAAAACAAAACT
>JAPXFY010000014.1:51674667-51677167 GCA_030674185.1 Monoplex corrugatus | reverse complement strand
GTGTTGAGACTTTACGGCCCCCACTGGCTCCTACCCAGAGCTGAGTGTGACTTTTGACGAACGCCACAGATGTCTGCATCTCTCGGGCCTGGTCGACGCCAGGATAAGCTATGAATCTAAGAGTAGAGTACAATTTGTTTCTGTTCTATCTTTAACGAGCCTTTTTTTTTTTTTTTTTAATTTATCTATTCATTTTTCTAGTGGGCTGGCTGGCTCTTGTGGACTCCAGATTTGATGGCTTGAGTTCAATCCCAACCGACAATATGAAAACTGGCCTGTTCTCGCTGCCCATCGTAATGCTTCCATCATCCGGTGCTGTCAGTTTAGTGTTTCGTCAAGTCCTGTTCTTCACTCTCCTCCAACACTTCTCCTCCATTTCAACACCATGCAGTGCATAGGTGTTTGGCGCAGGTTTAAGGAGTCCTCCACGCAGGTCATCATTGACAAATATGGGTGGAGCACATACGGAATTATCTGAGTGCCATGAATCCCTCTTGAACAAAAAGCAGCAAAATCAGCAAAGAGATTTCTACCCTCGTACCAAAGCCCCAGGCACACGTCAATTGGTAGTTTACCTTACTGTTATTGTTATTTTCGTTTAAAGCCTAGCCGACTGTGTAGACCATATCAGCTATAACCGTTTCAAAACGTACACAATACTTCAAGGATGCGGGCCTCGATAGCTCAGTTGGTTTGAGCGTCGGATTCACATGCTAATGGTTGTGGGTTCGAATCCCGGGGTGCGCTATATTAAAACTGGCCATCTCACTGTCCCATCTTAACATCATTGTTGTTCGGTGGTGTCAGTATAGGATTAGATAGGTTCCCCTTCCCCCACTTCCCCGGAATGGTTATCCCCGTTGGCCATATCACCTGAGGTGGGTGTCGACGTAAAAACTGAACCAAATCAATCAATCAAACAATACTTCAAGGAAAAAAAAAAACCAACGGAAGAGAAAATTAACTACACACATCAATGCATTCGCACACATTATCTAAGGAGATGTCCCTGGCGTTGACCACCCTGCCCAATTTATCGTACAGTGGATTTTTAAAAAAGAAAAGTACCTGAATTCAAATTTACAGATAACTAAGGACACTAAAACATACATAAGAACGAGCTTAAATTACCTGAAATTGCTTCCTCATATCTAATTTCCCTACAGCCAAAAATGTATTTATACGTGTACCCAGTTATCAATCCTACGGGAAAGTACTTACGACTCGAACACATACAGATGAATGGACTAAAACAGCAGAAAATGATAGGAAGAATTGACAGAAAACGAATGAGGAAGAAAGAAACAAAGAGAGTGCGAGAAAAGAGAATATTTATAGAACAGAATTTCCTGAAGGTGGGGATACTATTATACTGAAAGAGCCCCCGGCATCCCCACATGAATGCTGGTTTACCTAAAATGACTTAAAGGTCATAATAAATGACAATAGAATGTTCAATTTCAACATGTAAGATGAAGCCAGAGCGAAAAACAGGAAAACGGAATAGTCGCCGTGATGTAGTGGGTAGCACAACGAACCATCGACTGTAAGGTTGTGGGTTCGAATCTCCATCAGCAAATCATTGTTGGATTTTTCAGCTCCAATCAGTTCCTACCCAGACTTTGAGCGTCGCTGTGAGGTTATTGGAAAGACTAAGACCACATAGTCGGGTCTCATCCACTTCAAGGATGCGTCTTTGAGGATGTAGCTGAAAATCTTCTGACCAACACCACAGGTGATCTGTATCTCTCGGGGTCTGGTCGACGGCAGGATAAAATATTGTGATGGTGAGCGTAGAGTACAGCCCTGTCACACAGTCTCATTCCTAAGTGGAACCACAAAATATCATTACTAGCTTCTTTTGCCATTGATAAAATGGAATAGGAAATGAAAAAAAACAAACAACCAACCAACCAACCACCAACCGACCAACTAACCAACCAACCAAAGCAACAAAACAAACAAACAAAAAACAAAAACAAAAACAAAATCAAACACGGGGGGAGGCAGAGGAAACTTGAAGAATTAGAGACGGTGATGATGTTGATGGGGGGGGGGGGGGTGTTGACGAAAGGCGGGGTGGTGGTGGTGGAGGTGGAGGTGGAGGTGGAGGTGGAGGTGGAGGTTAGAGACGGAGGTGGCGTTGGTGATGGAGAAGATGCCACTAGAACGATCGATAAGAGGGGTTCAGGACTGTGACACATGGAGCGATGGGCAGGTAGATAGTCTTGAGCTCCCTGACCTCGCGCAAACTGTATTACCCCCCCCCCCCCCCTCCCCTCCCCTCCAACGGTGTGTCTCCGATACAGACCCACTGAGCCACCTGGGAACCCCCCCGCCATCAGCGCCTTGAAGACGTGGTACACAGCAGTCAAGCAGCACAAGCCCCGAGGACAACAACTTTGACGTTTGACGTCACACACACACGCGCGCGCGCGCACATGCGCACACACACACAGACACACACACACACACACAGAGTCACACACACACACACACA
>JAPXFY010000014.1:51634667-51667167 GCA_030674185.1 Monoplex corrugatus | reverse complement strand
GTGTCTGTGTGCGTGTCTGTATGTGTGAAAAGAGAGCAATGTGTAAGAAATAGAGAGAGAGAGAGAGAGAGAGAGAGAAGAGAGAGAGAGAAGAGAAACATTTGCTCATGTACATACATATTATCACACATAGAGACATCATTGACTCACATACATACAGATTATATCATAGTTGAAAACGATGAGTCATCAGTGCATGCATAATGAGCATATTAATCGTTCGGTCTGTACAGGCTGGTTAGCTATTTTGACAAGAACCATGGAATCAAAATATACTGTCTCGAGTTCAGTCCCAGACTGCAACATAACACACACACAACACACACACAACACACACAACAACACAACCACAACACACATAAAAAACAACACACACAATATACACACACACATACACACATATACGCACACACACACACACACATATAAAATAATCACAAACACACACATCACACACACAACACAGCAACACACACAACACACACACAACACACACAACACACACAACACACACACACATCACACACACACACACACACAAACACACACACACACCACACACACACCACACACACACACACAACACACACACACACACAAACACACAACACACACACCACACACACACACACACACACACACACACACACACAACACACACACACACACAACACACACACACAACACAACACAACACAACACACAAAACACACACACACAACACACAAAACACACAACACACACACAACACAACACAACAACACACACACACACACACAACACAACACAACACACACACCACACACACACACACCGTACATAACAGGACACAACAAGAGGAGAAACAGCGAGATGGAGGAAGGATGTGCATGCCTTTGACTAACATCTCTTTAAAACCCAGGTTACAAAGAGGACAGAAAGGGCTGCTTAGTGGTAGATGGCAGGACTTGGAGCAGTGTTAGATGGCAGGAGGTGAAGGGAGGGGGGGGGATTAGGGGGTGGGTAGAAGTTAGGGGGAGTAGACTGAAAACAATATGTGTTGGAGTAAAATGAAAAATGAAAAGAAAAGAGCAGCTCTGGTCGGTTAAAGCGAGAGTGAAAATGAAAATGAAATGAAATGAACTGAACGTTTTTTCGTTTGTTTGTTTGTTTTTTTCTCCCTAAATAATGGCTACGATGATTTTAAAAAAAAAAATTTTTTCTCTCTCTACATGATGGCTATTGTTTGACGTGTGGTGTTGGAGGTCGGGAGGTGATTATTTGGCCCGGGGGTGAGGTCTTGTTGCTCAGAGTCCTACCCAGCACCCTCGGATGTTTAATGATGAATTATAGCACACAAGCAAACGTACATATAGGCCATTGCTAATCTACTTCTTTTTTAATTAGAATAACAGAAAAGTCGGATACTACAAAAAAAAAAATCAAGCGTTAAGGCCAGAAAAACAAAGAAATATAGAAATAAAGAGAAAAAAAAAGGACAGAAAGAAAAGAAAGGAGAGGCAATAAAAGGAAGGAGGAGAGGAAGAAGAGGGGAAAAAGGAAAGAAGAAAGAAAAAGACTACGAAAAGAAAAAGTATGACTGACTCAAACTAATATGGGTTCAAAATGTCACAGGAAAAAACAACAACAAACAAACAAACAAACAAAAACAAACAAACAAACAAAAGCAAAACAATACGAAAAGAAAAAAAGCAAATGAAAAATAAAACAAAAAAAAAAGGATAACACACAAAAGAAGAAAAGAATACACTTTTCAAACTCAAAACAGAAGAGCCAGAAAGCAACGGAGAGAGAGGGGGGGGGAAGGAGAGAGAGGAGAGAGAAGAGACAGAGACAGAGAGACACAGAGTTAGAGAGAGAGAGAGAGAGACAGAAAGACAGACAGACAGACAGACAGACAGAGAGACGAGAAAGAGAGATGCAGATGCAGAGACAGAGACAGGCAGAGAGACACACAGACAGACAAAGAAAGAGAGAAGGAGAGAGAGAGAGAGAGAGAGAGAGAGAGAGAGAGAGAGAGAAACAAACAGACAGACAGACAGACAGAGTCAGAAACAGAGACATAGAGACACACAGAGAGACAGAGACATAGACAGAGTCACCAAAACAGACAGACAAAACAGACAAGCCACAAACAACAGAAGGACGGAGGACGGGAGAAGAAGAAGAAGAAGAAGAAGAGAAAAGAAGAAGAAGAGAGGAAGTTCACGAAAGCAATGTCCACGAAAGATAACCCGCAGAGAAGACAAAACTAGTTGCGGGACCTGGAAACGGCCCGCGAGCGTGCTCCATCGCTGCTGGACCGTCTTTTCGTCTTCGGTTATGTCAATTCTTTGGGGCTTCTTCCTGCCAGCCACCTCCGTCCCCGACTGGTTCACAAGGAAGTTTCAGCAGATCACCACACACACACACACACACACACACACACACACACACACACACACACACACACACACACACACACACACACCCCACACACACACATTCTCTCTCTTTTTTCTCTCTCTCTTTTTCTCCCTCTTTGTCTCTCTGTCTGTCTGCCTCTGTCCTGTCTGTCTGTCTGCCTCTGTCCTGTCTGTCTGTCTGTCTGTCTGTCCCTCTTCTGTCTTCTCCTTTCCTCCTCTCCCCTCTTCTCCCCTCTCATCTCCTTTGTCTGTCTCTGTCTTTGTCTCCGTCTGTCCCTGACTCTGTCTCTGTCTCTGTCTCTGTCTGTCTCTCTCTTTCTGTCCCTGTCTCTGTCCCTGTCTGTCAGTCTCTCTCTCTCTCTCTTTCTCTCACTCTCTCTCTCTCTTTCTGTCCCTGTCCCTGTCTCTGTCTCTCGCTCTCTCTCGTAACCAAACGATATTATTTTCGTTTGGGGGCTGCATTCACAAATGTACTCGAAAATAGAATGTACATTCGCGCTTGTATGTGTATGGCCGCGCACCTATATATTCCCACCCATCCACCCCACACACAGAGGAAAAAATTCCAGAACACATACACACACACACGCCACGCGCGCCCAATCAGCTCACAAAATCTTCAACATCAAAACATTACCCTTCTGTATTACAAAAGCGAGGGAAAGTTACAGAGGGAGGGGGGAGAGAAGAAAAAAAGAGAGAGAGAGAGAAGAGAGAACAGACAGAGAACGAGAGAGAGAGAGAGAGAGAGGGGAGAGAGAGAGAAAGACAGAGAGAGACACAGAACAGAGACAGACAGAGACACAGAGAGAGATAGACGCGGGGGAGAGAGAGAGAGAGAAAGAGAAGAGAAGAGAACAGAGACAGAGAGACAGAGAACAGAGACAGAGACAGGGACAGAGACAGAGAGAGAGACGAGACAGAGAGAGAGAGGCAGACAGACAGAAAGACAGAAACAGAGAGAGAGACAACCAGAGACAGACAGACAGAAGACAACAAACAAACAAACAGACAGCGAGACAGCGAGACAGAGACAGAGAGAATGACAGAGACTGCAGAAAATGAAGCAACGCGTAGGAGACCATAATGGGAAAATATTCAAGAGGACAGGGTTGAGGGGGGGGGGGAGGGAGGGAGAAAGAAAGGGGGATGAAGAAGAAGGAGGGGGTGGGGGTGGGTGGGGGGTGGGGGGCAGACAAAAAGAAAGAAATAGAAAGTCCTCCAAAACATAACGCGCGCCATAGAGCTGTGAGAAAGATGCTAGGTTGAAAATCGTTTTTGATCTGGCTGCAAAAGTGGGACAGGAAAAAGACCCACAAAGCTAGCTGTCTTCTCGCTCCCTACCACGGCACACACACGACGCACACGACACGAGGGTGCTTTGTTCCTGCTATGGCTGTCGGCTTTAATTAAGGGCCCATAAGGAAACCTTGTGTGTTGTCGATCAGAGAAGCCCTTTTTTTCTCAAAAATTGTGATCTGCACCAGGGAAGTTTTTTTTTTTTTTTTTTTTTTTTTCCCGCTTTTTCCCCAGTGTTTCGACCACATCATCATCGTCATCATCATTACCGAGAACCATCGTCATCATCATTACCATTACCATCATCACCATCATCATCACCACCGCCACCATCATCATCATCGTCGTTAATCGTCATCGTCGTCGTGGCCGCCACCATCATCATCATCGTTAATCGTCATCGTCATCCATCATCATCATCGTCGTCGTCGTCGTCGTCGTCGTCATCCATCGTCATCAACAATCATCATCAATCATCATCATCATCATCAATCATAATAATCATCGCCACCATCATCGCCGTCATCATCGTCGTCGTCGTCGTCATCATCATCATCATCATCACTACTATCACAACCATCATCACCATCACCAGCATCACCACCACCACCACCATCATCATCATCATCATCATCATCATCATCACTACCATCACAACCATCATCACCATCACCAGCATCACCACCACCACCACCATCATCACCACTACCATCACCATCACCACCACCGTCGTCACCACCACCACCACCACCACCATCGCCACCATCATCATCATCATCGTTTATCATTCATTATAATAGTGATCCCCATCATCATCACCATCATCATCGCCATCATCACCATCGTCGTCGTCGTCATCATCATCATCGCTATCATCATCATCATCATCATCACCACCACCATCACCACCACCACCACCACCGCCACCACTAATTATGCCACCCTAATAATGTTTTCACTGCATGTGGCAGTGACAAGGATGTCCGACCTCCTTATACTCCTATATCTTGCTGGCGCTCACAGAATTTTGTTGTTCACGAAGCCGGCGGCTAAATTTTGACATTAAGTGTTTGTTTGTCAGTGGTCGTTTCCTTATTGCACAAGCAATTAAAAAAAACAAAAGATAGAGAAATAGAAAGGAGATTGTTTCATATTACCCGGGAGGGGTGTGGTTGTTTGTGTGCGTGTATGTGTGTGCGTGCGTAAGCGCGCAGTGCGCGCTTATGTGTGTGTACGAGTGCGTGAGTGTGTGTGTGTGTGTGTGTGTGTGTGTGTGTGTGTGTGTGTGTGTGTGTGTGTGTGTTTGAGAGGAGAAAGAGGCAAGAGAGCAGTGGAGTGAGTAGTGTGTATTGGTGTTTGGGTGTAAGAATACAGACAGAGAGAGGAGAGAGAGAGAGAGGAGAGAGAGAGAGGAGAGAGAGGAGAAAGATGTGGAGGAGAGACAACAGACAGATAGAAGAAGAAGACAGACAGACAGATGACAGACGACAGACAGACAGAGACAGAGAGAGAGACACAGGAGACAGAGAGAGAGAGACAGAGACAGAGAGTCAGACGGAAGACAGACGACGACGATAGACAAACAAACAGACAGAAGATAGACAGAGTTGGAGACAGACGCAAAGACGGATAGAGAGTGAGTTTGTGTTACGTTTGGTTTTAAGTGAAATAAATCCGGCAAAGTTGACTTCTATCAAATGAAACCAAAGCGAAGTCATGGATGCGTGCGTATGCGTATGCATGCACGCACTTTGCTCGTAGTGTTTGTGCGTGCGTGCGTGCGTGCGTGCGTGTGTGTGATATGTGTGTGTGTGTTTAGTGTATGTGTAGTGTGCGTGTAGTTGTGTATGTGTGTGTACATGTATCGTGTGTGTACGTGTGTGTGCATATATGTGTGTGTTGTGTGTGTGCGTGCGTACGTGCGTGTGTGTGTGTGTGTGTGTTGTGTGTGTGTGTGTGTGTGTGTGTGTGTGAAGAACTCAGAACTCAGTACACACGTGTTTGCTGTAGGAATCCAAGATAGGGCTTTAAGAAACAGACTGGTTGAAACAAATTGACACAACCAATGCTTTCAACAGTCATTGATTTCACTGTTACTTTATTATTCAAGGCAATATAAAGTATTAATTCGAAGAATCGTTTTTACCCCCAACTGCCGAAAATCATAGACATATTCTGCAAATATATGTGTAAATCATCTTCCTTAATTTAAAGTCACTTGGGTTTCACATATTGGATTTAGAGCGTACGATTGTTGAAGGTATGTATTTTCTAAACCCTTTATTTCCACATCTTATACACCTAATGCAAAAACTTATTCTTTGACTCCCCATGTGAATGCCGGGGGTCTTTCTGTGTAAATAGTATTCCCACTTCTGGAAATTCTGTATTAAGTGCATTTCTTGGCTCTAGGGAGGTGAGATATGCGAAAGCAATTTAGGTAATTTAGGCCTGTTTTACTATAATTATTTTTGGTGTCTTTCTGTATGCTTAAATTTGTATTCAGGTATGTTTTTTTTTAAATCTCTTGTGCGATAAATTGGACGGAATGGTCAACACCAGGGGCATGTCCTTAGATTATGTGCGCGAATGCATTGATATGTGTACTTAAGTTTCTTTTCCTTGTTTTTTTTTGTTTTGTTTTGAAGTCTTGTAGGTTTTGAAGCAGTTATAGCCCTGATATGGCTCTACGCAGTCGGCTGGGCTTTGAACAACAATGACAACAATTCTTTGACTCCTTTACCCTATCCTATACCGTCCTGCAGGAAGGTGGTGGACAGGGTGAGGTGGTCAAACAGTTAAGTTTTTGCTTTGCTTCCGTGACAGACAATGCAGGATGCTGGTGGACAGAGTGTGGTGGGAGTCGAGGGTTTTAATCTGTTCGTCAGTTTGGGTTCGTTGTGTCACATAGACATTCTATGCAGGAAATGAAGTTCATCTTCAATCAACAGTCGCCGTCGTGTAAGTAGTTAGTGCAACAGACTACCGACTGGAAGGTTGTCGGTTGGAGAGTCCCATCAGTTCTGTTAAAATCATTGTAGGAATCTTTGGCCCCAACCGGCTCCCATCCAGAGTAGAACCTGCTATAATCTCGTTTGGGAACACTGGGACACCAGTCTAGTCTCATCCACTAGGCGGATTTGTCTTTGAAGCCGTTGCTAATATTTCATGACCACTCTGCAGGTGTCTGTATCTCTTGAGCCTGGTTGAGACCATCGATATATTATGAAAGGAAGCGTCGGATAGGGGAGAAGAGTGGTGGCAGAATGGTTCAGACGTTCGCCTGTCAGTAATTAAACTCTAGGTTCCAGAGTTAGTTCCCCGTTGAGACTTCGATTTTTCTCATCATTCTGCTCCTTCGGAAGGGGACGAAAAACGAGTCAGACCCCCGTGTACCTTCTGGCCTGCGCATGCTAAAGATTCCACGACAATTTTTCAGTCACACCACAAACTGTATATTTTCTGTCTTCTCTGGGAATTTTGCATCCTGTAGTTGTTGGTCATGTGCAGGAAGCTGGTGGATAGAATGAGAGAGTGAAAGAGTTAGAAGCTGGTGGATAGAGTTAGGAAGTAAAGGGTTAAGCCTCTACTGTTGATGGATGGGTTGAGGAGTGACAGGGTTAACATAGGTTCTTCTAAAGAAAAAGTAAGTCTTCACTGCTCAAGTCTTAAGGAGACGTGTGTCTTGCCTTGTGTAGGCTTAACTTGACAAGTCACAAGGACCGCAATGACTTTGAGTTGCCTACCCTATGTTTGCTTGTGGTTTCGGTTGTATTCTGTAACCCAAGAATAAAAACAGGTTGCTGGGAATGCTGAAGCAACATAAAAACATGTGATAGATGTGAGAGCGAATCCTGAGAAAGGTTACATTCAACTTGATGGCATGGCCACCATCTTCAGCCCACAAGTCACAAATAACGGATAACAGATAGTCTTCAGGTGTGGAGATTAGCTGCCAAATAAGCCAGGTCTGCTTGAACGAATGAGCAGTCCCGATCCGCGGACCAACTGGCGATGATTACTATCAGGACACGGGATAGGATGGGACCTGGCAATACTCACCTCACCTGTCGGCGTCACCGGGTCCGGTGTTGGCCGCTGCACATCTGGATGCCACCATCTCCCTCCAGGCCGCTCTATCTTGCCTTTTGTGGACAATTTCTTGAATATTTAGGCCGCTGATGTTGGTTATGTTCTCGATGTATGAAACTGTAGGTCTGCCTTTCTTCCTTTTTTTGCCACTATTTTTACTTGAAAGATAGCTGCCATGATGTCCGTGTTCTTGCTGCGTGACACTTCACCAATGTGTTTTAGTCTTCTCTTGTTGATGTTTGCTAGTAGCTTTCTGGTGATATCAAGTTCTTCCAGGACACTTTTATTAGTGCCTCTATCTTTACGTTAGTCTCCCATAAAACCACATCTCTGCTGCCTCGATTCTTCTGCAATACATTTTTCTGAGAGTCCAGGCTTCGCAGCCATAAATCATGACTGGCCAGATCAAACATTTCTAAAAGTCTAACTTTCAGGACATTTGATATGCCTCTGTCTTTCCAGATGTTGGCAATAGTACATCTAAACATATACCCCCTATGTCTACAACGGAGCCATTGGCCGGGTAAGAACTACTTCACCCTTTGACCTTTGCATCCTGTTCACCAGCATCCTGAGTTGCCAACCGTGCTAACAAAGCAAAAACTAACCCTCTGATTCCCCCACTATCAGCTTCCTGCAGGAAGCTGGTAGATAGGGTGAGAGAGATAAAGGATTAAGGTTTTGCAATTGGTGGATAGGGTGCGCGTGGTCAAAGGATTAAAAAATCTTGCGCTTACGGTATAGGAATCAGTGGGCACCAGTAGCTCAGTTGGTTTAGCATCAGATTCACATGCTAATGGGTGTGGGTTCGAATCCCGGGGTGCACCACATTAAAACTTGGCTTCTTACTGTCCCATCTTAACATCATTGTTGTTCTGGGGGTGTCGGTATAGGATTAGATAAGCCCCCCTTCCCCCACTTCCCTGGGATGGTTATCCCCGTCGGCCATATCACCTGAAGTGGGTGCCGACGTAAAAGCTGAACGAAACCAAACTAAACAAGGTGAAGGAATTTTAGCTATGAGCCAAGGGTGGTGGAACGCCTGCAGAGAATCTAAAGGATTGAAGTCAGAGATACCAGCAAGAACTGCAGGCGCCCTCTAACGAACCACGGTACCATGCAAGTCAAATCAATTAAATGGAGAGGGATTCAAATCAATTCAATTTCCATTTACTGATACATTAAACTAATTTTGTGTTGCTACAAACTTCTTCTGAGAAACCACATCTCGGCTGCCTCGATCCTGCTCTGGCTTTGCTTGCTGACTGTCCACGCCTCGCATCCGTACAACAGTATTGGTTCTATATATCATTCAAGGACTCTGTTTCTGATGGTCACAACGGGAAAGCTGGAGGGAAAGAGAGCACCAGGTAGACCCAGGGAGAGAATGCTGGACGGACTTGCAGAGTGGCTGGGGATGAGGAGGGTGGGGGAGATGCTGGGGGCAACGAGAGATAGAGATGGTTGGAAGTCCACGGTCGCCAACGTCATGCGGCAGGGCACCTGATGATGATGATGACAGACTTCTTTATCAAAAAATGTGTTAATTTCAGGTGATGCACAGTTTGACAAGTAGAGGGAATAAAGTGACTTGAGTTACCCCCATGTTTGTTTGTTTGTTTGAACCTAAACACACACACACACATGACAGACACACAAAGACACACAGACACACACACACATACACACAAACAAACAAACAAACAAACAAACAAAAAACAAACAAACAAGCATTATATAATGATGAAAAGACAAAAGGCATGTTATGAATGTTACAGTGAAGCCACAGACTCCCCCCCCCCCCCCCCCCCCCCCCAAAAAGTCTAAGTATCTGGATTTCGTTTCAGTTTGTGTTGACTTGTTCAAGTAGGAAATGACAGCAACAGAGATTACGACAGACTGCTCTTTGTTTTCTTTTTTAACTCAGAATGACAACAACATAATTTAAACGGACAGAAAGGTGTGTTGAAAACGCAACAGTGAAACCAAAGACTTCCCTACAGGACTTCCGTATGTCTTAATGGCAGGGAGTGTGTGTTGACTTGTGCAGGCTGGGGTTGACAGGAACAAAGACTACTCTGACTCGGGCTGACTCCGGGCGTTTTCGGGCTAACAAATTATTACAATGGCATGTCATCATCATCGTCTCATCATCATCATCATCATCATCATCATCATCATCATCATCATCATCATCATCATCATCACCATCACCATCCATCACCATCATCATCATCATCATCATCATCATGTGTCCTGCTGCGTGGCGTTGGCGATCACGACTCGCCATACGAATCTATCCCTTGTCGTTGCAAGTGCATCTCTCACCCTCTCCGTCCTCAGCCACCCTGGAAGTCTGTCCAATGGCATGTGCAATGTTACATTATGAATCGTTCTTATGTATCGCAGTTCTCTAAACTCAGTTGCACTCCTTGAGCATTACACATAATCCGTATGTTTAATTGGACACGAAGAACCAAGCTGTTAGGCGAGCTGGCCACATTTCACTATGTTGCTGCACAGTCTACATCTTTAGTGGACATACATGCTGGGTATTTTCGAGTTTCTATTGATCAACACAACAGGAAAGCTGGAGGGAAAGAGAACACCAGGTAGACCCAGAGGAAAAAGTATTGGACAGACTTGCAGGGTGGCTGAGGACGGAGAGGGTAGAAGATGTGCTTGTGGCGACAAGGTATAGATGCATATGGAGGGTCATGATCGCCAACGCCTTGCGGCAGGGCACATGATGATGACGATGATTGGCCAATCACTGACATGACTTTCAGGATCTTTAGCGTGCATGTTTGGTACTCTCAACGCACATGCACACAAGGGAGCAGGGTAAGAGGTGGGTAAGTACTAGCAGATCTGTACGCTGGAAATGGGAAAAAATCTCTATCCTTAACCCACCAGACGAGGTGTTTCGGAGGATCGAACCTAGAACCTTCCGATTAGAAGTCCTACAGTTACCCACTCGACTATTACACCCATCAAACGTTATTTCCCTACAGGAAAAGTTGTGATATCTTGATGGCAGGCAATGTGTGTTCTCTTGTGCAGGTTTGGTTTGACAGCAACAAGAATTACATTGACTTGAGCTAACTCCATGCGTTTTTGTCTTCCGCCTTCACTGCAGGTACTGCAGGTTTCATTTTGTAATACAATATCTCGGCTAAGCAGAAAGGGAGAAAGGGAGAAAGTGGGAACGAGAGAGAAGGGGAGAGAGAGAGAGAGAGAAGGAGGAAGAAAAATACAGAGAGGGAGAAAATACAGAGACAGAGACAGAGACAGAGAGAGAGATAGAGAGAGAGGGAGATACAAAGAGAGAAAGAGAGAGAGAGAGAGAGACAGAGTTAGAGAGAGAGAAAGAGAGAGAGAGACAGAGAAAGACTGAGAGACAGAGAAAGAGAGAGAGAGAGAGAGAGAGAGAGAAGAGACAGAGACAGAGAGAGAGAGAGACAGAGACAGGGATAGAGAGAGAGACAGAGAGAAAAAGAAAGAGAGAGAACACAGGTTTCAGTGTGGACAATGCTGTTGTTGTCTTTGAGAGGATTTCTGGCTTCGATCCCTCATTGCTAATGACGGATCCCAGGCAAATGAATTGTTAACAGTTCCTAGCTTCAGCCCATGGACAGATAGATCAGTAAGTGATGGTAGTGTGGTGGCTAGCTATCACTTAGTCCTTTTCTTCCATTGGACGAAGCAGAAGGGAAATTTGAACCTTTTTCTCCTAATTTTTGTATTTGGTGTTGGTTCGTTTGTGATCTTATTTACGCTTGGCCGAAAATTTGCACCTGTCTTGTCTGGTTATATTAAACAGGCGTTCTGATTCCATTTTCGTGTTTTTCTGGTTCCTATTTGCTTGAACTCAGGCAGCCACACCTGTTTTGGATTGCTGAATTCTATGCCTTATTTTGTCGATGTTTCTCTCGTCTTTTCACAAGATTGGCGAATTCTTGCTTACTGGCTGTCATTTCATCGAAGTATTCTGCGAAGCAAGGATTCGTGATGGTTCAACCTTCAATTCTGACTGTGCTGTAACAATGGTCGAGAGAGTCAGCTATGATTCTTTCCAGGAATGTGTTGAAAGGCGTGGGGAACAGAAAGCAGCCCTGACGAACTCCAACAGAAGTATGGAACGATTCTCCAACAGCACCCTGAATAAGTAACCGCACTGGAAGCTTTAGAGTATAGTTGCTGAAAAGTGTTGATCATTCTTTCTTGTTCTTCTTTTGTATTACCGTCCCAGCGTATTCACGATAAGGTACTGTCTGGAGGGGTGTTGATCAGCTTTTGTCCGACGAGAAATTTCTAGACTGCGGTCGGTAATAGCTTTTCCCAGACCTCTGTCAAACGTCTTCTAGAGGTGTAAGGACCACAAAACTCAGAAACGATGAGGCAGGCACTTGAAACCATCAATGATTGTACATGATCCAGGCACTGACATTGCAGGTCCTACCCAATGTACGCAGTCAGCCGTAAGACGCGAAGAGTGCCGAGGTGACTGATATAACAGGTGTGAAGTCCCACAGACAGCTGAGCGGGCCTCTGTAGTTCAGTTGGTTTGAGCGTCGGATTCACATGCTAATGGTTGTGGGTTCGAATCCCGGGGTGCGCTACATTAAATCTGGCCTTCTCACTGTCCCATCTTAGCATCATTGTTGTTCTGGTGGTGTCAGTATAGGATTAGATAAGTCCCCCATTGCCCCCATTTTCCTGGGATGGTTATCCCCGTCGGCCATATCACCTGAGGTGGGTGCTGACGTAAAACTGAATCAAATCAATCAATCAAAACAGACAGCTGTTGCTGTGCCGTGGGGCAGGGGTATAGAGTGGACTTGGCGTATCGAGTGTCTGCTGCATGTCTACTACGTTGTCTTCGCTGGAAGGTAGCATGAGGGCAGAAGAACTCTTGGGGAAAGGGTGTGTATATATGTGTGTGTGTGTGTGTGAGAGAGAGATAGAGAGAGAGAGAGAGAGAGAGAGGAGAGAGAGAGAGAGAGAGGAGAGAGAGAGAGAGAGAGAGAGAGAGAGGAGAGAGAGGAGAGAGAGAGAGACAGATAGACAGACAGACAGACAGAGACAGACAGACAGACTAACAGACAGACAGACAGACAGACAGAGAGAACACAGGTTTCAGGCTGGGCAGTGCTGTTGTTGTCTTTGAGAGGATTTCTGGCTTAGATCCCTCATTGCTAATGACGGATCCCAGGCAAATGAATTGTTAACAGTTCCTAGCTTCAGCCCATGGACAGATAGATCAGTAAGTGATGGTGGTGTGGTGGCTAGCTATCACTTTGGTCTTCTCGGTGCTGATGAGACATTTCAGTCCTTTTCTTCCATTGGACGAAGCAGAAAGGAAATTTTAGCCTTTTTCTCATAATTTTTGTATTTGGTGTTGGTTCGTTTGTGATCTTATTTACGCTTGGCCGAAAATTTGCACCTGTCTTGTCTGGTTATATTAAACAGGCGTTCTGATTCCATTTTCGTGTTTTTCTGGTTCCTGTTTGCTTGAACTCGGTCAGTCACACCTGTTTTGGATTGCTGAATTGTATGCCTTATTTTGTCGATGTTCCTCTCGTCTTTTCACAAGATTGGCGAATTCTTGCTTACTGGCTGTCATTTCATCGAAGTATTCTGCGAAGCAAGGATTTGTGATTGTTCAACCTTCAATGCTGACTGTGCTGTAACAATGATCGAGAGGGTCAGCTATGATTCTTTCCAGGAATGTGTTGAAAGGCGTGGGGAACAGAAAGCAGCCCTGACGAATTCCAACCGAAGTATGGAACGATTCTCCAACAGCACCCTGAATAAGTAACCGCACTGGAAGCTTTAGAGTATAGTTGCTGAAAAGTGTTGATCATTCTTTCTTGTTCTTCTTTTGTATTACCGTCCCAGCGTATTCACGATAAGGTACTGTCTGGAGGGGTGTTGATCAGCTTTTGTCCGACGAGAAATTTCTAGACTGCGGCCGGTAATAGCTTTTCCCAGACCTCTGTCAAACGTCTTCTGGAGGTGTAAGGACCACAAAACTCAGAAACGATGAGGCAGGCACTTGAAACCATCAGTGATTGTACATGATCCAGGCACTGACATTGCAGGTCCTACCTTATGTACGCAGTCAGCCGTAAACACCAAGAATGCCGAGGTGACTGATATAACAGGTGTGAAGTCCCACAGACAGCTGTTGCTGTGCCGTGGGGCAGTGGTATAGAGTGGACTTGGCGTATCGAGTGTCTGCTGCATGTCTACTACGTTGTCTTCGCTGGAAGGTAGCTTGAGGGCAGAAGAACTCTTGGGGAAAGGGTGTGTATATGTGTGTGAGAGAGAGAGAGAGAGAGGAGAGAGAGAGAGACAGATAGACAGACAGACAGACAGAGACAGACAGACAGACTAACAGACAGACAGACAGACAGACAGACAGACAGAGAGAGAGAGAACACAGGTTTCAGGCTGGGCAGTGCTGTTGTTGTCTTTGAGAGGATTTCTGGCTTAGATCCCTCATTGCTAATGACGGATCCCAGGCAAATGAACTGTTAACAGTTCCTATCTTCAGCCCATGGACAGATAGATCAGTAAGTGATGGTGGTGTGGTGGCTAGCTATCACTTTGGTCTTCTCGGTGCTGATGAGACATTTCAGTCCTTTTCTTCCATTGGACGAAGCAGAAGGGAAATTTTAACCTTTTTCTCCTAATTTTTGTATTTGGTGTTGGTTAGTTTGTGATCTTATTTACGCTTGGCCGAAAATTTGCACCTGTCTTGTCTGGTTATATTAAACAGGCGTTCTGATTCCATTTTCGTGTTTTTCTGGCTCCTGTTTGCTTGAACTCAGGCAGTCGCACCTGTTTTGTCTGATTACATCAAATACGCGTTCTGATTCCATTTTCGCGTTTTTCGGGTTCCTGTTTGCTTGAACGCGGGCAGTCGCACCTGTTTTGGATTGCTGAATTCTATGCCTTATTTTGTCGATGTTTCTCTCGTCTTTTCACAAGATTGGCGAATTCTTGCTTACTGGCTGTCATTTCATCGAAGTATTCTGCGAAGCAAGGATTCGTGATGGTTCAACCTTCAATTCTGACTGTGCTGTAACAATGGTCGAGAGAGTCAGCTATGATTCTTTCCAGGAATGTGTTGAAAGGCGTGGGGAACAGAAAGCAGCCCTGACGAGCTCCAACCGAAGTATGGAACGATTTTCCAACAGCACCCTGAATACTACCTCTGTCCATCTAATTTCATCATCTTAGAATTATGTAAAAGATAAATAGCAAGATTCCCTTTAATCTCCCACAAAGCTTTATGGGGAAAAACTCTGATCTCTCCCCCCCCCCCCCCAAAAAAAAAGTAACCGCACTGGAAGCTTTAGAGTATAGTTGCTAATAAGTGTTAATCATTCTTTCTTGTTCTTGTTTTGTATTACCGTCCCAGAGTGTTCACAGTTAGGTACTGGCTTCAAAGTTGTTGATCATCTTTTGCCCGACGTGAAATTTCTTCACTGCGGGCCTGTAATAGCTTTTCCCAGACCTCTGTCAAACGTCTTCTTCAAGAGTAAGAACCACAGAATTCAAACACGAGGAGCAAACACTTGAAACCATCAATGATTGTACGTGATCAAGGCACTGACATTGTAGACCCTACCTGTATGTACGCAGTCAGCCGTAAGACGCGAAGAATGCCGAGGTGACTGATATAACAGGTGTTGAAGTCTCACAGACAGCTGTCCTCTGTGCCGTAGCGTACCGAGTGTCTGCTGCATGTCTAGTACGTTGTCTTCATCGGAAGGTAGCTTGAGGGAAGAAGAAACTGCTGGGGAAAAGGTGTGTGTGTGTGTGTGAGTGTGTGTGTGTGTGTGTGTGTGTGTGTGTGTGTGTGTGTGTGTGTGTGTGTGTGTGTGACAGCGTGTGTGTGTGTGTGTGTGTGTGTAACTGCGTGTGTGTGTGTGTGTGTGTGTGTGAGAGAGAGAGAGAGAGAGAGAGAGAGAGAGAGACACACACACACACACACACACAGACAGACAGACCGAGAGACAGAGGGGAAAGAGAGAGAGAAAGAGAGAGAGAGAGAAAGTGTGTTCAGGTGTATGTCTGCATGTGAGTGTGTGTGTATGCATGTGAGAGAGAGAGAGTCTACCTGGAGCTCTTTTTCCCTCCAGCTTTCCTGTTGTGACCAGGTGCTCAAATTTCTCTTGTGTCATAAATGTCCTATTAAATGTTGCTTGTCTTTGTCTAATCTTCACCATAAATGTTTTTTTTGTGTTTGCCTCTTTCAAAGACTGTCTCGTTTGTTTTCTTTGCTGTCCATGGAACTCAACATTTTTCTTAGAAACCACATTTCGGCTGCCTCAATCTTGCTCTGACATTACGTGTTGACTGTCCACACTTCACATACGTACAACAGTATCGGTTCTAAATAGCACTGAAGAACTCTCTTCCTGATGTTAACTGACAGGCATTTGTTGGTAAGAACGCTTTTCATTTACTTGAATGCTGTTTTAGCTTGGACGATTCTGTTGGTTATTTCTAATGTTCATCTGCCGTCTGGTGAGATAAGAACATCAGATATGCACGTAAAATATCCTGTAAACCATGTCAATATTTAGTGGCTTTGAAAACAGGAAATACCCTGCATGTACACTCACAAAAACAGATAGTGACTGCCTTGATGGTGGGGATAAAACAACAACAACAAAAAGACAAAAACAACAACAGTAAGAACACCACCACCAACAACAATAATAGACAAGAAAAGGCTATAACACATAACAGCCCACTCATATATTTAAGTGCACGTGAAAAATGCGACCCACAAACGCAAAAAAAAAAAAAGTGTCTAGGTGTTGTTGTTGCTGTTGTTGTTGCTATTGTTGGGGGGAGGGCGATATCCAAGATTGAAAGATTTCAGAAAAAGAGACACACCAAATGACATGACACAAACACCTGAATTATATGTATGCATGAAAGACTTCTGGTGGAAAAACACTTCAAATAACACAACGCCTCTATCACAGAGACACATACTCAAGACTTACTTCCCACTGACTTCAGTTTATTATCTTTTATTTTTTCAACAAAGATTTTTTTTCTTCTGAAATTTGTCTTCTGCCCACATAAACCCAGATTCAGACTTGTCTGCCAAGTTCCTTTTGCAAATCACCCAGCACAGAAAAGAAGGAAATTCCCACCCCATAGTGAAATCGTAAAGTCTCCAAACTCTCTACCGTCACCCAACCGTGACACTCTGCACCACGTTTCTCGGATAATGGCCCAGGACTCAGTAGGAAAGGTCGTATTATCTTAAAGCTCTCCTCGACTGCGCTGCGGGTAGTCGAGTGATTAAGACGTCAGACTTCCAGTTGGAGGTCTGGGGTTCGATCCTGTCATTGGTATTTCCCAGCCTGGTTGGATTAAAGGGTTGAGATTTCTTAGGTTTTATGGGGTGAACATGTGTGTGTGTGTGTGTGGACCTGCCATTGCCTAAACCCCTTTTCGTGGATGTGTACATGCGCGCCAGAACATTAAGTATACACATTGAAAGAAGGAAACATCCAGCATGCACGCCCACCGATGACGGAGTATGCAGACTATGCAGCAACACACTGCCTGCGCAGTGCGGAGCAAAACAACATATATATATATATATATATATATATATATATATATATATATATATATATTATATATACGGATCTGGAAACTATCTAAATGCTAAAAATCGTTCGCTCGCTCTATGTCTGTCTTTCTGTCAATTTTTTTTCTCTCTCTTTCTTTCTCTCTCTCTCTCCCTCTCTCTGTGTCTCTGTGCTCTCTCTCTCTCCCTGTGCTCTCTCTCTCTCTTTATCTCTCTCGCTCTCTTCTTCTTCCTCTCTCTCTCTCTCTCTCTCTCTCTTCTCTCTTTCACTCTCTTTGGTTCTCTGTTTGTCTGTCTCTCTGTCTCTGTCTCTCTGTGTGTCTGTGTTCATATCTTGTGGATAATTGATCATTTCCATGTATTTACTTGTTACAAAAGAGTACAGACAGATCATCATGCGACGTACGGAAACTGGAGGAAGAGGAGGAGGAGGCTGGTTGGACATATTTGGCGAAAGAATGGAACACACATCACAAATAACAAGACACTTTTCATCCTTAACCCTTTGACTCCCACACCCTATCCACCAACTGCAAAAACAAAACAAAAACAAACAAAACCTGAAACATTTTGACTCACTCACCTTATCCACCAGCTTCCTGTAGGAAGCAGGTGGATAGGGTGAGGGAGAAACAAAGGTTGAAAGTTTTTGTTTTGCTGGAATGGTTGACAATGCCGGATTGCCGGTGGACAGGGTGCGGCAGTCAAAGGGTTTACGACCTCGGGGGACTTCCAAGTCAAACTCATTTGCACTGGAACTCGTGGAACGTGTCCCACCACAACCCGTTCACTCCCCCCACCCCCACCCCACCCCCGCCCCCTCACCCCAACCCCACCTATCCACCAGCTTCCTAAAGAAAGGGGAAGAAAACCCTACTATCTACAACACCACCTAACCCCTCTCTGACTAACCTCTCCCTCCCCCCCCCTCCATCCCCTTTTCACCTTCCAAGTTTTAGTCTCAAAGTGACGACGACGACTTACAGGGTTCTGAAAGAGACTCCGGGTAACGTGAAACCAGTTTTAACAGACGGCTTGAGATAGATTCCCTGCCGGGGTAGGGGAAGGAGGGATAGGTGGGGGGGGGGGGGGGTTAAAGGGTGGTCTGTCGTCATCTCCTTCTTGTTGTTCTTTTCTGTCTGTCTCTGTCTTTGTCTTTGTCTCTGTCTCTATCTTTTCCTCTCTCTCTCTCTCTTTCCGTTCCCTCTCTTCCTCTTCTCTTCTCTCTTCTCTCTCTCGCTGTCTCTTTCTCTCTCCTCCCTCTCTCTCTCTCTGCTGTCTCTTTCCTTTCTCTCTTTCTCTCTCTCGCGCTTTCTCTTTCTCAGCTGTCTCTCTCTCTCTCTCTCTCTCTCTCTCTCTCTCTCTCTCGATCTTGCTCTCCTCCCTCACTCTTTCTCCCTCTGTCCTATCTCCCTCTCTCTATCTCTGTCTCCTCTCTCTCTCACTCTCACTCTCTCATTCTATATATAATTATATATTATATATCTCCTCTCTTTTTCTCTCTCTCCCTCTCTCTCTTTCCCTCCCATCTCCCCTCTCTCTCCTCTCCTCTCTCTCTCCTCTCTCCCGCTGCATCCCCTC
Source organism: Monoplex corrugatus (assembly GCA_030674185.1). Classification (NCBI taxonomy): domain Eukaryota; kingdom Metazoa; phylum Mollusca; class Gastropoda; order Littorinimorpha; family Ranellidae; genus Monoplex; species Monoplex corrugatus. The sequence continues at coordinate 51,648,162 of JAPXFY010000014.1, read as the reverse complement.
TGTCTTTATCTCGCCCGTTTGTACCATCATAAGCGTCTGGGGGGGGGGGGGGGGGGGGGGGGAGAGAAAATGTCGTCCGTCAGCGGCGAGCGTAAAGATCTGAAAGGGAGCACAACAGCGTTACGTCAAAGCCGCTTTTAAACCATCCACTTCCTTGGTGTACCCCTCGCTTGGCTTAATTAACTACAGATAGGCTCATACCCTTCCTTTTGTTATATTCTTGTTGATCCAGCTTGGTGGGGGTTGCAATACTGGTCAGAGGACCAAAAACTCCACGTAAGTCAAGGTTGATGATTACGTCGGTGAACCGACGATCCACCCTTTCTTTTATCTTAGTGCGTTTCAGATCAAGCCACCCTTTAGTCTTCTTGACAGCTTTTCTTTACCAACTTACGCAACTTACAAGGAGGGTACTTTTGTGCTCAGGTTGCAGGGTTGGCACGAGTATGTCAGGGTGGATAGGAGGATGGAATTGATTAGCATGACTTTTGATGTACCAGGACTGTTGCGGTGAATCAGCGGAGGGTGGGGGTGGGGGTGGGGGTGGTAATCAGCAGAGGGGTGGGGGTGGGGTGGTGGTGAGCTAGGGTGGGGGAGGGTGGCAGGGGTGGTAAGGTGATGATAGCTGCTGACATTGCCAGGTTTTTGGCGCTTAGTGGTCCTGTTAGCTTAGGTTAGCAGGAAGCTGGTGGATAGGGTGAGTGAGTCAAAGCGTTAAGCTTTTGCAGTTGGTGGACAGGGAGCGGGAGTCAAGGGTTAAAATTAAACAACGCAACTCACAGGCTCAGGGTCCAGGCTTGGATCCGGTATGTCAGCAGGGTGGACATGAGGATGGAACTGATTAGCGTGGCTTTTGATGTGACAGGGCTGCTGTGGTGAACGGGCGGGTGGGGGGAAGGGGAGGGGAGGGGGATGATAGCTGCTGACATTGTTAGCTTTTTGGCGCTTAGCGGTCCCGTTAGCTGACCCGATTAGAGCGCCATGCTCATAACGCAGGGGACGTGGGTTCGATCCTCAGGCTGGCCACATTTTTTAACCCTTAGACTCCCGCACCCTGTCCACCAGCATCCTGCATTGTCAACCATGTTAGCAAAGCAAAAACTTAACCCCTTTGATTCTCTCAACCTATCCACTGGCTTCCTGCAGGAATGCTGTAGTTGCATAGGGTGAGGGAGTCAAAGGGTTAAGTTTTTGCAGTCAATGGATGGGGAGCGGGAGTCAAAGAGTTAAAAGTAAACAGCACATCTCACAGACGGTACTTTTGTGCTCAGGGTACATGGTTTGGCTCTGGTAAGTCAGCAGAATGGACGTGAGGATGGAATTGAATAGCATGGCTTCTGATGTAACAGGGATGTTGCGGAATGAATCCGGCAAGGTGATGATAGCTGCTGACATTATTATAGTTTTCTGGCGCTTACTGGTCCTGTTAGCTTAGGTTAGCAGGAAGCTGGTGGAAAGGGTGAGGGAGTCAAAGCGCTAAGCTTTTGCAGTTGGTGGATAGGGAGCGGGATCCAAAGGGTTAAAAGTATACACCGCATCTCACACGCGGTACTTTTGTGTTCAGGGTCCAGGCTTGGCTGTGGTATGTCAGCAGGGTGGACATGAGGATGGAACTGATTAGCGTGGTTTTTGATGTACCAGGAATGTTGCGGGTGAATCGGGAATGTGGGGGGGGGGGGGGGGGGGCAAGGTGATGATAGCTGCTGACATTGTTAGCTTTTTGGCGCTTAGCGGTCCCATTAGCTGAACCGGTTACAGCGCCATGCTCAGAACTCAAGGGACATGGGTTCGATCCTCAACCTGGCCACACTTTTTAACCCTTTGACTCCTGCACTCTGCCCACCAGCATCCTGCATGTGCCAACCATGCTAACAAGGCAAAAAATTAACCCTTTGACTCCCTCACCCTATCCACCAGCTTCCTGCAGGAAGCTGGTAGTGAATAGCATGAAGGAATCAAAGGGTTAAGTTTTGCAGTTGGTGGATAGGACGGGATGGGAGTCAAAGAGTTAAATTAACTGAGCCAGGAACTCAAGATCTCAAGGCCCGAGTTCAATTCCATCTTGCAACATAAAAGTTGGCTTCTTCGCTGCCTGTCCTAGTCAATATTCCAATTATTCTGGTGATATCAGTCTTCCATAAGTCCCGTTTCCTTCCACATTTCAAGACAATGCCAGCGCCAACCTAGACTTTTTTGTGTGTGCAGGCGTAACGAATCTGCCAGATAATCACTGGTACATTTCGGGTGGACGCATATGGATTTATCCGAGTGCCATAAATCTCTCTCGAGCAAAAGTCGAAAACTCCTGGTTTTTAAAAAAAATTTTTTAATTGATTTGGTTCAGTTTTTACGTCGACACCCACCTCAGGTGATATGGCCGACGGGGATAACCATCTCAGGGAAGTGGAGGGAAAAGGGGATGTATCTAATCCTATGCTGACACTACCAGAACAACAATGATGTTAATTAAGGTGGGACAGTGAGATGACCAGTTTTAATATAGGGCACCCCGGGACTCGAACCCACAACCATTAAAGCATGTGAATTCGACGCTCAAAGCAACTGAGCCAGTATACTGGGGCCCGCTTAACTCCTGGCGTCACCCCTGTTCCAATTTAAAGTCGGGCCTGGGGCGACCTACACGCAACCACTGCCACTGTCTTGTATAACTTCTGATACCTGTCTGCTATCTGCTAGGCTGTGGGGGCGGGGGGGGGGGTACCTACACACATGTCCCACTTGTGATGACACCCCCCCCCCCACACACACACACACTCCCCTTTGTCCGTCTATCCCTTGTCTGTCTCTTTCTCATCTCCATGACCTGACATAAATGGAGACCCACGGTTGTAAATGCTGTGCTGCAAGCTTGCGGAGGAGAGAGAGAGAGAGAGAGAGAGAGAGAGAGAGAGAGAGAGAGACAGACAGACAGACAGACAGACAGACAGAGACAGAGACAGAGACAGACAGAGAGAGAATAGAGAGACAGAGACAGAAGGAGAGAGACAGAGAGACAGAGAGAGAAAGAGAGAGAGAGACAGACAGACAGAGAGAGACACAGAGACAGAGAGAGACACAGAGACAGAGGCAGACAGACAGACAGAGAGAGAGAGAGATAGAGACAGAGAGAGACAGAGAGAGAGAGAGGCAGACAGACAGAGACAGAGAGAGAGAGACAGAGACAGAGACAGAGAGACAGAGAGAGAGAGAGAGAGAATATCAAAGGGAGTTTCAGTTCAAGTGTTCCCAAGGAGATGCGAGTTGCGAGTTGAGTTGGTTTTAAAGTCCTACCACTCTTAGAGTATATGAGGACTAGCGAACAAAATTTTTTGAAGAAGCCTTCAATAATTTTAGTGCATTGTGAGAAATCGATGCTTTATTCGGTTCTCCGATCCATCCTGGATGGCAATCGAATGGGTGAATGAAGGAGATGCCTCACATGTGGGACAGTGAGACGACCAGTTTTAATATAGGGCACCCCGGGACTCGAACCCACAACCATTAAGCATGTGAATTCGACGCTCAAAGCAACTGAGCCAGTATACTGGGGCCCGCTTAACTCCTGGCGTCACCCCTGTTCCAATTGAAAGTCGGGCCTGGGGCGACCTACACGCAACTGGTCGTCTCACTGTCCCACATGTGAGGCATCTCCTTCATTCACCCATTCGATTGCCATCCAGGGTGGATCGGAGAACCGAATAAAGCATCGGTTTCTCACAATGCACTAAAATTATTGAAGGCTTCTTCAAAAAATTTTGTTCGCTAGTCCTCATATACTCTAAGAGTCGTAGGACTTTAAATGCCACATACGCAGATGTCATGTGTCGGACAGGGTACCCTACACATAAGTCCCATGCAATGACAATGATGACTAATTTCGCAGCGGTTAGAAGTTGTCAACTAAAAACCATTTTTCAAACTTACCGTTGCTGATCTATATAATGTGCTTAAAACTTTATATAAAAAAACAACAACAAAAAACTGTACAAGAAATCATACAAAAGTAAATTAATTATGTAGGAAATAATACATACAGAAATCGAAAAAGACAACAGCATCTGCTTTCGTTTGAGAAACAGGAGAGACGTTGGTAAGAAAATAAGAAAATAGTAATTGATATGTGTGTGTGTGGGGTGTGTGTGTGTGTGTGTGTGTGTGTGTGTGTGTGTGTGTGTTGTGTGTGTGTGTGTGTGTGTGTGTGTGTGTGTGTGATGGGGTGTGTATGTGTGTGTGTGTGTGATGGTGTGCGTGGTGTGTGTGTGTGTGTGGTGTGTGTGTGTGTGTGTGTGTGTTTTGTGTGTGGTGAGTGTGTGTGTGTGCATGCATTGTGTGTGCATGATAGAGAGAGGGAGATGGAGGGGGAGGGAAGAGAGAGAAATAGAGGGAGAGAGAGACAGATACAGAGACAGAGACAGACAAACAGATAGAGACAGAGACAAGCAGAGAGAGAGAGAAAAACAGACAGACAGACAGCGGCAGAGAGAGAGAGAGAGAGAGAGAGAGAGAGAGAGACAGACAGACAGACAGACAGACAGACAGACAAAGACAGAGACAGAGACAGAGACAGAGATGCAGACAGAGATGCAGACAGCGACAGAGAAAGACAATGAGACAGAGAAAGGAGCAGAGACTACAAGACAAAACCAGGGGCAAGACAGACAAAGAAGGACAGAGACAACCGCACCAACTCTGAATTTCAGAGTCACAGTCCAGGCACACAGTGTCAGTCAACACTCTCACCTCCCTCCCTCACAAACACTACACACACCACACCACACACACACACACACACACACAAGGATACATATATCCCGAACATCCAAACACGCAAGCAGCAAAAAAGAGACCCGCCACTACCAACCAACCAACCAGCACAAGTGAAGAGAGAGAGAGAGAGAGAGAGGGAGACGAACAAGCAAAAACGGACCAGTACAAGCGTATAGTGGAGGAATTTGAAAGGCTCTCTCACCTGCTCCCCGCAACAAGGTAGGTCTGCGACTAAATATAACTCGTCCACCTCACTGCCTTCAGTCGAGCAGGATCCTTCTGTCCTTTCTGTCACAGAAAGCAAAGAGAACGACTGTCAACAGAAGAGGAGAAAGAAACTGCCACTCCAAAACAGCTAAAGTCTCAATCTTCATAAACACATCAAAAGTTCCCAGTCTTGGACTTGTTAAAAGATAAACATCCCCCCTTGTGAAAACAAGAGCTAAGCTAGCTAACCTTCAGTTAGTGGATGCCACCGCCGAAGCACACCAGAGGGTTGCCAAATCTTGGACTAAATATAAACTTCAAGTTCACGGCTTCTCAGCCCATACCTGGAGTATGACATTAGAAGCAGGCCGAGTTGTAGATAAAGGGGGAACAAATCCCCGCGAAATGGTTGCAGTCTCAGTATAGAGTTCACGACCACATGAGATGTTGCCAAATCTAGGACTGAATGTAAGTCAATGCTTTCATCAAGCACCGAGTTTAACATTATTAGAAGAAAGCCAAGAGCAAAGAGGGGGTGGGGGTGGGAATTGGGGGGGGGGGGATCCTGCTGTTCTCTGGAATTCACGACTACAAAAGTTGATGTCTTGAACTAAAATAAACTTCGAGTTCATTAGTGTAAATATATCTTTAGTTTGGAAATAGTTTTTATTAAAAAACCAAACTGAAACAGAGGAACATTCTCTCAAAAGACTGTAGTCTTGGTTTCACGAACACATAAGGCGTTTAAAATCTTATACAAAATGTATTCGCTGCTTCTCAGCTTTCTATGTTCGCAGCAGAAAATGCGTTCGTGACACTCAACCGACCAACCACACCCCCGCCTCCCCCTTCCCTCCCTCACCCTGTCCCCGCCACACAAACCAAAACTGCCAATTCCTTCTGTGGTTACAGAAAGGAAAGGAGGATCAACCTGTGGCAAGCAAATTCCCGCGAATTCCTGCAGTTTAGATTTCACGTTGCGAGTCTTGGATTAAGTCGCCTGACATTTCATTCTTTCACCCACTGCTTGTAAAACCTTACATTTCATTGCTTCTTGGAAGTTTATCAATAATAACCTGGCATTTCACTGCCATTTTTTCTGCTTCTTAGACTAGATAATAGCCTGACATTTCACTGATTCTTAGACTTAACAATAACTTGAGATTTCACCGTCATTTCACTGCTTCTTAAACTAAAATGATAGCCTAACATTCCACTGCCATTTGACTGCTTCTTAGATTAAACAATAACCTAACATTTCATTGCCATTCCACTGATTCTTAGACTAAATAATAGCCTGACATTTCACTGCCATTTTACTGCTTCTTTGACTTAGCAATGACCTGCCATATCACCGTCATTTCACTGCGTCTTGGACTCAATGATAGCCTGATATTCCACTGATTCTTAGACTAAACAATAACCTGATATTCCACTGATTCTTGGGCTAAACAATGGCCCATTTCATCGCTTCTAAAACCACATTTCATTGCTTCTTTGTCAACACTTACAGCTAAGAGAAACCACCAAAACAAAAATCATCTGTTTCTTCTCCTTTTACAAAAGAGAAGTGAAAGTCGAGGAGCAGGAAAACGAAAAGAAAGAAAGAAAAAAAAAGGAGTTTAAGTTTCAGTAGCGCTCATTACCACCAGCAAACCACCAAGCAACCCGCCAGTCTACATACCTTGACACAGGGGCCAAGTTGTAGAACAGCAGCCAAGAGCTGTCTCTTTCTTTCTTGCTCTCTCTTTTTCTTTTTTTTTTCTTCTTTTCCTCTCTCTACTACCTCACTCTGTCACCCTCGCGCTACAAGGCAGATAAACTGGCAGCGCACAGTGCCACCACGCTATCACTGTCACCCTCGCTACCTGCCTGCCTGCCTACCTGCCTGCCTGCCACTAGCCTACCTACTGCCACCCCATCCCCCATTCCGCTCTTCCATACCCCCCCCCCCCGCCACGCACTCGACCTCTCCCCACTCCCCACCCTTCCATCCCTCTCCACTCTCTTAATGCTAGCAGCAGCTCAGGTAATGCGAGCCGCGAGGGGCGACGGAGACACGGAGAGACACAGAGAGAGAGAGAGAGAGAGAGAGAGAGGGAGAGAGAAGGTCTTCAGAAAACAGGAAACGCTCTTGTACTCAGGTAAACGCCGAATGTGTGCCCACTCTTTCTCCGCCTCTCACCTTAACCCCCCTTCCCCAGTCTCCCCCCCCCCCCCCACTCACTTCACTTTTCAGGTAAAGGCTGCCAGGCAACGAAGCGGCGCGACAGAGAGAAGAGAGAGAGAGAAGAGAGGAGAGACAGAATGGCAGAGAGGGGGGGAAGGAGGCGAAAGGAAGGGATTCTCTGCGGTCCTGGGTTGTGTTCAACTGGAGCATTGGGGGGCTGAGTCTGGTTAGCGGGCTGACTCTTGGGAAGGAGAGAGAGAGCGAGAGAGCGAGAGAGAGCTGAGGCACACACACACACGCACACACACACACACAGAGCCAGGTAAGCGCCACACTGCTGGAATGTGTGTATAGACTGTCTGTGACCCAAGTCTTAACTCACAGCTTCAGCCCCCCTGCCACAGCCCCCCCTCTCTCTCCCTTTGTCACCTTCCCTCTCTTGTGACCCAAGCTTCTCTCTCCCTCTCTGTGCTAAAGGCTTGAGGCTTGTCAACTGCCGTTGCTGAATCTCTTTCTGTCTCTGTCTCTCTCTGTCTCTGTCTCTGTCTCGCTCCCTCCCCCTCTCTCTCTCTCCTTTAAGAGAAGAGAGTTTGCCTTATTATCAAGTTAAATTCTTGTGATGTATGTCTGTTAAACCTATTATTTATATGTTCCTACTGTATTATTGAAGTTTGTCTGTGGGTCCCATATTGTGATTATTTCAAAATTATTTTAAAATATGCATTATCCAGGAACTATTATGTATTATGTTCTGTGTTTGTGTAATGTTTATAAATGTATTCCACCCCTTCAAACGGGGCTTTGGCCTTACTGAATAAATTTCTGATTCTGATTCTCTCTCTCTCTCTGTCTCTCTCTCTTTGTCTGTCTGTCTGTCTCTCTCTCTCTTTCTGTATGTGTGTATCATGAATGTATTTAATGCATTTCACAGTTAAATTTGTTCTTCCCATAATATTTTATGTGTAGAACATCACGTTTACCTTTTTGACTGAGATTTGAAGACAAGCTTTTTTCTTTTATCTGGCAGTGATTCGCACCTACCCCTTCATGCCACTCCCCTCTTGTCCTGTTCCCAGTATCTGTGTGCGTTGTGTTCTTACATACGTGTGTGTTGTGTGGTGTGTGTGTGTGTGTGTTGTGTGTGTGTGTGTGTGTGTGTGTGTGTGGTGTGTGTGTGTGTGTGTGTGTGTGTGTGTGTGTGTGTGTGTGTGTGTGTGTGTGTGTGTGTGTGTTGTGTTGTGTGTGTGTGTGTGTGTGTGTGTTGTGTTGTGTTTTGTGTGTGTGGTGTGTGTGTGTGTGTGTGTGTGTGTGTGTGTGTGTGTGTGTGTGTATGGGGTTGTGTGTGTGTGTGTAGTGCTCACTGTGAAATCATGTTTAGAGAATGATGACAGTGTGCATTTTCATTTGATGTATATTTTATACATTAGAATTTAGTATCTTATAAATATGATCATCATCACTAGCAACACCAAGGGCTTGCTGTGCGTACAGTTCAGTGGGACCTAATGCTTTTACTATTATCTCAAACTACTGTCCTGTAACCAAGAAAAAGAGTGGTGTACAGTAAAACGCAGATTCATATTTACGTGTACTTAAACGTTTATATATATATATATATATATAATATATAATATATATATATATTAAATTCTACTAGGTAATACAGTCCCTGGCACTTTACATGCTCGTGGCACACTCACTCACTCACTCACACACACACACACACACACACACACACACACATACACACACACACACACACACACACACACACACACACGCATGCATGCATGCACACACGCATACATACATACACACAACCCTGTGCAAACCGATGAAGCCTGATCGTTTCAATGTTCTGATTGTTTTTCTCTTGTTCGTTAAATTGTTCGATGTTACCTTCTATGGACACAATGCCTTCATGATTTCATAGATGTATTCACCCCACAGACACCTCTTTATCTTATTTATGTATTTGTTTATTTATTTATTGTTTTTGTTTTTGTTTTGTTTTGTTATTTTTTCGTCTAAAAGCACGTATGTGAATAGACGTTAAAAGAAATAATGAACGAACATACCCTTTATGATAAAGGGATTTCCAAGTTTTCCAAGAGCTTCTCACGCCCACTGGCTGTGTGACCCAGTCAGTACCTGTGTGTTGGGCCTGGCCTGAAAACTTGTCAACTGCCGCTGCTGCCATCCTCCTGTCCGCCATGTTACACACCTGTTGTCAGCATACTGGGAATTGGGGGTATAAGGCGCCTGGGGTAGGGAGGTGTTGTGTTATGATTCTTCTTCTTCTTCTTCTTCCTTCTTCTTCTGCTTCTCCTTCTTCTTCTTTCTTCTTCTTCTTCTCTTCTTCTTTTTCTTCTTCTTCTTCTTCTTCTTCTTCTTCTTCTTCTTCTTCTTCTTCTTCTTCTTCTTCTTCTTCTTCTTCTTCTTCTACTTCTTCTTCTTCTTCTTCTTCTTCTTCTTCTTCTTCTTCTTTTCTTCTTCTTCTCCTTCTTCTTCTTCTTCTTTCTTCTTCTTCTTCTTCTTCTTCTTCTTCTTCTTCTTCTCACGCAGGCTAGAGCTCCTAAGAACACTCCCTATCTAAGCATATTGAATTCATACAAATCCTCCCCCCCCCCCCTCCCCCTACCTGGCAGAGGCAGCATCCAAGTGTCAGAAGTGTCAGTTGACAGATTGCAAGTAGGATTGCCGTCTTTATTTGTATGTTTTACTCTGATTGCAGGTAAGATTATCCGTCTGCCGTATCGCTTATGTAGGTGCGGACGTTACATTCCAAACAACAACAAACAACACAACAAACAACAACAACAAAACAACAACAAGAGCAGAAGCAGAGGTTTTGTTGTTGGACTTGTTGGTTTTTTTTTTTCGTGTATGACCTTTGTCGTCCCACCTTAAAACAAGCCACACTCACTGTCTTTAGGGAGCTAGCTGCTAACAGAGTTTGGAAGATCTAGAAGGCAGAAATATGAGTCTTAAAAGAGGAACCCCTGACTACCAAAAAGCAAACAAGATAGCTACTGTTTCCAAAACAGGAGGGGACCTTTCCGCAGAGCAACCCTACCCACCCACCCCCACCCCCGTGCGATAAGGGAGGGAGAGGAAGGGTGGCGGTGGTAATCAGTGGCAGGAAATGGGGGAGATTTCGAGAGCGGAAAAATACTGAAACTTGTACTGTATTATTTGACACTGTTAATTCGTTGTTCTAATTATAAAATGTGATTGTTCCCCTTCTTACATTCAAATTTCCACTACCCCTCCCCATCCCCCAGCACCCCCCCCCCTCCCTTTTGGTGTCCATTTCCTTTTCTTTTTCTTTTTTTTTTTACTGTGTGTGGTGTGTGTGTGTGTTGTGTGTGTGTGTGTGTGTGTGTGTGTGTGTGTGTGTGTCTAAAATCACTATTGCGAACAGACATTAAATAAAAGATTCTATTCGTTTTGTATGCAGGCCTTATGACCCAATTGTTTGGAATTTGATCAAGATCGAACAGTTCCACATGTGCTCCATCCAGATCTGCCAGCGATTTGTCTGGCAGACTCCCTGTACCTGTACAAATCCCTATTCGCTGGCAAGGTCTTGAAATGGGAAAAGTCGTGGTGGGGATGGGAGTTGGGGGAGGAGGAGGAAGGACCTACGGAACGCTAAGTTGACACTACCAGAATGATGCAAACATTCAGATGGACAGCGAACTGGCCAGAGTTGAACCAGAAAAAAAAAAGAAAAAACGTCATCTGTCCCCAAAGCAGCAAGGAAGTTTTAATCTTTTTCTCCTAGTTTTTGTGTTTGGTGTTTGTGTATTTGTGATCTTACGCTCGACAAAGGCCAGTTGGCCGAAAATTTGCACCATCTTTCTGGTTGTATTAAAAACGCGTTCTGATTCTTTTTTCGTTTGTTTTAGTTTCTGGTTCATGTTTGTTTGAACGCAAGGCAGTCACACTTGTTTTTGCCAGTTTTTTTTAAAATATATATTGCAGGCTGGGATTAAATTTGAGATGTTTGATACTGAGTCCACGACTCTGACAAAAGAACGGACCAGACTTGGGGCTGTAAATCATCCGCATGCACTGAGGCTGTCTGGAGCAAGCTGAAGTGTTGACAGTGCCTTATGTTACACATTGCACTGCACTGACAGGCAGAGTGCTTAAAGAATATAACTTGTGACTGAGATTCAAGAGACTTGTAGTCAGTCGTGTAAGAGTGTAGATTACTAGTTCAGAATTTGTTAAAGAGGTGGGAGATGTACTTGCAGCGACAGAGGACAGATTCGTATGGAGGGTCATGATCGCCAACGCCATACGGCAGGGCATATGATGATGATTTTTTTTAAAAACCTTTTGACTCCCGCACCTATCCACCAACAGCAAAAACTCAATTCCTTTGATTCCCTCACCCTGTCCACAGCTTCCTGCAGGAAACGAGGGAATCAAAGTGTTTGCAATGCAGGGTGCTAGTGGACAGGGTGAGGGAATCAAAGGATTAAGTGGTTTTTTTTGTTGGTGGTGGTGGTGGACATGGTGCGGAAATCATAGGGTTTTGAACGAACTCTAAACTAGTCATCTACACTCTTACACGACTGAGGGTTAAGACGGGGTTCATCGCACTCGGGCGATTCCATATGCGCTCCACCCAATCTATATCTGTTATTTGGCGGACTGGAGGAGTGTGTACTTGGCAAGGTATTGAAGAAGAAAGTGGACAAACAGGATCTACGAAACATTACGCTGACACCACCAGAATGATTGGAGCATAACCTTTGACTCCCCGCACTCTGTCCATCAGCATCCTACATTGTCAACCATGCTAGCGAAGAAAACTTAACCTTTGATCCCTCACCCTATCCACAAGCTTCCACCAGCTTCTAGGGTGTGGAAGTCAAAGGATTCAGTTTTTTACAATTGGTAGATAGAGTGCGGGGAGTCAAAGAGGTTAAATTTTTGCAATTGGTAGATAGATTGCGGGAGTTAAAGGGTTAAGATGGGCAGAGAAACAGATCAGTTTTTATGTTTATGTTGCAGGCTGGGATTCAACTCTAGACATCAAGTAAGGAGGGAAAGGTGGAACAGGAAATACGAAACACCGACACCATATGAATGATGACAGGAACATTATAGATAGGCAGCAAACAGACCAATTTTTTTTATGCTACAAGCTGGGGGTTGAACTCGAGACATCCAATTTTGTGTCTACATTTTTCGTTTCAGTTTCAAGTTTCTCAAGATGACACCTCGCGTTAGGAATAAATTCCATACACACTGACACCACAGGAGCCACGTGATGGAGAAGGTACAAAATGAGCATAGCACAATATTTAAGCCCGCATAATAGACCCATGAGATGGCCATTCCTGAAGTTCTAACCTAGTGTATGGGCTTCTGTCTGATACTAGTTTGATCCTCTGATACTAGTATTTGTGTCTCCTGTTGATACTAGTATTGTGTCTCCTGTCTGATACTAGTATTTGGTCTCCTGTCTGATACTAGTTTGTGTTCCTGTTGATACTAGTATTTGTCTCCTGTCTGATACTAGTATTTGTGTCTCCTGTCTGATACTAGTCATTTGTGTCCTGTCTGATACTAGTCTGCATACTAGTTTGGTCTCCTGTCTGATACTACAATTGTGTGTTCCTGTCTGATACTAGTATTTGTCTCCTGTCTGATACTAGTCATTTGTGCCTTCTCCTGTCTGATACTAAATTTTGGGTCTCCTGCCCTGATACTAGTATTTGTGTCTCCTGTCTGATACTACATTGTCTCTGTGATACTTCAATTTGTGCCTCCTGATACTAGTATTTGTGTCTCCTGTCTGATACTATATTTGTGCCTCCTGGATACTGTATTTGTGTCTCCTGTCTGATACTACAATTTGTGCCTCCTGTTAACTAGGTATTTGTGTCTCCTGTCTGATACTACGATTTGTGCCTCCTGTCTGATACTAGGTATTTGTGTCTCCTGTCTGATACTAGTATTTGTGTCTCCTGTCTGATACTAGTATTTGTGTCTCCTGTGTGATACTAGTATTTGGTTTCTTGTTGATACTAGGCTTCTGATATTAGTATTTGAGTCTCTGTCTGATACTAGTATTTTGTGTCTCCTGTGTGATACTAGTATTTGTGTCTCCTGTCTGATACTATCTCTGTGTCTCCTGTGTGATACTAGTATTTGTGTCTCCTGTGTGATACTAGTATTTGTGTCTCCTGTGTGATACTAGTATTTGTGTCTCCTGTCTGATACTATCTCTGTGTCTCCTGTGTGATACTAGTATTTGTGTCTCCTGTCTGATACTATCTCTGTGTCTCCTGTCTGATACTATCTCTGTGTCTCCTGTCTGATACTAGTATT
>JAPXFY010000014.1:51617167-51629667 GCA_030674185.1 Monoplex corrugatus | reverse complement strand
CAGCGGGCGTTACGAATACACAGCGCGAGTGATGGCACAGTCAGCAGCCAGGAATGTATTCAAGAAAGATTCATCATCATCATTATCATCATCATCATCATCATCATCATGTGCTCTGCCGCATGGCGTTGGCGACCATGGCCCTCCATACGACTCTATCCCTTGTCGCAGCAAGTGCATCTTCCACTCTCTCTGTCCTCAGCCACCCTGCAAGTACGTCCAATGTTTCCTCCCTGGGTGTAACTGGTGTTCCCTTTCCCTCCAGGTTTTTCCTGTTGTGACCAGGTGCTCTAATTTCTCCTTCCTCATAAAATATCCTATAAATGTTGCTCGTCTTTTCCTAAACTTCTTTATTAATGATCTTCTTGTGTCGCCTCCTTCAAGACTGTCTCGTTTGTGTTCGTTGCTGTCCATGGAACTCTCAACATTCTTCTTAGAAACTACATTTCAGTTGCCTCAGTTTGAAAGATTCATAGCACATGGAAAATTTCATATGCGCTCCACCCCTAATCTATCAGTGATTGTCTGCCGGAGTCATTAAGCCTACGCAAAAAAACAACAACAACAAAACAAAACCCAATGCTTTTATCTCTGTGGATCAAAGGTAGATAGATGATGGACTAACAGAATTAAAAAGATGGGGAGGATAAATGGTGTGTGAGAAACTGAGGAACAGGTGTATGTTGGGTTACTCATAGATGGTTGATTGACTGATTGATTGATTGATTGATTGACTGACTGATTGATTGATTAATTGATTGACTGATTGATTAATTGATTGACTGATTGATTAATTGATTGACTTGGTTCAGTTTTTACGTCGGAACCCACCTCATGTGATATGACCGACGGGGATAACCATCCCAGGGAAGTGGGGCAAGGGGGGGAACTTATCTAATCCTATACCGACACCACCAGAACAACAGTGATGTTAACCCTTTGACTCCCGCACTCTGTCCACCAACAGTCTCTCTCTCTCTCTGTCTGTCTCTGAGGGAGTCAAAGGGTTACGTTTTTGCTTTGCTAGCGTGGTTGACAACGCAGGATACTAGTGCATAGGGCGCGAAAGTCAAAATAAGATGGGACAGCGAGAAGGCCATTTTTTTTTTAATATAGTGCAACCTGGGATGAGTTTCTATGACATGAATATAGTAGGCTGTTAGTACGATGCACTCTAATCTTTTCTATTCCTTTCTAACAAGGTTAGATATAGAGAATGTATGATAGAAGCATTCATTACAAACAGTTCAGAGATAGATGGCAACGTTACTGACAAGACTATTATTAGATCGAGCATCTCTTGGCATTGTTTAATTAAACCGCAACCGAGGCGTAAACAAACGATGCTTTAGTTCTCCGCCACCCCCACCCCCCCTCTCTCTCTCTCTCACTTTCTCTCTCAATAAGTCTATCATAAAGGACATGTGCTCGTGTGCACGTGCAAGGCAAGCACAGGTGCACGCACCTGTTGACCCAGAGACGACACGACAAGCCAAAGCCCTAGAGCGACAGAACGAGCGAGCTAGCGAGATAGAAAGAGACAGACAGAGAGACAGGGGGAGGGAGAGAGGGAAGGAGAGAGAGAGAGAAAAAAAAAAACAGATAGAGACAGAGAGAAAGGGAGATGGAGAGAGAGAGAGAAAGAGAAAGACAGATAGACAGACAGAGGCGGAGAGAGAGAAAAAACAGACAGACAGCGAGAGAGAGAGAGAGAGGGAGAGGCAGAGAGAGAGACAGACAGAGAGGGAGGGAGAGACAGAGAGAGGGGCAGAGAGAGAGAGGGAGAGAGAGAGAAAAAACAGAGACAGAGAGAGGGGGGAGAGGGAGAAGGGGAGAGAGAGACAGACAGAGACAGAGGGGGGGGGGGAGAGAAACAGAGACAGAGACACAGAGTGAGACGGAGAGGGAAAGGAGAGGAGAGAGAGAGAGGAGAGAGAGAGAGAGAGAGAGAGACAGACAGACAGACAGAGACAGACAGACAGACAGAGAGACAGAAAGAGGCAGAGAGAGAATGAATGAGAGAGAGAGAGAGACAGACAGACAGACAGAAAGAGAGGAGAGAGTGAGAGAACAACAGAGAAGACAGAGAGAGACAGAGACAGAGACAGAGAGACAAAAAGACAGAGACAGACACAGAGACACAGAGAGACAGAGAGAGCCAGGCAGCAGACAAGCTCATGATGATAGATGCTGACAGGCAGATTAACCCACGCATGTTGAAAGCTTGAGGTCGGCACAGACAGAACCCACTGACGAGTTGGGGACAGTTCGGAGTTTGTTTTTGGTTTTATAACTAGGATTTCTGCACCATGGCGAAGAACTTAATACATCTCCACCCAAATCTACTAGCAGTTACTGGCAGACTGCTATTTGAACCTGCGCACTAACCATACGCGCTGGCAAGGTCTTGAAATGGGGAAAGAGAGGGAGAGAGAGAGAGAGACAGACAGACAGACAGAGGGAAGAGAGACAGAGACAGAGAGACAGAGAGACAGAGACAGAGACAGAGAGACAGACAGACAGACAGATGGACAGACAGAGAAACAGAGAGCAAGAGTGAGAGAGAGAGAGAGAGAGACAGAGACAGAGACAGAGACATAAATACAGACTTACAGACAAACACACAGAGACGGAGAGAAACAGAGAGAATCAGAATCAGAATCAGAATTTTATTCAGTAAACCCAAAGCCCCATTTAAAGGGGTGTGTACACATTATAAACATTGTACAAACGCAAAATGCAATACACAGTGGTTCTTGGACAATGCATACTTCAAATGTTTTGGAATAATTAAAATATAGGACCTGCAGCCAAACTTTAATGATACAATGTGTGTGTGTGTGTGTGTGTGTGTGTGTGTGTGTGTGTGTGTGTGTGTGTGTGTGTGTGTGTTGTGTGTGTGTGTGTGTGTGTGTTTTGTGTGTGTGTGTGTGCGCGCGGGCGCATGTGTGAGAGAGAGACAGAGACAGAGACACAAACAGAGACAGAAAGAGACAGAGAGAGACTGAGAGAGACAGAGACAGAGACAGAGAGAGACAGAGAGAGAGAGACAGAGAGACGAGACAGAGAGAGACAGAGAGAGACTGAGAAAAACAAAGAGTGACGGAGACACACACAAAGAGAAAGAGAGAGAGAGAGAGACAGACAGATAGACAGAGAGACAGAGAGACAAGCAGACAGAGAGAGAGAGAGAGACAGAGACAGAGACAGAGTGACAAGCAGACAGAGAGAGAGAGACAGACAGACAGAAAGACAGAAAGACAGACAGACAGAGAAGAACAGGACCAAAGAAACACTAAGCTGTCACCACCAGAATGATTGGAGCATTAAGATGAACAGCGAACAAGCCACTTTGTTTGTTTGTTTGTTTGTTTGTTTGTTTGTTTTCTAATGTTGTGGGCTGGAACCGAACTCAAGACATCAGATTTTGGCCCCACGGCTCTTAGGAAAGAACTAGCTCTATAAACCGCTTTAACTCTTTGACTCCGGCACTTTGTCTATCAGTATCCTGCATTGCCAACTCGTACTCGTGTGTTAGCAAAGCAAAAACTTAACCCCTTTGACACCCTCACAGTACCCACCAGGAAGCTGGTGAATAGGGTGAGGAAATCAAAGGTTTAAGTTTTTGCAGTTGGTAGATCGGGTGCGGGAGACAAAGTGTTAAACTTGTCGCCTGGCCGAGGTTCGTCACTCACAGCTCTTGCTTAGTCCGATATCGCCTGAGTCGTGGCTTTGGCTTCAGCTGGTTCTTTCGTGTGTGTGTGTGTGTGTGTGTGTGTGTGTGTGTGTGTGTGTGTGTGTGTGTGTGTGTGTGTGTGTGTGTGTGTGTGTGTGTGTGTGTGTGTGTGTGTGTGGTGGTGGTCTTTGATTTAATGTCTATTCACTAAAGTGATTTTAGACAAAAAAAAAAAAAAAAAAAAAAAAAAAAATGGGGGGGGGGTGGGGGGGTGGGGGGGATGATAAGAGGAGTGAAGAGAATATTTGAAAATTGTCAATTTTGAACTTGAGAAAAGATGATCCAGAAAACAACTGTTTTGAAGAGGGGAAAGTAAAACTAACAAATAATGTTATCATAATTAACGATTTAAACAAACAAACTAACAAACAAAATTGAAAAATATCTGGAAGAAACGAAGAAAAAAATAAAACTAATAATTGACTAACCATAACAGTGAACAAGTGAAATAACATTTTAAAGGTAATTCGCTATAGGACTTTTTGACAGGCTAACAAAAAATTCATACAGTAATGATGATGAGGCAAATATATCAGAAACTGTACTCATAGATAGTGTTGGAATATGTCGTTTTACCTTAACGCAAGAAAGAATATGACTATGTGTTATCTTCTTTCCACACAGACATACTATGTTCTTGGTGTATTTTGTTTTGAATGCATCAAGTTTCCATCTATACATAAGGGATTGTATAATTCTGCTGGCATGAAGCTGCTTAAGTATTTTGCTAACTTCAAAGTTCATGTGACAGTTATCATACTTTTTCTGTTTTAATTGGAACTGCTTCCAGACGTAGTTGTCTACTAAAGTGTAATTCTCGTGCAACGAGAGAGAAAGCTGGATATTGTTTGAATCTGGTGAGTTATTAGCTCCCCGTTTGGCAGCCCTGTCAACTTTATCATTATAACGAAAAGAACTATGAGAAGGTATCCAGCAGAAAGTAATATCAGTGCCTCTTAAAGATAAATTATGAATCAAGTGACTAATTTCCAGAATCATTTCTGATCTTGTTTGTAATTTTGATAATTCAAGAGCCTGAAGTACTGATTTTGAATCAACGCAAAAAAGTGTTTGAAAAATTGTCCTAGGAAGACTTATCAGAAAGTTTAAAGCCATTAATATTGCAAAAAGTTCAGCTGTAAAGACAGATTTATCAAGTCCTATGTAGAAAGATTTTTCAATTTTGAGAGCAGGTATTAAAAACGCTGAGCCTGCTTTTCTTTCAATTACTGATCCATCAGTGTAAATTTTCAAATGATCGGAATATAAGTCGTCAATATGACATTTAACCTGACTTGCCAGTAAGTTTACATTGTCTCCTTTTTTTAAGTTAGTGTGATGTACGTCAAATTGTGCTCTTTGGGAGTTCCCAACTGGGTACTGGCGAAAAGGAAGGTCTTATAGATACAGGATCTACGTGTAGATCAATTCCTGAACCTTTCATGACGTCAGATGTGTATGTTGCAAGAGTGACCTGTGAAGATATTGATTTAGCTCTTTTGGAAAGTCGGTATCTGATCTCAGTTTAATTTCTGTTTCAGAGATGTTTTGTACAGTGGTGTGTCTTAACAAAAATTTAGTAGAAGCGACTTTCCTTTGCTCATCAAGTGGCAACAGTTTGATTTCATTATATGTGCGAAGACAGGAAGCATGCATTGGAAGACCCAGTGCAAGTTTGAAACCTTTACAATCTATGCTCTGCAGTTTTTTCAGTAAGTGTTTCGGTGCACTGAAGAAGATTTCTTGGGCATAGGTTAATTTAGATCTAACAAGCGATTTACAAAGATGAACAAGTGTTGATGAATCTTGACCCATGCCTGTTTGCGAACTATTTTTAAGAAATTTAAACTTTTTTGAGCTTTGGTTAATAAGTATTCAATATGCTGATTCCAAGATAATTTTGCCGTAAGAAAAACTCCTAAGAATTTAATTGACTCATTAAACTGAAGAAGAGTATCTCCCAGTTTGAAAGTGGGAATATTTACTGGGTTAGCTCCATTATTAAATAAAACTATTTTCGATTTTTCCAGGGATAGATGTAACCCATTTTCTACCATGTATCGTGCTATTTTATCAAGTTCTAATTGGTAGCATTTGCGTGTATAATTAATACAGCGCAAAGGAGTTTTCCTTTTCATATTTACCTGCATCCACATGCATAAATCGTCAGCATATTGAGCTAAAACTACATGCTTAGATACTTTACTGGGTAAGTCGTGCATTAATATCATGAAAAGAAGGGGAGCTATAACGGATCCCTGAGGGATACCCATTTGAAGAATTCGTTTCGTGGAATATACATTTTCAATCCTCGTTTGAAATACTCTGTTTTCTAAGAAACACTTAACATAGTCAAAAATGTGACCAGTCAGCCCAATACTTTTAAATTTAAATAACAATCTGGAGTGCCACACTTGATCGTATGCTTTCGTTATATCAAAAAATGTAGCTAAAACACATTGACGTCTTGCAAATTGTTGTTTTATGTTAGTAGTTAGCTTTGTTAGGATTTCTACTGGTGACCTGCCTTTTCGAAATCCTGCCTGATTTACTGGTATTATTTTATTCTTTTCACAATAGTGCATCAGTCTCTTTAAGATTATTTTCTCCATTAGTTTACATACGTGTGACGTTAATGCAATTGGCCTGTAGTTTTTCAGATCGGTATTACATTTACCTGATTTTAGTACAGGAACCACTATTGTTTCTTTCCAGTTGTTGGGCATTTTCCCACTATTCCAGCATTTTTGAAATATGTCATGTAGCAAAATTATAAAATTTTCTGGTAAATTTTTCAGCATCTCATTGGAAATTGCATCTAGTCCAACTGACGTTTTTTTACTTGGAAGGGACTGAATGGCATCTTTTAATTCTTGAAGTGTGAGTGATGCATTTATGTAGTGAGTATTGTCAGAGGCAGGATCCTTATATACATCTTTCTTTTCTTCTCGTTCCCTATAGTCTCTACTTGAGACAGGAAGTCCTTCTACACGACAGGTCTCAGCAAACACGTCTGCAAAAGCTTCTGCTTTTTCCAGTGAGCTAGGAAAAGAGTTATTTTCTAGCTTTACTGGAATTGATGGCAACTTAATCCCGTTTTTCATTAATTTTAGTTTTTCCCAAATCTTTATCATGTCTTTGTGGTCATTTACTTCACATTTACAAAAAGACGTCCAGTGTTGTTCTTTGGCTTGCTCTATGATTCTGTTACACTTAATGTTGGCACTTTTCATCGCTGTATGATTTTCAGGTGACCTGTTTGCTAAATAGATTTTGTATTTTTCTTTCTTTTCGTTCACTGCCTTTTGACAATCCTCATTCCACCAGACATTTCCATGATGTTTTCCTATTTTCGACACTGTAAGTTTTGGAATTGAAATGTTAGCAGCTCTTAACAGTGAGTTACAGAAAACTTCGTACATGTCGTTTATGTTCATTGCTTCAGATAGATCTGTTCTTGTCTTTTCAAGGATTGCCTTAAAACTGATCCAGTCTGCGTTTTTATAATTAAACTTGGGTAAACTATCTTGTGGTATGGCGTCTATTTTAGTAGTATGGTTTAGGGTAAGACGTATGGGGATGTGATCTGATCCCAACAAGTCATCCTCTGTTTGCCACGTGGCGTTTGGGGCTAGGGATGGTGAGATTAAAGTGAGGTCGATAGCTGTGGGTCTGTGGGTTGGTATATCGGGGATCCGGGTAACGTATCCATTGTTAAGTAAATATAAATTGGAATCTACAATATTTTCGATCAACCTGTTGCTTGTTATGTTTGTACAATACTTTTCCCAAAATGGGGCATGTGCATTAAAATCACCTCCAATTATCCACTTGTCATCCTGATCTTGAAAGTGTCTTAACCATTCAGTGTTCACAGAGTCTGGGCCTCTTGGTAAGTATACAGAGGCCATATTCACAACTAACGATGAGGAAAATTTTATAATGATTGCACATGATGAAATAAATGCGGTAGATTTAGGTACTGGCGATGTTCGTTCACAATAGTTCAGTCCTTCCCGAATGTATATAGCTGTTTGTATACGGCCACCGTCATTTACAGAGTCACATATTGGTGGATAATAAAAACCGTATATTTTAGGTAATTTGGTTTTGATGGTATTCAGCGACTGTAGAAGCATGACATGGACGTTTTTAGAAGAGAGATAGTTACTCAAATATGAGATGTTTTTAACAATGGAACGAGTGTTCCACTGAAAAATGTTGATATCACTTACTACACACGTCTTCATGAGGAACGGTTGATAAACTTTAGAACAATATGGTACGTTTAGATAATTAAATATTCATTTAACTTGGAATCAAAAGGTACAAATAGCATAAAAACGAAGTAGGTAAACAAGTAAAACAATATAGTTGAGAGCTGAACGAAGAGGAACTGAATCTGGGCTGAATCTAAAATGACCAGGGAGAGAAGAAAAATTGAGAGTGGAAGCCGGGTCTTTGTTGATGTCGTTGCCGGTTTGATCTCCTCCTCGGTTTTTCCCAGAAAAGCTGATGGATTTGCCTCCCTAAGTTTCTGGCCAGAACGCTCGCCCCTCTGGTGGTTGGATGGACGTCGTCCTGGCTGACTTGAGTGTGACTGATAGTTTGGAGATTATCATTGTTGACATAGTTGACACTTGCTGCTTTTAGGAGTCGCGCTTTTGTCAGGGCATTAAGAAGCTCTCTTTTTACGTTTAGGTGTTTGTCCCTCACAGGAGCGACCTGACTGACCACTACCTTAGCTTTCGGAAATTGTGTGTTGATGATTTTCACACATATTTCTAGGTTTATGCTGCATTCAGTGGGCTCCTTTGTTTTCAAATCTGTAATCCCCACATGTAGAACAACACAGTCAGGTTCAGGTGTCAGTTCTTCTTTCGATTTTTCAATGGCTGTCTTACAGTCGTCGATGGTACGGATTTTTCTCGTTGCCACCTGAAAACCGTAAGAACAGCCCAGTCTCTTTCCATCCACTTTATTTAGGACGGAGTCGTGGATGATAAGGACACGTGGAAGAATATTAGATTTCAATCTGGAATGTGCAGATGATACCGCTGTTTTGACGTCACGGTGAGGTTTTGTAGAGACGTCTGGTCTTTGTTTGACGTCATTTTTCCTTCCTTTAGGTGTTTTTTCCTGATCTTTTAGTTTTGGAGGTTGAGCCGCGCATTCCGCGTAGGAGGTGAATTTGTCCATCGGTGACATGGTGGAAAAGTCACCGTGGACCGCGGAATCAGTTTGGCTCGCAATGGTGGTCGTAAGTATTGGGCACTTATTGTCATCGCGCAGCTCCTTTAACGTTGTGTTGTTTTCTAATAAGATTTTCCTCTCTGTTTGTAGTATGGTTGTGAGGCTGTTTATTTGTTTTGACAGTTCTTGTATGGTATTTTTCAAATTGTCGATTTCCCTTACCGCCTCATGACATCTGCAGCCACATGATGACATCGATCGTAGCTGTGGGACGTTCGGGCTGACTTCTGGATGGTGAAAGGGTCCGACTGGAGGTCTGTACTTCATGATGATCGGAGGCTTCTGGGGTCTCTGCAGTTGGTGGTGTCTCTGCCTTGGTGTTGTCTGTCCTACGGGTGGTCTTCTTTGCGTTTTCTTTGTTGAGACAACGTTTCGACCTTGTCATTTTTAGCCTAGTTGATTCCTCTTTGTAAACGTTCAGTTATAATGCCGCCATCTTGGCGTGTGTGTGTGTGTGTGTGTGTGTGTGTGTGTGTGTGTGTGTGTGTGTGTGTGTGTGTGTGTGTGTGTGTGTGTGTGTGTGTGTGTGTGTGTGTGTGTGCATGTGGTGTTTGTTTGTGTGTGTTTGTATGTGTGTTTGTGTGTGTGTGTATTTGTGTGTGTGTGAGTGTGCGTGTGTTTGTGCATGTGTGTGATTGAGTGTGATTCTCTCTCTCTTTCTCTCTCTCTCTCTCTCTCTCTCTCTCTCTCTCTCTCTCTCCGTCTGTTTCTCTGTGTGTGTGTGTGTGTGTGTGTGTGTGTGTGTGTGTGTGTTTGTGTGTATGTATGCGTGTACGCATTTGTGTTTGTGTGTGTATGTTGTATGTGCGTGTGTTTGTGTGTGTGTACGTTTGTGTGTGTAGTATTCTCTTTTTTTTTGTTATTTCTGAAGGGAGGTAGGTTTCTTTTTGTTATTTTTTTAAAGAAGACGACTAGCTTATCTCTTACGATAGCCATAGCTTCAGGATCTTGACATTTCGAGTGCAGTCTCAGCCCGCAATATAAAAAAGAAGAACTTGGCTTGTTCTCGGCCCATCTTAAAGCTCTCAATCATTCTGATGGTGTCAGCATGGTATTTCAGTAGGACCTGTTTCAACTTGTCCTACTCCGTCACCCTGTTCTTCTGCTTCATGACCTTGTCAACGGATGGAGTTATGTGTAGGCTTAAGGAGTCTGCCAGATTGCAGATTGGGTAGAACGCATAAGGAATTGTGATGAGTCCCTCTTGAATCAAATGGAAAAATCCAGAAACTTAAAGCCATTTGTGAATTTACGCAAATCCAGTCTGTTCTTTGTCCATAATCATTCCAGAGGGGAGTAAAGGAGACAGTTTACATCGCCGCAAGGAACCCCACCCTCAACCGTGACCGGGGCCGACACAACCTGCCATCGGTGTACTCCTCACTCATTCAGTCGCACTGTCGTGAGTTTTCTCACGGCGGTGCGCACTGAAGCCAGTTCTCAACCCAGCAGTTGCGCTGAAGATGTCGGCCGGATCGCCGATGAAAGCTACGCAGTAAGTAGCTTTTTTGTCACTGAGAGACAGGTCCAGCCAGGTAGCCATTATATTCATTGTCTTTGCTTTTCTTTCTTTCGATCAGCCGCTTCTGCTTGGAAGGTGTTTCATAGAGACGAAGTTGGCGATCTGCGGCAAGACGGAATGCCTAGACTCATTGTTGTTGTTATTGTTATTGTTAGTTTTGTTTAAAGCCCAGCCGACTGCGTAGAGCCATATTAGGGCTATAACCATTTCAAAACATACAAAACTTTAACAGGAAAAAAAAAAAGGAAAAGAAACTTAAGTACATATATATCTAAGGAGAAATCTAAGGAGACGCCCCTGGCGTTGACCACTCTGTCCAATTTATCACACAGGGGATTTAAAAAAATAACTGAATACAAATTTAAACATAACTAAGGACACGAAAACATATAAAAACGGGCCTAAACTACGTAAAATTGCATCTGCGTATATCATTTCACTAGAGCTAAAAATGCACTTAAATACATGTACCCAATTATCAATTCTAAAAGAAAGTACGTAAGACTTCATCAAACACATACAGGTGAATGGACCAGCTAAGGCAGAAAATGATAGGAAAAAATGCCAGAAAGGAAAGGAACAAGGAAGAAACGAAGAGAGTGACAGAAAAGAAGAAATTCCTAGCACATAATTTCCAGAAGGTGGGGATACTATTTATACTGAAAGAGCCCCTGGCATCCCCGCGGGGGGTGGTGGTGGGGGGTGGGGGGGGGGAGAAATGGACTCAAGTTACGCCGTGGGCGCAGAGCGCGATTATCGTTGTAATTACCATACATTTTATGGCTAAAGACAGAAGCAACACAGTAGACATTATCGGATAAAAAGTCATCACTTTTCCCCATCCCCCCTTTTCACATGCAAATTGCCAGCCACCAGATGCTTCTAGTGTTCACATCAGTTTGACAAACAATGCGTAAAGGAGCAGCTGCTTTTCTCGTTATTCATGATTCTAACATTGACATGGTTTAGATAACAATGCATATAAAATGCAGCTGCTTTGCTTGTTATTCATAATGCACGATTATGCATTGCTCCATGATTATTTCTGTGCTTGACAGAGGCCTAGGAATTTTCAAACAATTTTTTTTAGCTTGTGGGTGCACGCTACGATAAAAATCAGGACGACATAAACACGTTGTAGGCACATAAAATGCTGGATTTAAGATGAATTGACTATCAGTGGCTGTTTATTGTATTGGTATAACAGTGTTTCCCTTCCTTTTCTTGTTGTTGTTATGATCATTATTGGCACAGTGGATTTACCATGATAAACTCTGACTCCTCATTCTGGGGAATACGATCTGTCACCTCAGTACAGCACCGTCCATTTTTTCTCTGCATACGTGTAGTTCCCTTCACCTATCAAAGTTGATTTAGCTACAACATTTTACCAAAGGATAACTCTCTTGGTTGTCATAGGATCTTTAGCGTGCGCTGCTGAGAACGTGCTGCACACGGTACCTCGCTTTATCGTCTGGTCTGACAGCCTTGGCATCTAGATCAGCACTTAAGCATGATAATATCTAGTGAAGATGGGATTTGGAATCTGGAGTTCAGAGTTTGTTCAAAAAGGATTCACGCATTCGGACGATTCCATATGTGCTCCACCTTAAACCTGCCAGCAATTATCAGGTAGATTCCCTAAGCCTGCACAGAACCCTCATCATCATCATCATCATCAGGTGCCCTGCCGCATGGCGTTGGCGACCATGGACTTCCAACCATCTCTATCTCTCGTTGCCCCTAGCATCTCCCACACCCTCCTCATCCCCAGCCACTTTGCAAGTCCGTCCAGCATTCTCTCCCTGGGTCTACTGGTGCTCTCTTTCCCTCCAGCTTTCCCGTTGTGACCAGGTGCTCCAAATCCCCCTTCCTCATAAAATGGCCTATTAATGTTGCCTGTCTTTTCCTAATCTTCCTTATGAGTGATCTACTTGTGTCTCCCTCCATCAAAACTGTCTCGTTTGTTTTCTTTGCTGTCTATGGAAC
>JAPXFY010000014.1:51582167-51597167 GCA_030674185.1 Monoplex corrugatus | reverse complement strand
AGGTTGCGCTGTAGACTTCTCAGGTGGAAGGTATTGAGCCTTTCTCCTGATGAGCATGAGCATGAAATCGATACTGTACCAGAATCAGTAAAGAAGACAAACGAGACAGTGTTGAAGACTGCAGGCACAAGAAGATCATTAACAAAGAAGACTAGAAAAAGACAAACAACATTTATACGACATTTTATGAGGAAAAAGAAATTAGAGCACCTGGTCGCAACAGGAAAGCTGGAAGGAAAAAGGAACACCAGGTAGACCCAGGGAGAAAATATTGGACGGACTTGCAAAGTGGCTGAGGACGGAGAGGGTGAAAGATGTACTTGCAGCGACAAGGGATAGATTCATATGGAGGGCCATGATCGTCAACGCCATGCGGCAGGGTATATGATGATAATAATGATGAGAGTTCTTATAAGAGTTTCGACTTTAATCAAGACAAGATTCATTGAGCTCATTTTCACATGACCTCCATCCGGTCTGTCATACGTTACTGGCAGACTGTGATTATTAAATATGGATCATTTGCATAACACAGCGCTTAGATTTGATTTTTATCAAGATTTTGCGCTATGTAAATATTGAAACTATTATTAATTTATCATTATTATTTCCATACGCACTCCACCAAATCTACAATCTGCTATCTGCCGTACTCCCGGAATCTGCCAAAATCCTACTCTCGTTGGTAAGGGTTTGAAATAGAGAAAGAGAGGTGTGTGGGAGGTGAGTGTATGTCGGGGGTGGGAGGGCAAAGCGGTGGGCTGAACAGCAGGATCTATGGAACATTAAACTGACACCATCACCACTTAAAAAAAAAAGATAGAGTTGTAAGTAAGGTCTGCAGCAAAGAGGAAAGTTTTTAAGATAAAGGGCTGGAACAGAACACGATATGTCGGATCGGAGTTCATGGCTTTATCAGAATTATTACCCAGCACGCTCAGTAATGTATGGGAAATAAAGAAGTAGAAGAAAGAGAAAAAAATGAGAAAAAGGGGGGGGGGGAGAGAGAGAGAGACAAACAGACAGACAGACAGACAGACAGAGAAAGAGACAGAGACAGAGAGAGGCAGAGAGAGACAGAGACGCACAGAGAGACACAGAGACAGAGACACAGAGACACAGAGAGAGACACAGAGAGACAGAGGGAGAGGGGAGAGACAGAGAGAGGAAGAGAGAGAGAGAGAGAGAAAGAGAGAGGTGAGATAGAGAGAGAGAGAAAGAGAGAGGTGAGATAGAGAGACAGAGGGAGAGAGAGAAAGAGAGAGATGAGAGAGAGAGAGAGAGAGATGAAAGAGAGATGAGAGAGAGAGAGAGATGAAAGAGAGATGAGAGAGAGAGAAGAGAGAGAGAGAGAGAGAGAAGAGAGAGAGAGAGAGAGAGAGAGAGAGAGAGAGAGACAGACAGACAGACAGAAAATTCCGCCCACACCCGCCTGCGCAACACAACACAAACATAGGTAGCTATAGTGAACTCCAGCACCAAGGGTGGGTAGGCAGAGCGAGAGAAAGAGGAGAGGAGAGAGAGGAGAGAGAGAGAAGAGACAGAGACATACAGAGAGAGAGAGAGGTAGAGAGAGAGAGACAGTAGACAGAGAGACAGAGAGAGGCAGAGAGAGAGAGAGAGAGAGGCAAGACAGACAGACAGACATAGACAGACAGACAGAAGAGAGAGAGAGAGACAGAGACAGAGACAAACAGAGACAGAGACAGACAGAGACAGACAGACACAGACAGAGAGACAGAGAGAAACACATAAACTTACAGAGACAGACAGACAGACAGAGAAAGAGAGAGAGAATATATATATATAAATAAGAGAAGACAGACAGACAGAGAAGAGAGACAGGATAACAGAAGAAGAGAGAAGAAGAACAGACAGACAGAAGAGAGAGAGACAAGAGAGAGAAGGGAGAGAGACAGAAGATACAGGGTGTTTGCCCGGTACACACCTGAAGAAAGGGTCGGTCCCGGGTCCACCCGCCAAAGATAAGGAGCCAGCTTTACACATGGGAATCTTGATGGCCAGAGTGGCCCCCAGTGTACAGCAAGAGAAGAGAGAGAGAAAGAGGAGAGGAGAGTCTGGCTGGCTGTAGTCAGCGTCAAACAAGGAGACTCTCCTGATCCTGTTTTATGTACACTCTAATAACTGCTTCTTTCCTTCTTCTGTCTCCCTCCTTCCTTCCTTAGCTCTTATCTTGTTCGGCTCTCAGGCAATACACACATACACATACACATACACACATATGCACACATACATACGCGTGCACACACACCCACAAGCACATGCACACATATACACTACACACACACTCACACACACTCACACACACACACTCTCTCTCACACACACACACACACACACATACACTACACACACACACACTCACAGACACACGTACATACACAACACTACACACACACACACACACTCACAGACACACGTACTACACACATACACTACACACACACTCACACACTTACCACTACACTAAACACACAACACACACACACTCACAGACACGTACGTACACATATACACACGCACACTAATACACAACGTCGCCACACACAATTATATACACAGACACATACACATACACTCTTATAGACGACACACTCACACTCACAAACACACACACACAACACACACATGCAGAAATACACATACATGCACACACACATACATGCACACACACATACACACACACACACTTAAACATACACGCACGCACACACACATCACACCACCACGCTAAGCACATATAACAACTTAAGAAATCACACACACCACACACACAACTCACTCACGCACGTATTACATAGACACATATACACACACTGTTATAGACACATTCACACTCACAAACACACACACATGCACACACACTCGTTGTACACACACACATTCGCTCACATACTTGCACACACATATGCATATGCACACACTCACACAGACACGTTCATTCACATCACACTAACGCACACACTAACACACAACTTACATATACACCACTCCATACGCACACTCACTCACTCACTCTCACACACGGACACACGCACACACACACACATACATACACATAAATACGCACACACATATACAACACACATGCACTTACACACATGCGCACACTGACACACACTCACTCACACATTTATACACACATACACACGCACGCACTGACATAGACAATAACACACACGCTAACACACACATTAGCACACACTGACACGCACAATCACTTACAAGACTTACATGCACACGCACTCACATAACACATTCACTTACACACATACACACAACACACACACACAAACACACACACACACACACACACACACACACATACACACACACACAGGGGAGAGAGAGAGAGAGAGAGAGAGAGAGAGAGAGAGAGAGGAGGAGAGAGAGAGAGAGAGGAGAGAGAGACAGTAGAGAGAGAGAAAAAAGGATAATACCAGAAATCAAAAACACTCTAAACCCAACTTGGATACGGACCGCACAAAATCATCATAGGAGATACCTCCCCCTTCCCACCCACCCAAACAAGTGATTTCCCCCCCCCCCCCACCCCCCCCAAAAAACAACAAACAACAAAAACAACAACAACCAAAAACAAAAACAAAAACAGCAAAAAACCTCCTTACACTCTAAGGGGACTGGGCCGCATACAGGTAATGATGCCCTTCTGCTGCTGCCGGTAGTGTTCTCTACCTGTGTTTGAACCCGTGTTTCCAAGGTAGTCTAGCACCTCAAGGCTAAGTCACTTTCGCGAGGGACGTGTTTACTACTAACTACTGATTAAAGCTTTCGGACATCTCGCTGCACGTAGGGAAAATTTCAGCCTTGTGAAGTTCATTTTTTTTGGTTCCTCCGAGACCAGATCCAGCTGCCAGGAACTCTTTTCAGCTGTCTCTGCCATTGCCTTTATGATCCTCTCATTCCCAGAAATCGACAGGTGTTTTATGTCACAGGTAGATGAGACTATCAACCCACTTGCTCCAACCACTATGGCGAGAATTTTGGCTCAGAGACCAGGAATTCCTCAAGTTACTGGCTAGTCTTGCAGAAATAGGCGCAGGGCCCAGTAACTCAATTGGTTTGAAGTTGGATTGACATGCTAACGGTTGTGGGTTCGAATCCTAGAGTGCGCTACATTAAAACTGGCCTTCTAACTGTCCCATCTTAACATCATTGTTGTTCTGGTGGAGTCAGTATAGGATTAGATAAGTCCCCCTTTCCCCACTTCCCTGGGATGGTTATCCCTCGTAGTGAGTGTCGACGTAAAAACTGAACCAAATCAATCAATGAAAAAACAGAAATAGGCTTGCTGTGGCGTATTTCCGTACAGCACAGGTAGTTCGATCAGAATCATTTGTTTTGGGTGAATGAGAATTCAGTACATATATCTGGTCTCATGCCACTCTTGTTGATGATTGGTGGTGGTGGTGATGATGGTGGTGGTGGTAGTGTGTGTGTATGTGTGCGTGTGTGTGCGTGCGTGTGGTGTGTGTGTGTGTGTGTGTTGTGGTGTGTATGTGTGTGATGTTGTGTGTGTGTGTGTGTGTGTGATTTGGTGTGTTGTGTGTGTGGTGTGTGTTGTGTGTATGTGTGTGTGTGTGTTGTGATTGTGTGGTGTATGTGTGGTGTGTGTGTGTGTGTTGGTGTGTGGTGTATGTGTGAGTGTGTGTGTGTGTGTGAGTGTGTGTGTGTGTGTGGTGTGTGTGTGTGTGTTGTGAGTGTGTGTGTGATTGTGTGTGTGTGTAGTGTGTGGTGTGTGTGTTGAGTGTGTGTGTGTGTGTGTGTGATGTGTGTGTGTGTGTGTTATGTGTGGGGGTGTAAGTGTGTGGTAGTTGAGGTGTAGTGGTGATGTCCCAATTCTAGAGTCCACACTCAGCCCTCCGCTCAATCCAGCAGGCCCCACTTCCACGTCCGGGTGTCAATCTTTTCCAGCCTGCAGTTTGCTGCCTCCTGGTGAGCAAATTACTGCCGGAGCTTCTGGTGATGTGGTTTTAATTTATTTTGTTTTGTTTTGTTTGTTTGTTTGTTTGTTTGTTGTGTGTTTGTGTGTACGTGTGTGCGCGTGTTTGCGTGTGCGTACGTGTGTGTGTGTGTGGTGTATTATGGCAGTGCTAGTCGCTTGTGCAGTCTCTCTAAGCACCCGATTGTGTCTCTATATGTGGATTCCCTTTATTAACCCTTTGACTCCAGCACCTTATCCACAACTGCAAAAACTAAACCCTTTGATTCCCTCACCCTATACACCAGCTTCCTGTGTATTAATTTTTGCATGGCTATGTCCGCTGGCTGACCACCAGCGCCAGTGATGACATACAGACCCCGTTGCCATTGCTAAGTGCTCCTGGGAAGGAGTTGTTAGTCGGGATGTGTGGGATGGAAAACACCCGCTTCTATTCCGATAGGACTGAGTATACAAATAGGGCGTTAACAGACGTGTCTACTGGGTGTTTTCATAATGTCCATAATCCACTCGGTGCAGGATGACTTACAGGATGTTTGACGTACGTATTTGATATTCTGATGCGTATACACACGAACGGGAGTTTAGGTTGGCACTAGCAGGTCCGTACACATGTTGACACAGGAGGTCGTATAAATCTCCACCCTTTACCCACCCACCAGGCGGAGGAATCTAGGCGGATCGACAGTTTACCCGCTTGACTACCGCGCCGCTTGACTACCGCGCCGCTTGACTACCGCGCCGCTTGACTACGCGCCGCTTGACATACGCGCGCCTACGTTGATACCGGCTTGTCGCGCCGCTTAACTATCGCGCCACTTGACTATCGCGACGCTTGAACACCGCGCCGCTTAACTACCGCGCCACTTGAATACCGCGCCGCTTGAATACCGCGGTTTTTGTATGTAAAAAAGGGAGATAATTAGAATGGCTTGATCGCCTGGTATCTGTTCTTTTTATTTTCTTTAACTGAGTAACCTGCTGGTGTCCCTTTCAGAGCCGTGGAAAAGGAGCTCGTGATTTTATGGAGCACATCCGTCACACACGCGGCTCACTCTTTCCTGATCACGCAATCACGATGTCTTTCAACAGCTCAGCAGACGAAGTGAGAAAAAAGAAAATGCGCAGAGAACACCCCGCCACCAGGAATGACAGCCTTAGGTACACACTAGAGAGTTAAGCCATATTACAGTGATGATCAGTTTGTCTTTCCCAGCATTTTTCAAACTTTTTTTTTTTCGTTTCTTTTGTTTTATTGTCTTATTGCTTGAGTGTTATCTTTTTTTTTTAAATGGCCCTAATCCATCACAAATTAACCCTTCGACTCTCTCACCCTGTCCACCAGCATCATGCAAAACAAAAAAAGTTAACGCTTTGACTCCCTCACATTATCCACCAGCTTCTTGCAGGAAGCTGGTGGGTAGTGTGATAGAGTCAAAGGGTCAAGTTTTTGCAGTGGTGATAGCAGTTGGGAGTCAAAGGGTTAAAGCTAGTTCAGTTTTGAGTATGATCAGCAGACATCACGCTCAGACAAATCCACACGCGCTCCACCCAAATCAACCAGTGATAATCTGGCAGACTTATTGATAAACCGCTAGAAAACTACTACTACGCTGACTGTCAAGGGTTTGACATGGGGGTGTGTACGTGAGAAGTGGGACCTATGAAAGACTAAACTGACACCACAGGACTGAATGGATGGGCTGATTAATTGATTGATTTGATTCAGTTTTTTGGTCGGCACCCACCTCAGGTGATATGGCCGACGGGGATGACCATCCCAGGGAAGTTGGGGGGGGGGGGGGATAATCCTGATACTGACACCACCAAAACAACAATGATGTTAATTAAGATGGGACAGTGAGAAGGCCAGTTTGAATGCAGTGCGCCCCGGGATTCGAACCCACAACTATCAGCATGTGAATCCGACGCTCAACCAACTGAGCTATTAAGGTGTGCGAATGGATGGGTAGCGAACAGACCAGGTTTTATGTTGCCGGCTGGGGGAACATTTTAAATTCAGACCTTTTTTGTAACGTAATCAAAGGACTTCCTGCCAGAATAGTTTCACGCAAAAAATATGAATAAATAAATCAATCAAATAAATAAATAAATAAATAAAGAGGAAGACAGATACACCTTTTTGGCATGTAACCAATGAATAATGGAGTGCCACGCAGCTGGGCTAACTTCTTTTCGTCCCGATACTTTTAATCTTTGCATGCAACTTCTTTCCACCTCCAGCGCTGACGTCATTGAAGGTCGTTTCGCCTTATAAACACGGTCGTTTCGCCTTACGAACACGGTCGTTTCGCCTTGTGACCACGGTTATTTCGTCTGTATGTTTGTATCTCTAGTATACGCAAAGTTCAGGTCAACCAACAACTCCATTCAGTTTTGGCACAGAAGTCTGAATTTATCGGTCGGCGCTTCACACCCAACATCTTCAAGATTGCCCGCCATTTGCAGGCACAGAACTCAGACACTGAGAATTAATAACTCATGCTACAATTCGGATAACAAACTCCGGGGAGCACCAGGGACAGCTACCTGCTGACGTAATCTGCCATTGGAGAGACTCCAAGAAGAACCTAGCAAATGACAGAGGACATTGATGGATCTGATTGACGCCTGTACATACGCCATCCATTCTGTGACTCCTATGCATACACCATCCATTTCTATGACTCCTATGCATACGCCATCCATTTCTGTGACTCCTGTGCATACGCCATCCATTTCTGTGATTCCTATGTATACACCATCCATTTCTGTGACTCCTGTGCATACGCCATCCATTTATGTGACTCCTGTGCATACGCCATCCATTTCTGTGACTCCTATACATACGCTACCCATTTCTGTGATCCCGGTATATACGTCAGTCCATTTCTGAGACTCCTGGTATACGCCATACATTTTGTGACTCCTGTGTATACGCCATCCATTTTGTGACTCCTGTGTATACGCCATCCATTTCTGTGACTCCTATGTATACGCCATCCATTTCTGTGACTCCTGTGTATACGCCATCCATTTCTGTGATTCTGTGTATACGCCATCCATTTCTGTGACTCCTGTGTATAAGCCATCTATTTCTATGACTCCTGTGTATACGCCATCCGTTTTGTGACTCCTGTGTATACGCCATCCATTTTGTGACTCCGGTGATACGCCATCCGTTTTTGTGACTCCTGTGTATACGCCATCCGTTTCTATGACTCCGATGTATACGCCATCCATTTATGTGACTCCGATGCATACGCCATCCGTTTTTGTGACTCCTGTGTATACGCCATCCATTTCTATGACTCCTATGTATACGTCATCCATTTCTGTGACTCCTATGTATACGTCATCCATTTCTGTGATTCCTATGTACACGTCATCCATTTCTGTGATTCCTATGTATACGTTATCCATTTCTGTGACTCCTATGTATACGTCATCCATTTCTGTGATTCCTATGTATACGTAATCCATTTATGTGATTCCTATGTATACGTCATCCATTTATGTGACTACTATCCATACAGGAACCAGAAAAAACCCACAGGAAAATAGAATCAGAACGCGTATTTAATACAACAAGACGAGACAGGCGCAAATTTTCGGCCAACTGGCCTTTGTCAAGCGTAAGATCACAAACAAACAAACAAACACCAGATACAACATTCATATGCCATTTTATAAGGAAAGGGGAACTAGAGCACTTGGTCACAACGGGAAAGGTGGAGGGAAAGAGAGCACCAGGTAGACCCAGGGAGAAAATATTGGACGGACTTGCAGAGTGGCTGAGGTCAGAGAGGATGGAAAATGTGCTTGCGGCAGCAAGGGACAGATACATATGGAGGGAAATGATTGCCAACGCCATGCGGCAGGGCACTTGTTGATGATGATAATGACTTTGTTCAAAGGGGATTTATCAAGGAGTTTGGACTTTGTTCAAGAGGGATTTATTATTGAAGTTAGACTTTGTTCAAGAGGGATTTATTATGGAGTTTGAACTTCATTGTTCAAGAGGGATTTATCGTGGAGTATAGATTTAGTTCAAGTGGGATTTATTATGGAGTTTGGACTGTTGTTCAAGAGGGATTTATTATTGAAGCTAGACTTTATTCAAGAGGGATTTATTATTGAAGTTAGACTTTTTTCAAGAGGGATTTATTATGGAGTTTGGACTTCATTGTTCAAGAGGGATTAATTATGGTGTTCCGACTTTGTTCAAGAGGGATTTATCATGGTGTATGGACTTTGTTCAAGAGGAATTTCTCATGGAGTTTAGACTTTGTTCAAAAGGGGTTTATCATGGAGTTTAGACTTTGTTCAAAAGGGATTTATCGTGGAGTATGGACTTTGTTCAGGAGGGATTTATTATGGAGTATGGACTTTGTTCAAGAGGGATTTATTATGGAATATGAACTTTGTTCAAGAGGGATTTATTATGGAATATGAACCTTGTTCAAGAGGGATTTATTGTGGAGTATGAACTTTGTTCAAGAGGGATTTTTTTATGGAGTATGGACTTTGTTCAAGAGGGATTTATAATGGAATATGAACTTTGTTCAAGAGGGATTTATTATGGAATATGAACTTTGTTCAAGAGGGATTTATTATGGAATATGAACTTTGTCCAAGAGGGATTTATTATGGAGTATGAACTTTGTTCAAGAGGGATTAATTATGGAATATGAACCTTGTTCAAGAGGGATTTATTATGGGGTATGGACTTTGTTCAAGAGGGATTTATTATGGAATATGAACTTTGTTCAAGAGGGATTTATTATGGAATATGAACTTTGTTCAAGAGGGATTTATTATGGAGTATGAACTTTGTTCAAAATGGAAATATTATAGAGTTTAGGCTTAATCATCATCACCACCACCATCACCACCACGACGACGACGACCACCACCACCACCACCAACAAAACATGCTGACATATTTTTGCACGGACATACATATACGCCGAAGTTTGGCCTCAACCACTCTCCTTTCCATAAGGCAGACTGTAGCAACACGATCACGATTTTTTATGAAGGAAACACAATAGACACGCAGAGTTAATGAAAACAGTTCTGGTGTCCGTAAGCGAAGGAAATACAAAACAAAACTAAAGAATAAAAGTGAAATACTGTAAACAAAATATTTTTTAAATATTTTTCCGCCTGTGAATCAAATCCGTTCCAGCAGGGATCAGATAATGACAACAACAAAATAGTCATGTATCTGGTTTTGCCAGCAAACTGAATTAAAAACAAGTTTGATTGACATAGCTCTGTGTGCTGGCGAGCCTCGCTGTGGCATGTCGAGGCGATCGTTATCATAAGAGTGTGCAAGACACAGCTAACATTGCTCTTCTCCTTTCTCTTGTCTTATTATGGAAGAGATGCGTCTCCCCTTTTTCCACCAAGTACATTTTGAGTTCTGGTGGCCAGGATGATGATCTCTGTGCTTGTTGGGGGTCACCCGCACCTCCACATCATATCACTGTACCCATCCTCTCAGCCAGTTGGGGGAAGAACAGTGCCTGAATGGTTCAGACGTACGTTCGCCTGCCAACAACTAAACTGGAGGTTCCAGGGTTCGATCCCCGTAGAGGCCTCGGCGACTTTTCTTTCTCCTCAGTTTGACCGGAAAATCGAACTGAATGTCTAGTTCTTCGGAAGGGGACGAAAAAAAAACGAGTCGGACCCGTGTGCAGTAAAGAAAAACAAACAAAAAAACAGGATGCGCCACGGCCTGCACTCACGTGAAGTCAAAACAAAACAAATGAAGACAACGAATCTGGAATTGGAAGTTCGTTCAAGCGGGAGTCATCGCACTCGGGCAAATGCATATATAGTTTACAGGAGACGATTTTTAATTAACTGGGTTTTCGGGGAGAGGCTATATCTATATTTTGAGATACTGGTTTTAGTTTTATTAAAAACCGTTCAAAAAATCAATATCATGGCAAAAACAAAAGTCCACCAAGTGAAAGATCACACCAAAAGCAACAGTTCAGTATAAATAGTGAAAATTGACAAAAAAAGTGAGATACTGGGTTCTGGCTGTCAATCCTCGCGCTCCACCCAAACTCCGCCGGTAAGAATCAGCTGGCAAGCTCTTGAACGTGAGCACAACCCTGTGCGCTGGCGAGGTCTTGAAGTAAGGAGTGGGGTGGGAGGAGGGAAGGTGGTGAAGGGGACTGGGAAGAAGAAGTGCAGGAGAAGAAGACACATAAAACACTCACTAAAGGTAGTGACACACGAGTCGCTCTGACCGTACGTGTCCACAGGACGGGGTCAAACGGATCCGAAACCGATCGTCTGTCGTAGTAAAACGTATCTCAAACAGCCCAAGGCATCAGGTGCATCCCGACCATTCGGAATAGATCGTGAACTATTCTAGTGAAATGGGGGTAATCAGACGACCCAGCATGTCCGCTCTGTCAGAAGAAACAAACAGTGGAACATGTCCTAAGCTCTTGCAAAGTAGCGCTAGCCCAAGGAAGGTATACATGGAGGCACAACCAAGTTCTGAAAGTGATCACAGACGTGGTTAGCGAAAAAACCATGACCCCAAACGCACCAATTGCTATGACAACGTTCTACAAAGCAGGAGGGAAACAGGTCTGGCCCGAAAGTGCTATGACAACCAGCACATTGCCAAAGGGTCTTCTGGATGGAGCAGTCGACTGGGAGTGTACAGCAGACCTCCCAGACTGGAGAAATTACCCAGATGTCATCAGCAAGACAGGCATGAGACCAGACATCGCTCTCCACTCTGACTCCTCGAAACAAGTGATTCTGATAGAACTCACTGTGCCATACGAAAGCAGAATGGAAGAAGCACATATCTACAAGACCGAAAAATACGCCGGTCTTGTAAGCACCCTGAAGAAAGCAGGTCTGCGGGTCAAAATCTTCGCCATAGAGGTCGGGGCAAGAGGGTTTGTGGGCACCTCCGCTTATGATCTCATGAAACAACTCGCCATTTCTGGGAAGAAGAGGACTAGAGCCCTTAAAGCGATGGCAGAGGCAGCAGAAAGGAGCTCAAGCTGGATCTGGGCAAGGAGGAACCAAAAGTGAACTTCATAAGGATTAAATTCCCTACAGATGATGTGTGCCCCGTTAGCACATTGGTAAAACCGCGTACCGCAGTTCTGAAGCGCAGAATCACCCAGGTTCGCTCCCCGGCGTGGGAAAAAAAAAAAAAAAAAAAAAAAAAATAGACAACAGCAGAAGGGCATCCAGGAGTCATGACCTGGATGTGGCCCGGCCCCCCCGAGAGTGTAAGGAATTCAGGGCCGAAACACTTGTCTAAAGGGGGTTACTTCTCTGAAGACCTTCTGTTGTCTAGCTCTCCCTAGAGTTTCTTTCTACCTATGCCATCCTTCAGTCAATCAACGATCAGCAATGAGCCAACATTCATTTTGTACATGGCCATTTTTCTATAGTCGTGAAACTTGCCGATTCGGAGACAAAATATTTGATAGAGCTGCATCAAGTAAATGACGTTCATTGGAATAGCCGAAGCAAAAATTACAAAAACAGACGTTCTTTGGAATAGTCAAAGCAAAAATTACAAAACAGGCGTTCTTTGGAATAGCCAATGCAAAAATTACAAAAAACAGGCGTTCTTTGGAATCGCCAATGCAAAAATTACAAAAAACAGGCGTTCTTTGGAATAGCCAAAGCAAAAATTACAAAAACAGGCGTTCTTTGGTATAGCCAATGCAAAAATTACAAAAACAAATGTTCTTTGGAATAGCCAAAGCAAAAATTACAAAAAACAGGCGTTCTTTGGAATAGCAAAGGAAAAAATTACAAAAACGAATGAGCTTTGGAATAGCCAAAGCAAACATTACTAAAACAAAGACTATCGGGAGAAGACTCTTTTGTCTTTCTTTCGTAATTGCTTCTAACGCCCGATAAGTGAAACATTACTTGCAAAACGATCGTATTTCACACTGACAGATCTGACCGGACAGGTTCAAACGGTTCTCCTCAACCGTACGGGCGAATCGGCTCGTGTGTCAGCTCCTTAAGCCGATACCGCAAGAGTTATTGTTATTGTTATTTTTACTGGAAGCCTAGTCGTCTGCTTTTGAGCCATGCCACAGGGTTATAACCATTTCGAAACATACACAATATTTCAATAGGATTAAAAAAAGGAAAAGAAAATTAAGTGAACATATCAACACATTCGCGCACATAATCTAAGGAGACGCCCCTGGTAGTTCACTACTCCAGCTAATTTATTACACAGGGGATTTAAAAAAAAACATAACTGAATACAAATTTAAACATAGCTAAAGACACTAAAACATATCTAGAAACGAGCCTAAAATTGCTTCCGCATATCACATTTCCCTAAAGCCAAAAAATACACTTATTACATGTTCCCAATTATCAATTCTAAGCAAAAAGTACGTAAGACTTTATCGAACACATACAGGTGGAAGGAAAATGATAGGAAGAAATGACAAAAAGCAAAGGAACAAGGCAGAAACACAGAGAACGACGGAAAAGAGGAAATTTCTGACACAAAATTTCCAGAAGGTGGGGGATACTAATTACACTGAAAGATCCCCCGGCATCCGTACAGTAATCAGAGCAGTTTAATCCTTTGATTCCCACACCCTATCTGCCAACTGCAAAAACTTCCGGAAGGAAGCTGATGAATAGGGTGAGGGTGTCAAAGGATTAAGTTTTCTGTAAGGAAGCTGGTGGATAGGGTGAGGGAGTCAAAGGGTTAAGTTTTCTGTAAGAAAGCTGGTGGATAGGGTGAGGGAGTCAAAGGGTTAAGTTTTTGCTTTGCTAGCATGGTTAACAGTGCATGATACTGGAGCTAATGGTGAGGGAAGTCAAAGGGTTAAAATGGATAGTGGACAGGCCAATTGTTCGGTTGCCGTAATGGTGATGATAGATGGATGGCCGGCCTCTTCCGTCAGTCCGAAGGGTGAGTAGGCAGGCATGCTGGTC
The DNA here is from genome assembly GCA_030674185.1 of Monoplex corrugatus. NCBI lineage: Eukaryota > Metazoa > Mollusca > Gastropoda > Littorinimorpha > Ranellidae > Monoplex > Monoplex corrugatus. Next base: position 51,583,213 of record JAPXFY010000014.1, on the reverse strand, counting down.
CTTATTTGGGCTTGGTGATGGTCTTCTTGTGGCACAAAAAAGACCAGTACATGGAGGCACGTGTTCTACTGCGGGAGCGCTACTTGGGAAACAGTCCTGTGACCTAATGCTACCAATTTTGAAGAACAAGGTCTCCCAACAGTGTAAAAATCGCTACTCACAGTTCCGTAGCTTTCGATGGCGTTCTCGCCATCTTCGTCAGCGCTCTAATGCTGTCTGCGTGAATCTCTACTCAGATCTCGCGAACATGGGATGAACCCAGTTCACGAGATCGAATCAGAGAATGGTACACCGGGGGCAGGGTGTAACGGCCCCGGTCCCTGTTGAGCGGGGGGTTGGTGGCTGCGATGTAGATGGCCTCCTTGACTCCTCGCTGGAACCACTTATTTTCTCTGTCCAGGATGTTGACATTGTCCGCACTGAATTGATGTTTTTCGGCGTGTAGGTGAGCTCCTACTGGAGAAGAGTCCCTCTTGTGTTCTGTTAGTCTCTTCTGAAGGGGACGTTCAGTTTCACCGACATAATGTTGGTTACAGTCCTGGCAGTCTATTCTGTATATAATGCCAGCTTTGTCGAGTTTGCTGGTTTTGTCCTTGGGGTGACCAGCTGGCTGCGTATGGTGTTGGAAGGTTTGGAATGTACAGCCACCCCCAGTTTTCTGATCTTTCTGGACAGAGCGTCACTCACACCTCCTACGTATGGGATGGTGATGTGTCCCTTGCGCTGGTGTTGTTTCACTGGCTGTTGGGATGCGGTGTTGGATTTCCTGCCTCCCGGCTGTTCCAGGCCCACTTTTTGTAGCCCGAGATGGTGAGCACTTTTTTCAGGTGGTTTGTCTCCTTGTCTTTTGCCTCTTGGGTACTGCATAAGGTGTTAGCTCTGTGGGTAAGGGTTCGAATCACTCCCAGTTTGTGTTCAAGGGGCTGGTGGCTGTCGAACTGTAAATATTGGTCCGTATGAGTTGGTTTACGGTAGACCGAGAAGGATAGAATGCCATCAGTTCTGGTGATGAGGGTGTCCAGCATGGCTATGGAGTTGTTCTGTTC
>JAPXFY010000014.1:51569667-51579667 GCA_030674185.1 Monoplex corrugatus | reverse complement strand
TTGTCCCTTTCAGAAGAAAAAGGAAGAAAAGAGCGAGCGATACGGATATTTGCACTGTATTATCACTGATATTTGTACTGTGCTATCACGGATATTTGTACTGTATTATCACGGATATTTGTATTGTGCTATCACGGATATTTGTACTGTATTATTGATCTGTATATGCTTAAAAATAAACAATCATGCCATGCCAGGTATTGGCGCATTTAAAGATTATTTTGGCTTAGTTTTGTTTTCAGCATTCCAGTTTTTTTCTAGGATACGTGTCTACACGTTGTTTTACCTATACTATGCCGGTGGCATGTCATTACTCTCAGTCTGCATACTCTGTTTTGGGTGGGCGTGCACGCTTAGCTGAAGACAGAGAGGTGTGTACTTGCTGCAACAATAGTCAGGACATACGGATAATAATAATACTAAAAAAAAAATTCTTTAAAAAAGAAGAGAGAGAGAGGGAGAGAGAGAAACAAGAGAGAGACACAGAGAGAGAGAGACAGAGAGAGACAGAGACAGAGAGAGAGAGAGAGACAGAGACAGAGAGAGACAGAGACAGAGACAGAGAGAGAGAGAGAGAGAGAGTCAATTATTATATAGCAGTAACAAAGAAGAAGATGGAAAAGGGGAAAAAAAGGGGGGAGGGGGAAGATGTGTATGTGTGTGTGTGTGTGTGTGTGTGTGTGTGTGTGTGTGTGTGTGTGTGTGTGTGTGTGTGTGTGTGTGTATGTGTAAACGTAGGATGGGTGTAGATAGCCCTCAAACAATCCTCCTAACACGTCTAGGCGGCTCTGCAAGTTGCATACATCCTGAGGGAGACGTCCCTAGGAGATCAGTTCAATGATTTCTTTAAGCGGAGCCACCTCTTCTTTTGTTCTTTCGTTCATTTGTCCACATGTTCAGGCCACATGTAGCAATGTCTGTGGCCTTTTGTTCCAGTCAGTCCTGCGGGCTGCCATGGAGCTAAGTAATCAGAAGAACTGTATCTCATAGCCAGTAGCTTTCCTTCGTGTCCCCCTAAGGAGATGTGACAGACAGGAGGGTTCTGTTCTGTTTTGCCGAGTTGGTCACAACAGGAAAGGTGACTTTGACTCCCACACCATGTCCATCAACTGAAAAAAAAAAACAACTTCACCCTTTGAAACCTTTTAACTTCTTCACCTTGTCCACCAGCTTCTTTCAGGGAGCTTGGTGGACAGCATGAGGGAGTCAAAGGGTGAAGTTTTTGCTTTGCTAACATTGTTGACAATGCAGGATGTTGGGTGTGGAGGGGGAGGGGGAGGGGGAGGGGGAGGATAGGGTGCGGGAGTCAAAGGGTTAAAGCCCCACCACTGTCAGAGTATTATGAGGACTAGTTACAAGAACGTTGCTCAGAGAAGCCTCAAACATTTTGGTTACACTGTGAGATATTCATCCTCATCCTCAAGTGCCCTGCCTGCATGGCGTTGGTGATCATGGCCCTCCTATGTATCTATCCCCTGTTGCCCCAAACACATCTTCCACCCCCTCTGTCCTCAACCACCCTGCAAGTCCGTCCAATATTTTCTCCCTGGGTCTACCTGGTGCTCTCATTCCCTCCACCTTTCCTGTTGTGACCAAGTGCTCTATTGTCGATTTCTCTCGATACTAATATGAGAGGGAAGGGGCCGCCAGTGTTTGTAGTACTTAAAGGTGGACCCTACTATGTAGTGCAGGACCCCACCAACCTTGCTCCACCCCGCGAAGGATCTCGTGGGCGATCACTATTCTTGCTGTCTGATGATGAAGGTTTTTACTGTTATGGCACAACTTTGAGACAGGTTGATAAGTTTAATTATCTGGGAACGGTCATCTCAACCAGACGGTAGATGCACATCAGAAATAGCCAGCAGGATCGGCCAAGCCAAAACAGCATTCAAGTACATGAAAAGCGTTCTTACCAATAAATGCCAATCAATTAACATCAGGAAGAGAGTTCTTGAATGTTAGATAGAACCGATACTGTTATACAGTTGTGAGGCGTGGACAGTCAACACTCAAAGCCAGAACAAGGCTGAGGCAGCCGAAATGTGGTTCCTAAGAAAAATGTTGAGAGTCCCATGGACAGCAAAAAAAAACAAAAACAAAAACAAAAAAAAACCGAGACAGTTTTGATGGAGGCAGACACAAAAAGATCATTGATAAAGATGATTAGGTAAAGATAAATAACATTAATAGGACATTTTATGAGGAAATGGGGAATCAGAGCACCTGGTCACAACAGGAAAACTGGAGGGAAAGTGAACATCAGGTAGACCCAGGGAGAAAATATTGGACGGACTTGCAGGGTGGCTGAGGATAGAGAGGGTGGGAGATGTACTTGCAACGACAAGGGATACATTCGTATAGAGAGCCATGATTGCCGATGCCAGTGCGGCAGGGCACATGATGATGATGATTGTCATTTTTGTTTAAAGCCCAGCTGACGGCGTTGAGCCATATCAAGGCGATAATCGTTTCAAAACATATACAATACCTCAACAGGAAAAGAAAAGGAAAAGAGAATTCAGTACACATATCAATGCACCCGCGCACATAGTCTAAGGATATGCCCCTGGCGTTGACCACTCCGTCCAATTTATCACACAGGGGATTTAAAAAACATAACTGAATTTAGATTGAAGATGACTAGCTGGACATTTTGTGTTATACTGCATGCTGCCATAGTTTGTTAGAAAGCGGCTTCAGGGCTGTGATACCTCTAGATTCATCCTAACGGATCCATATACACAGTTGTTTCTATAAATCTGGCAGAGTTTTAGAGTATGGAGATTGTTCCAGAGGTATTCATCGCACACAGACAGTTCCATAAGCGCTCATCCTTTATCTGTCAGCACTTCTTTGGACACAGTTACACAACGCGCACTATGTGTTAAAAAAAAGTTAAAACAAGAATACCAACTAAACAACAATAAACCCCGCATTCTGTCAAATTAGTGACTTTAATCTGGTTGATTACCGCGTAGACACAGATAGTCCCAGGGAGAAAATATTGGACGGACTTGCAGGGTGGCTGAGGACAGAGAGGGTGGAAGATGTGCTTGCAGCGACAAGGTATAGATTCGTATGAAGGGCCATGATCGCCGACGCCATGCGGCAGGGCACATGATGATGATGATGATGATGATGATGATGATGATGATGATGATGATGATGATGATGATGATGATGATGATGATGATGATGATGATGATGATGATGATGATGATGATGACCGCGTATCCCCACCCCCCTGCCCTCTCCGGCCAAGGATTTCAGTTTCATTAAATCGACTATTCCTGAGTATTTTAGTGTCAGTGAAAAAGAAACAACGTTAGTCGTTTTAAGTTTTTACAATTTGAAAAGCAGTGACTTGATTTTTGTTGACTTTATTACACAGCGATATTAATATCTACACATTCTGTGAAACACCCTGCAGGACTGTATGTGTATAATAAATTATGCCTGAACTGCTGAAAAGAAGGCCAAGTAAGACTTCAGGACTTGGCCAGCTCATGGCTTTATGTGCAGGTTTAAGGCTTATGCCATGATCATTCTGGATCTTCTCCATCACATGGTACATGTGACTTCAGTGCGTATGGAATTCATTCCGAGCGCGCAGTCGTCATCTTGTGAAACTGAAACTACTGCAAGAAATAAAAACAAGCGACTTACTTTTCGTCGACATTTTCTCCCAGTGGTTTTAATTCCTACATAATCTGCGAACTCCTCCACCCCACCCCCCCCCCCCCCCCGCCCCTCCTCAATTTCCATTGCGCAACTTTATACACATAATCAATAATGCCTGGTTGTTGAAAGATGCATACATACTTGTTCTCCTAACTCAATGCGGAAAATAATACATACTCACACACACACACACACACACACACACACACACACACACACACACACACACACACACACACACACACACACACATACACACATAAACACACACTTGCACGCAGCACACACACAAACACATACACACATACACACACACACACGCACGCACGCACGCTCACACACATACAGACAGATAGATAGGTAGACAGACAGACAGATGAATAGATAGACAGACAGATAGAAGATAGATAGATAGATAGATAGATAGATAACAGATAGATAGATAGATGGATAGATAGATAGATAAATACATAGATGCACAAATAGACAGATACATTAGATACATACATACATACATAGACAGATACATTAGATACATACATACATACATAGACAGATACATAGATAGATTCATACATAGATAAAGAGATAGACAGATACATAGATAGATACGTACATAGATAAATAGATACATAAATACACAGGTACATAATACACATATTGATAGACAGCTGTACTGGAAGCTGCCGATTATCGTACAACGTCACTTCTATGTACTGAACACTTGTGTATGCACAGCCAAGAGGCAGCCCACGTTGGCCTCTGTATACATACAGTCTGCTTGCTTTCTGGTATAAGGGGAGGGAAAGGAAGGAGAGGGAAAGAGCAGGAAAGGGGAGGACACTAGAAAGAGAGAGAGAGAGAGAGATAGAGAGAGAGAAAGAGAGAGAGAGAGAGGGAAAAGAGAGAGAGAAATACAGAGAGAAACAGAGACACAAAGACACAGAGAGAAGAGAGAAAAACAGAAGAAAGAAAGAAAGAGAGAGAGAGGGAGAGAGAGAGAGAGAGACGAGACAGAGACAGAGAGAGACAGAGAAAAGACAGAGAAGACAGAGAAGACAGAAAGAGACAGACAGAGAGAGACAGAGAGAGAGAAGACAGACAGAGAGAGAGACAGACAGATAGAGAGAGACAAAGACACAAAGACGACAGAGAGAAGAGAGAGAAACAAAAGACACAGAGAGAGAGAGAGAAACAGAAGAGAGAGAGAGACATACAGACAGGCAGAGACAAATACAGAGACAGAGAGGACAGAGAGAGAGAGAGAGAGATAGAGATACACAGAGAAGACAGAGAGACAGAGGCAGAGAGACAGAGAGAGAGATAGAAACAGAGCAGAGAGACAGAGACAGAGACAGAGGCAGACAGAAACACAGAAACAGAACAGAGAAAGACTCTCCTTAGTTATGCGTGTGTCTGTCCGTCTTTGTGAGTGCGTGCGCGTGCGTGCGAACGTGCGCGTTGCATGCATATGCCACGTGTGCGTGACATAATGGGCAATTGACCGCGCGACCGCGCAAGCGCCACGAGCACGTGTGCAAATTTAACTTTTTGCGCCGCGATGCTGCAAGCACGTGCATGCAGCGGCGTTACTGTGTGCACACGTGTGCACCCTGCACGCGCCCGCCAACACATGTTGCATGACGCTATTTAGAGATTTTCTCTAGCGCTGTACACAGCGGTGCCGTGCCACGTGTGACTAAGGCCAAGAGCAAACCTCTGAAGAGAGACGAAGAGTTTTGGAATTATGCATGTTCAAGAGAGGTTCCTCGCACTTGGACAATTCCACACGCGCTCCGCCCAAATCTACCAGCATTTCTCTAGCAGACTTCCTGAGCCTGCCCTAAAATCTTGTGCACTGGCAGGGTCTTGGAATCAGAAGGAGTAGGGGAGGGGGGTGAGGGGGGGGGGGGGGAAGCGGGACCTAAGAAACATTAAGCTGACACCACCAGAATGATGGAAACGTTATTAAGATGCCGGGGCAGCGAACAGACCAGTTTTTATTACAGCGAGTTGGGACTGAACCGAGATGTCAGATCTTGCTTGAGTCCACGGCTCAATCAAGGCTTATCAATACAAAACAAAACAAAACAAAACAAAAATAGAAAACAGCCCGCAAAAAGAAAAGACAGCACAGAAAGGAAGACAAACAAAACTGTCTAGCCATTCTCACAATCACCCTGTTATATATAAAAAAAAATAAAAAAAATCCCGATTTTTGTTCGTTTCAATGTTCTCCCCGTGGGGATGCCGGGGGCCCTTTCAGTATAAATAGAATCCCCCACCTTCTGGAAATTCTGTGCTAGAAATGTCCTCTTTTCTGTCGTTCTCTTTGTTTCTGCCTTGTTTCCTTTGCTTTCTGTCATTTCTTCATATCAATTTCCTACTTGCTGGTCCATTCACCTGTATGTGTTCGATAAAGTCTTACGTACTTCCTCTTAGGATTGATAACTTCGGTAATGTATTAAGTGTATTTTTGGCTCAAAGAAAATGAGATATGCGGAAGCAATTTTAGGTAATTTAGGCCCTTTTGTATATATGTTTTCGTGTCCTTATTTGTATTTAAATTTCTATTCAGCTATGTTTTTTTAAATCCCCTGTGTGATACATTGGACGGAGTGATCAACACCAGGGGCATCTCCTTAGATCATATGCCCGAATGCATTGATATGTGTGCTTAATTTTCTTTCCTTTTTCCTTGGTGAAGTATTGTACATGTTTTGAAACGGCTATAGATATGGCTCTACACAGTCGGCTGGGCTTTAAACGAAAATAACAACGAACTTAGTGATTTATTTTGCTCCGTGTGACTTGAACCTAGGCCGCCACGACTTCCATACTTAATTCATTTACCACTCCGCAACGGTTTACATGTTTGACTGACCGAATTTTGAAAGATTGAACTAGAAACAACTAAGAAAATTTTGCAAACACATTCCTGTCACAGACGCACATAAAGGCAGACAGATATACGACATCTCTCACTAGTCCACATAAACAACACCTCCCTCTTTAACCCTTCGACTCCTGCACCCTATCCACCGACTGCAAAAACGTAACCCTTTGACTCCCTCACCCTATCCACCAGCTTCCTGCAGGAAGCTGGTGGATAGGGTGAGGGAGTCAAAGGGTTAAGTTGCAGGAAGCTGGTGGATAGGGTGAAGGAGTCAAAAGGGTTAAAACAGAACAAAAAAAAGTATGAAAAGGGTTGGGAGCGGGATGTTGGGGGTGGGGTGGGGGGGGGGAGGAGTTTTGAGAAAAGAAAAAAAAAAAAGAAAAAAAAAAGCAGAACAGAAGAGACGAGAAGAAAAAGATCGATGGCCGTTTGATCAAACACAAACTTCCAGCTGTTCACACGGGCGTTAGGAACCAAGCCGACAGTGCAGGCGACATGTGTTCCAAGCTATGCTACCTAGCTAACTTGCTTGTCGTTTCGACAAAGTATACAAAGTCCACAAAACTTGAGCCCACAAAAAAGAAGAAGAACAAAGAAAGAAACATCGATTTTTTTTCGCCATCATGCTTCTGATAAACGACCCCCCCCCCCCCCCACCCCCACCCAAAAAAAAAACACACCAAAAAAATACAAAAAAACCAGAAAGATTGTTTGCACATAATACGGGATGGCTGAGGAGTATGTACTATGCAGGAGATGAACAAGGGGTCGTAGTGTTCTTATCGCAGCTTTTGACAAGATTCCACTCCTATTCAGCTTTACTGACACAGGTGCTTTCTTCCATCGACCAGTATGCTTTATCTCACTGCTTTATCTCATCGACACAGTACTTCTTTACTTCCATCGACACAGTACTGCTTTATCTTCATCGACACAGTACTGCTTTACTTCATCGCCTATACTGCTTTATCTTCATCGACACAGTACTGCTTTACTTCCATCGACACAGTACTGCTTTACTTCCATCGACACAGTACTGCTTTACTTCCATCGACACAGTACTGCTTTATCTTCATCGACACAGTACTGCTTTACTTCCATCGACACAGTACTGCTTTATCTTCATCGACACAGTACTGCTTTATCTTCATCGACACAGTACTGCTTTACCTCCACCGGCACAGATTTGGCTAAAAACCTCGATTCCCTACAGTCAGAATTTTTTTTTACTCCCATCGTTTCGCGCTGATTCCACGCCGCTCATACCAGTTCCCCAACACATCACCCACCCTCTAAATTCTTGTACAGATCATGTTATTATAACAAATCAAAGCGCTCACTCTCGCTATATTCACTATACCAGTCGTTTACAATGTCACTCAAGACCTGGCCAGCTGGCGGGTTTATGTGCAGGCTTAAGGTTTGACTTGCGTGATCATTCTGGATCTTCTCCATTACATGGCACCTGTGACGTTAGTGAATATAGAATTCATTCCGAGCACGGAGACGTCATCTTGAGAAACTGAAACTGAAACCTACAATGTCAAAAAACATATGGGCACAAAGCACATGCATATTGGAAGGGAGAAGACGAGGAGGAGAGTGAGACGAAGGGGATAGGAGGTTCGTCGTACAGGTGAAAATCACTGCTGGTCTAAAAGGTATGTCTTCAAGTTAGGCTTGGAAGGAAGACAGACTATCTAGATCTATCCGACTGTCGAAGAGACAGTGTTAAGTTAATTCCAGTTGTATCATGTCATAACGAAAAATCTTAAACAAGCTGTATTCAAAACATTATATCACACACACACACATACACGCGCGCGCGCACGCACACACACACACACACACACACAACACACACACACACACACACACAAACACACATACATATATAACATACATACACACACACACACACATAAACACACACACACACAAAAGCACACACAAACACACGAACACACACACTTTCTCATATGTATCTCTTTTTCTTCTTCACAACACACCACACACACACACACACACACACACACACACACACACACACACACACACACTCAAACACACACACACTCTCTCTCTCTCCCTCCCTCCCTCCCTCCTCACACCCCTCCCCATATCCATCTACCAAACACACACATACACACACAAACACATACAGAAAGATAGAGAGAAAGAAAGAGAGAGAGATGGAGAGAGAGAGAGAGAGATGGGAGGAGAGGAGAGACATACGAGAGGAGAGACATACAGAGAGGGAGAGAGAGAGAGAGAGAGAGAGAGAGAGGAGAGAGAGAGAGAGAGAGAGAATCAGAGAGAGAAAGAGAGAGAAACAGAGACAGACAGACAGACAGAGAGAGACACAGAGAGAGGCAGACAGAGACATAACAGAGTACATCTTTACAGAGAACAACCTGCCTGTCACATACACACGCTTTAGGCTTTTAAAACGAAAACACCGTAATTCCACTTAACATTCATAGCTCTTCTCACGGTGCGCAGTCAACAAGGGGGGTAGGGAGGAACAAACTGTCCTCGACACTTGGATGCTACCGACACAGCAGCTATAATAGAGGGGAAGGCAGAGATGACATCACTTTCTTTTATCGGGAAGATTTATGCACCCAACATCTTTCCTCCTCACCCCTCACCTCCCTCCCTGTTCACTTCCCTATCCCTCCCGTCCCGTCCGCTTCTCTTCCCTTTCCTTTAAGTCCTGAATGTTAAACAAACTCCCTTTCCTAATCTGACAGGCGAGGTAGCTAAGTGGATAAGACATCTGATTTCCAATCCAAAGTCCGAGGTTCGATCCTTCCTGGGTACCACCCCGCCTGCCTGGTGGATAAAGGGTTATTACTGTTATTTTTGTTGAAAGCCCGGCCGACTGCGTAGAGCCATATCAGGGCTATAGCCCGTTTCAAAACATACTAGACTACTTCAACAAACAACTACTTCAGCCCGAGTATATAAGCCTAGGCAGAGAAAGAGAGAAAAACAGAGACAGACAGACAGAGACAAGAGAGAGGTAGACAGAGAGACACAGAGTACATCTTTACAGAGAACAACCTGTCACATACACACGCTCAGTGTGTGCCTATTCTACTCTGTTTACCATTTGAAAGCAACAGATATTAGCCTCGGAAATGTCTCTTAATCAGAAACATTTACATATGAAAGTCCATTAGTAACGTCTGAATTTTGAAATTCAAACATTGAAAGCTAGATAATTGTTCATTAAAATACCACGTAGTCCTGGTTCCTTAATCTTTGTGTATAGGTATTGTGTGTGTGTGTTGTGTGTGTGTGTGTGTGTGTGTGTGTGTGTGTGTGTGTGTGTGTGTGTGTGTGTGTGTGTGTGTGTGTGTGTGTGTGTGTGTGTGTGTGTGTGTGTGTGCAATATGAGAGTGCGTATGTACACGA
>JAPXFY010000014.1:51549667-51554667 GCA_030674185.1 Monoplex corrugatus | reverse complement strand
AAGATAGGAAGAGAGAGAGAGAGGATATTTTCCGATTTCCCCGTCTGCAATCTGAAAACAGAAGTGCAGGGAGAGGAGGGGGGAGGGAGAAGGGGAAGGGGAAGGGGAGGGGGAGGGGGAGGGGGGAGTGGAACGCGACTCATAACGATCGCGCACCTGTCCCTGTTAGGTGATCATGATGCACACACATACTGTGCAACAATAGCAAATATCACTCCCCCCCCTTACACCCCCTGCCCCCCTCCCCCCCCCCCCACTTCTGCTCCTACCCCGATCTCTCTCTCTCTCTCTCTCTGATTACTATCTTTTGATGGGCCATTAAGATGTGAACGCGCAACTTTTTGTTAGGTCACACTTGTTTTATTCAAATCACTCTGGTACAGATCCTGTTATGAAGGGCCGTTAAATATGCGTGGCTGAAACAGCTTTACGTTAGGGTTGGTATGTGACCTGATACTGACTGGCTGGCTGGGCTTTGTTCTTTAGAACAAGTGTCCTGTCCGTTGATGTCTTACTGACAAAAACGAATGACCTGAATTTCTTTCTCTAAAATTTACCATGAAGTAACGGAGGACGAAGAAGAAGGAAGAGGGAGGAGGAGAAAAAGGGAGAAAAAGAGTGAGCGAAGGGGAAGGAAAAGGAGAAGGAGAAGAACAGTAAAAGATGGAAGAAGAGGAAAAAAACAAAGAAGAAGGAGAAGGAGGAGGGGGAAGGAGGAAGAAGAAGAAGAAGAAGAAAAAAAGAAAAAGAAGAAGAAGAAGAACAACAACAACAACAAGGAGGAGGAGGAGGAGGAGAAGAAGAAGACGAAGGAGAAGAAGAAGAAGAACATAATGATGATGACGATGAAGAAGATGAAGAAGAAGAAAAACTTTTATTTTCTCTCTCTCTCTCTCTCCCTCTCTCTCTCTCTCTCTCTCCCTCCTCTCTCTCTCCCTCTCTCTCTCCCTCTCTCCCTCTCTCTCTCTCTCTCATTTTCTAAGCCACGTTAACGGCATCAGAAGCTGAAACAATTAGTTTTCACAATCGCCACCATCCACAGGCCCGTACATTATTCCAACGAAGGCTCAAGGCTGTCGCCCACATCTCCTCCCTCAACAACCAGTAATTTTGCAGACGATAAACGGCTGTTGCTGACGTTGATGACGATGTGGGTTGTTTCATAACGTCAGCAAAGCCCTCGTGACCAAAATGACGTGGGTACTGAAGTCAGTGAATGCTGATGGTGTGGATGGAGACTTTGGTCTGATCGATATTCGTTATGGAGTCAAGTTGTTGCATTTTTTCCCCTCCCTTTTAATTTCTGCTTCGAGAGAATTTTTTTTCGATGCTATGTTATGCCAGCTGGCTGACTGATTCTTTAACCCTTCGACTCCCGCACCCCACCCACCAACTGCAAAATCTTAACCCTTTGCGGGAGTCAAAGGGTCACGTATTTGCTTTGCTAGCATGGTCGGCTAGGCAGGATGCTGGTGGACAGGGTACGGGAGTCAAAGGGTTTAATGGAGCCATGGACTCATGTTCTGATATCTCGAGTTCAATCCCAGCCCACAACATTAAAAGGCGGTCTGTTCACTGCCCGTCTTAGCTTAACCATTTGACTCCCGCACCCTGTCCATCAGCATCCTGCGCTGTCAGCCATGCCAGCAAAGCAAAAACTTAACCCTTTGGTTCCCTCACCCTGTCCATCAGCTTCCTGTGGGAAGCTGGTGGATAGGGCGAGGTATCCAAAGGGTTAAGTTTTTACAGTTGGTGCATAGGATGCGGGAGTCAAAGGGTTAACGTTTGTTCCAATCATTCTGGTGGTGTCAGCTTAGTGACGTATAGATCCCTCTTCTCCTCCACCACCCCCCACCCCCTATCCGCCTTCCCATTTCAAGATCTTGCCAACGCCTAGGGTTTTGCGTTGGCTCAGGGAGTCTGTCAGATAATTAATTGCCGGCAGATTTGGATGGAGCACATATGGAATTATCCGAGTGCCACGACCCATCTTGAACAAAATCCAGACTCCAAATAACTGATGTTGACTTCCAGGATCGAGGAACATATCTAACAACCATCTGGAATGCAGCTGTAGAAACCTTGCTTGTCTTACTTTGTTTTTCCTTCCGTTTGTACCGGTGGGCGTTGCGGGGAGGTACGAGTACAGTCGTCTGTCAGCAGCAAGGCGGGTGGCCTGGAGAAGGGACATCTCGTGAGTTCTGAGGGTGTCTGCCACAGAGTCGCTCCACCGTCGTCTTGGTCTTCCTCTGGCTCTCCAGCCAGAGTATCTGGTGTTGTATGCCCGAAGAGCTGGATGGTTTAGGGGCATACGTGTGAGGTGTCCGAACCACTTGATCCTCATATGTTCGATGTATTGTAGGATTGGTGTTGCTCCTACCATGTCTCGTATCACCTCATTTCTGATCTTGTCCCGCCTTGTCTTGTTTACTGCTTTCCTCAGGCATTTCATTTCACAGGTGACCAGTTTTCTCTCGAGGACTTTAGTTAGGGACTATGTCTGGCACTGGTATGTCAGCGTTGGTAGAAAAATGGCGTTGATGAGTTTCGCCTTAGTGCTGGTGGGAATGCTGGGGTGTTTCAGGAGAGGGGCAAGTTGGTAGCTGACTGCGTTGGCTTTCTGGCATCTGGTCTTCTATGCTTGTGATTATGTTTATAGTGAAAGTGTCGTTACCGACAGACAGAAACAGCGGCATCTTGGTGGACTTTTCGGTCAGTTGAATGAAATAATTCAGTTTAGAGTCTTTGCTTAAGGAAATTCTGTTTCAAGTCATTCTCATTCTTGGCAAAGGAAATGAATAAACTTGGAACCATCCTAACTGTTAGATTTTTTTTTTCATCGAAGTATGACGAAGTAAAATGTCTGCTCTATTGTGCAATGGCTTAATTAAGGTTATGAGTATTTGCAATGCTCGTTTATTGTACCGAGCCCTGTGTGTGCAGTGAGTCTGCTGGAGGAAACACTTCATTACATAAACATTTTTTTGACTGTCCCATCTTCAAAGCCAGTGGTCACAGAAATCCAGGACATATTTTTACAATGCTATGATGATACACCAGGTAGACTCAGGGAGAAAATATTGGACGGGACTTCCAGGGTGGCTGAGGACAGAGAGGACGGGACATGTACTTGCAGCGACAAGGGATAGATTTGTATGTAGGGCCATGATCGCCAACGCCATGCGGCAAGGCACATAATGATGATGATAATGATGATGATGATGATGATGATGATGATGATGACAATGATGATGATGATGATGATGATAATGATGGTGATGATGTATGATAATCGTGATGCTGTGGAGTTCCGTTCCGTATTAAGACTTCCTGACAGGGCTGTCAGTCAGATCAGAGAAATCCATGCTTCCTGTCATATCTTGACGTCAACCAGGCCCGAGAGATACGGACGGACACTTGCAGTTATGGTCAGAAAATCTGAGAGCAACATCATCAGTTTCACATCCGTGAAGTGGATGAAACTTGTCTGTGTTCTCCCCCAGTCTTTCCAACGAACACAGTCATGCCCACGGTCAACTCTGGGTAGGAGCCACCGGTTGGTGCTGAAAACCCCCACAGTGATTTTGATATTACTGATGGAATTTGAACCCACAGTCAGTCGTTAGTCCGTGCGCGAACCACTGTACCACGTCGATCGATTGTAGGTATGTCATATCTTGTCTTTGTCCTAGACTTCATTTATTTATTAAGTGCAAATCCCGTTCCATTATCGCCTCTGTTTAACGCATCATCTTCAGCCATTCATCGTTTCATAGTTATCGCAAATAGAAATCACGTATATATTACCATGGATATTGCTTCTCTTCAGAAATACAGATTCGCAAAAAATAAAATCCTGTATAGTCTATTGGCATGGATACTGCTTCTCTTCAGAAATACAATTTCACAAAAAATATAACCCCGTAGAGGTCTATACTGGCATGGATACTGCTTCTCTTCAGAAGCACAGTTGTCTCCGACGATCGATTGCTGCGAGCCAACCATTGTCTAAGCGAATCAGGAATCAGGCAGTCGGGAATCTTTCTCTCTCTCTCTCTCTCTCTTCTCTCCCTCTCTCTCTCTCTCTTCTCTCTCTGTCAAATCGCCATTTCTGGTGCCGCGAGCCGACCAATCAGTCTGAGCTTGACTTCTGACTCTGCCATAGAGCGATTCTCAGGACCCTGAAGACTTGCAAGCAGCCAATACCCACCCAGCACCAGGACGAAAAGAAAGGAGGAGGAGTCTTCAGTCTTCTTCCAGCCCAGCAGCCCGTTTCCACTGGCGCTCTGATGGCTTGTCTGCGATAGGCTTTTATGAGACACCACACACACACGCACGCACAACCGTCTCTTGCCAGCTCAGCAGCACGCACCGCGCACGTGCATCACGCGCAACTCTCCTGCCGCTTGAATTCTAGCCACGCCTGCCCTCTCCCTCCTTCCCACCCTCCCTCATCTTCCTGCCTCCTTCTTCCTCCATCCCAGCCACGTGGATGGCGTTTTGTCCTAGCACATGGTTCTTAGGCGCACAGCGGACACCTGTTACTTATCAATAATACCCCGTTATGCCGTTGGCGTGGATGGCAGCAACGTAGAGAGCATGACTCTGAAAGCCTATCTCGCGCAGTAGTGTTGGTTGGTTTATTCTGTTGTTGTTGTCCGTTGCAAGGCTTTTTTTTTTTATTATCATTTTAAATTCTGGCAATGGTAAATTTCGTCCCTGTGTGGGTGTGTTGAGATCTTTCTATCGTCCATTAAAAGTTAAATAGAATACAATGAAATAAATAGGAAAACTTTAAGATTTTTTTCATAAACCTCAGTATGTGAGATATAGCAAGTGCCTCAGTTTTATCTGACTGTGGACTCCAAGAGCTGATGTCTCGAGTTTGGTCCCACCCAGCCTACGGCATTAAAAGAAACACAACACCACCACCACCACACCACCACCACCACACACCACCACCATCACCACCACCTACCACCACCACCACCACCACCACC
>JAPXFY010000014.1:51532167-51534667 GCA_030674185.1 Monoplex corrugatus | reverse complement strand
GCCTTAAGGACCAAGTTTTGGTAGTAGACATCTTTTACCCCCCCTTGTAGTTTAGTTGTTTGGCCTGCTCAAGGCTCCTTGCTTGTGCGGTTTGTTCAGTTTTTCTCCCTGTTTCTGTGTCTTTGTTGTCTGTCTCTCTTTTGTTTCTGTCTCTGTTCTGTTCTGTCTGTCTTCTGTTGTCTCTGTCTTCTGTTGTCTTGCTCTCTTCTCTCTCTCGTCTCTGTTTGTTCTCTCTTCTTCTCTCTCTCACTCCTTTCTCTCTCTGCTGTCTCTCGTCCTGTCTCTCTCTTCTCTGCTCTCTCTCATCTACTTTCTTCTCTCTGTCCTGTCGTCCTCTGTCTTCTCTCTCTCTTGCTCTCTTTCTTTGTCTCTCTCTCTCCTTCTATATATATATATATATATTATATCTGTCTCTGTCTCGCTCTTGCTTTCTCTCTCCCTCTCTCTCTCTCTTTCTGTCTGTCTCTGTCTTCTCTGCCTGTCTCTGTCTGTCTCTGTCTCTGTCTGTCTCCCTCTCCTCTCCCTCTCTCTCTCTCTCTTCCCACTCTCTCTCTCTCTCTCCCCATCTCTCTCTCCTACCTCTCTCCCGTCTCATACATAATTCTTCTTCTCCGTTAATACCGTTCCGTGAAGAGTCAATGGGGCGCCGCATAAAAGATCAGTTCACCGGATTCTTCTGGTTCTGTCGGTTGTGTGCCAAAGCAGTTTCGCAAGTCCATTCTCTAATGCTGTCAGCCCCATCGGTTTGTTTCGTTATTGTTATTTTGTTTTGTTTGTTGGTTAGTTGGATTTTTTGGTTGTTTTCTGCTCTTGTTTTTGTCCCCTGTTTAAGTTCCCTTCTGCCTCCTTCCCTCAACATTTTCCTGGAGGATTTAGCAAGACCATTCGATATTTTTTACATGCCCATACCAACGTGTATGCGAGGCGTGCACAGTCAACAAACAAAGCCAGAACAAGATTGAGGCAGCCGAAATGTGGTTTCTAAGAAGAATGTTGAGAGTTCCATGGACAGCAAAGAAAACAAAACAAACGAGACAGTCTTGATGGAGGCTAGGCAGACACAAGTAGATCACTCATAAGGAAGATTAGGCAAAAGACAGGCAACATTTATAGGCCATTTTATGAGGAAGGGGGATTTGTAGCACCTGGTCACAATGGGAAAGCTGGAGGGAAAGAGAGCACCAGGTTGACCCAGGGAGAAAATGCTGGACGGACTTGCAGAGTGGCTGGGGACGAGGGGGGGTGGGAGAGATGCTAGGGGCAACGAGAGATAGAGACAGATGGAAGTCCATGATCGCCAACGCCATGCGACAGGGCGCCTGATGATGATGATACCAACGTGTAGTAGTTTTTCTTTCCTGAACTGATGGTGCAACATTTACAGGACATATCATGAGGAAAGGGGAATTAGAGCACCTGGTCACAACAGGAAAGCTGGAGGGAAGGAGAACATCAGGTAGATCCACGGAGAAAATATCGGGACGGACTCGAAGGGTGGCTGAGGACAGAGAGGGTCGGAGATGTACTTGCAGTGACAAGGGACAGATTGGTATGGAGGGCCATGATCGCCAACGCCTTGTGGCAGGGCACATGATGATGATGATGATGATGATGATGATGAACTGATGATTCTCAGTTTTCGCTAGACCTGTTAACTCAGTCGATCAGAGTGCCTTTATTGACGCGTTCTGTAGTGTCGGTGCAATATGGATGGAGTTTATTCGGAGTTCACAGACGCCATCTTGAGAAACTGAAACTAGGAGGTGCAGGGATTGAGGAGATGGAGAGATGAGGGGGGGGGAGGAGGAGGGGGAGAACGACTTGGAGATGCCATATTTTCATCGTAACCTCAGTTGTTGGAATGGAAGAGACTTTCGAACTCTAGAACTCCAACATCGCGTGTACTTTTTCTTTTCTTTTCTTTTACATATAAAGAAAGAATTAAGAAAAACAAAACAAAACAATTAAGGTAAAAAGCAATACATATATACTGTTTTGTTTCGTTTTGTTTTTGCTTAATTCTTTTTCATTGTCTCGTACACAAGGGACAGAAAAGGAGGAGGGGGAAGAGGAAGCGGAGCGAACAGAGGGGGGTGGATGGCAAAAGGCTTATATTATAGATGCCACATTTTCACGATAATCTTATGAAAAGGAAGCGGACACTTTACCCCCTTAAGGAGCTTAAAGAACCTGCTCCTCCACTGGCGTGTAGCCGTGTTTTTGGTCCTGTTGAACGCCCTAGCATCCCAAACAGTAGGTAGGCGGTGACTTATTGAGCCTGGCAGGCAAAGGGACGTGAGAGAGAAAAGCTTTTAAAAGATAAAACTCAGCCAGCAGCCTGTGTCATTCTCAAGACACGCAGGTCAAGACGTTAGCTGGTCAAGGCGGCACTCACTGGTAAAGACGTGATCTCTCCATATACACTCTTCTTTATATATATATATATAAAAAAGAGATGTCTTTGCAAAGTGCTAGCCACAGACATCACCAAACAGTCTAG
>JAPXFY010000014.1:51517167-51524667 GCA_030674185.1 Monoplex corrugatus | reverse complement strand
ATGGACAGATAAATAGACAGATAGATAGATAGGTAGACAGGTATATACTCCCTTCAAATCGCATACTAATTATGTCTCTCTCTGTCTCGCTCACACACACACACACACACACACTCTCTCTCTCTCTCTCTCTCTCTCTCTCTCTCTCTCTCTCTCTAGCACAGTCCTTTATATTAAATAACATGGAACATGAAACAATCAACAAACAAAAGAATTCCTGAAGATGAAAGTAGTAATCAAAGAAAATCTTTGTTTCAGAGAGAAGCCCACAAGAAAAGAATATAATGCTGACGTACTCCAACTAACTAGACTTCGTTCTTTGTCTGTTTCTGTCTCTGTGTCTCTCTCTGTCTCTTTCCCCCCTCTCCCCCTCTCTCTTCTCTCTCTCTCTCTCTTTGTCCCTCCCTCCCTCCTCCTTCTCTCTCTTCTAGAAGAAATGGTAAAGCTATGGAAGCAAACGAAAAACAATCAGTGCTTCAAATAAGCAAACTTTATATTCAGAGATTTTAACCCTTTGACTCCCGCACCCTGTCCACCAGCATGCTGCATTGCCAATCATGCAAGCAAAGCAAAAACTTAACCATTTGATTTCCTCACCCTATCCACCAGCTTCCTGCAGGAAGCTGGTGGATAGGGTGAGGGAATCAAATGGTTAAGTTTTTGCATTTGGTGGATAGGGTGCGGGAGTCAAAGGGTTAAAAAGAAGCCAGACGGTATGAAATTAGATTTAGCACACCATAGACTGAAAATAGAGATGAGCTCAGCATATACATGTACATCCCGTGAAAATATTTACAGTTTATGCGTATGTCAGTTTACCTATTTCGAAAATGGTTTTCTCTTAAAACAAACAAACAAACAAACAAACAAACAAACAAACAAACAAACAAACAAACAAACAAACAAACAAACAAACAAACAAGCAAACGAACAAACAAACAAAACCCCTCTGTTTGTACTCTTCTCGTGTCCATAAAGATGATTGATTTTTGACTCCCATCCCCTCCTGGATTTAACCAGTAAGCTATTTCGTCAGTTCATTCATTCATTCATTCATTCATTCATTCATTCATTTATTCATTCATTCATTCATTCATTCATTCATTCATTCATTCATTCATTAGTTCATTTATTCATTCGTTCATCCGTTCGTTCATTCGTTCGTTCATTCGTTCATTCGTTCATTTACTCTCTCTTTCTCTTTCCCTCCCTCTCTCTTCCTCTCTCCCTCCCTCTTTAAGTCTCTGTCTCTCTTCATCTCTGCTTCTCTCACTCTGTCTCTCTCTTCCTCTCTCCCTCCCTCTCTCTCTCTCTCTCTCTCTCATTTACTCCTCCCTCTCTCTCTGTCTCTGACTCTCTCTTCCTCTCTCCCTTTCTCTCTCTCTCTCTCTGTCTTATATTCTTCTTCTTCTTTTTCGCTCTCTCGCTCTCTCTCTCTGTCTTTTTCTTGTCCAATCCCTCACTCCCCCCCCCACCCTCACAACCCCCCACCCTCACCCTCGTTCTCTCTGTGTCTCAGGTTTGTGTGTGTCTCATTAAAGACATTCCTTTGTCAGCTCCGTGCCCCTGTGAAGAAGGGCGACAGGGCACGGCACGGCAAGGCAAGGCAAGGTAAGGCAGGTAAGGCAGGGCGGGGGGAGGGGGGAGGGGGCAGGTAAAGGTTACCTGGACGCTGGGAAATGGTCGACCCCGGCCAGACAAATGGCTCTCTCGCCCTGACACCGCTTCGCTCTTTTGGAGACCTGGGAGTGGAACGCGCAGGAAAAGTGGATGTGTGGGAGAGTGGGGAGTCGCGGGGGGTGGGGGTGGGGGGAGAACGACGCGGCGACAGGATGCTAAAGGATCAGTGGGGTGGGTGGAAGTGGGGGGGGTAAGGGGACCAGAAAGAGAAGGGAGCATTATAACGACCGTGAGTGTGGAGGGGGGTGGGTGGGGGGTAAAGGAGAGAGGGGACAGAGAAACTAGTGGAAGGGGTGAGGTGGGGGGAGTGAAGGGAAGAGGGAGGAAACCTAAGACATTTTCCTTTTCCCTTGCAAGACATACACGCACACACGCACACACGCACACACATACATACATACATAAAGAAAAAAAAAGTGGGAACTTGTGGACAAACACGCTCCGTCGGGTAGAAGAAGACACACAGGTTGGAAAAGGACGACAGGATGGATGCTAGAAGGTCTGTTGGAACAAGGCAATGGGGTGGTGGGGGTGGTGGGGGTGGTGGTGGTTTGGCAGGAAAGTGGGGAGGAGTATAAAACCCAACGACCACGAGAGTGGGTACTAGGGAAGGGGCAGCTCTGTTCTCGTGAGTTTAACCCTTTGACTCCCGCTCCCCGTTCCTCTCAGCACCCTGCACTGTCAATCATGCTAGCAAAGGAAAAACTTAACCCTTTGATTCCCTCACTCTATCCACCAGCTTCCTGCACTGTCAACCATGCTAGCACAGGAAAAACTTAACCCTTTGATTCCTTCAATCTATCCACCAGCTTCCTGCAGGAAGCTGGTGGATAGAGTGAAGGAATCAAAGGGTTAGTTTTTTTCTACAGTTTCTGAATAGAGTGCAGGAATCAAAGGGTTAAAATCCTGCCACTCTCAGAGTAAATGTGGACTAGCTATAAGAATGTTGCTTAGTGTTGTTTGTGTTTAAAGCCCAGCCGACTGCGTAGAGCCATATCAGGGCTATTATTAGACACACACAATACTTCAACAGGAAAAAAGGGAAAAGCAAATTAAGTACACATATCAATGCATCCGCACACATTAAGTACACATATCAATGCATCCGCACACATAATCTAAGGAGATGCCCCTGGCGCTGACCACTCCGGCCAATTTATCGCACAGGGGATTTAAAAATCAAACCTGAATACAAATTCAAACATAACTAAAGACACTAATGCATACATATATGTAAAAAAGAAAAACAGGCCTTAATTACCTAAAATTGCTGGGCCAAAAATGCACTTAGTACATATACCCAATTATCAATCCTAAGAGAAAGTACGTAAGACTTTATCGAACACATACAGGTGAATGGACCACTAAGGCAGAAAATGGTCGGAAGAAATGACAGAAAGCAACAAAATGAGGAAGGCAGAAACACGGAGATTGACATAAAAGAGGACATTTCTAGCACAGAATTTCCAGAAGGTGGGGATACTGTTCACACCGAAAGAGCCCCCGGCATTCCCACGGGGGAAGGAATGTTGATTATTAAAGAAGCTTTAAAACATTTATGACCATTGTTTTGTGAAATTATAATAGGCACAATCTTATTATAATTTACACATATATCACGCCTAAACGAATATTATCCATCAAGGAATTTCACTTACTTTTTGTTAGGCCTGATCGGTTCAGCGAACCCTCGTCAGACTTTTTGTTAGGCCTGATCGGTTCAGCGAACCCTGTCTGACGAGGGTTCGCTGAACCGATCAGGCCTAACAAAAAGTAAGTGAAATTCCTTGATGGATAATATTCGTTTAGGCGTGATATATGTGTAAATTATAATAAGATTGTGCCTATTATAATTTCACAAAACAATGGTCATAAAATTAAGTAACGCCTATGTGGCTGAAACAAGAAAACTCTCAGCATGGGCTTTAAAACATTGTGACTCCCCTTCGTGGATAGGGGGAAGGGGCAAGGGGATAGGTGGAAGTGATGGGATAGATAGTCGTTGAAGGCAAAACAAAATGTGACTGCTGGATCTTGAGGGTAAAAACAAAATATTAAAAAATACCTTGTTTGTAAAAGATCCTTGGGAGTATAAAACACAACGTTTTTTTTTTAATATTTTGTTTTATAGTCATTGAAGATTTGAATACGTGAAAGACTGAAATGGTTTTGATTTTACCTGCAAGACATTACACAAATACAACAACAATCGTTGACTAATCATCAGGAGGAATGGACACACACAGGCGGAAGAAGAGGGGAATAAAGGTGCGTGAGTGGAGAGAGAGAGAGAGAGAGATAGAGAGAGAGAGAGAGAGAGAGAGAAAGAGAGAAACAAAGCAAGAGAGAGAGAAAGAAAGAAAGAGAGAGAGAGAGAGAAAAGAAAGGAGAGAGAGACAGAGACAGAGAGAGACAGAGAAAGAAAGAAAGAAGAGAGGAGAGGAGAGAGAGGAGAAAGACAGAGAGAAAAGGAGAGAGAGAGAGAGAAGGAGAGAGAGAGAGAGAGAGAAGAGAGAAGAGGAGAGGAGAGAGAGACAGAGAGACAGAGACAGAGAGACAGAAAGACACACAGACAGACTGAGAGACAAACAGAGAGATAGACGAGCAAACAGAAACACAGACAGACATACAGACAGACAGAGAGAACGAGTAACTTACCGTAAATGTGACAGTGGTAATTACTGTGTGTGTGTGTGAGCGTGTGCGTGCGTGTGTGTGTGTGTGTGTGTGTGTGTGTGTGTGTGTGTGTGTGTGTGTGTGTGTGTGTGTGTGTGTGTGTGTGTGGTGTGTGTGTGATCATGTCAGAGAGACAGGGTGGGAAGAAACCGTTTGGGTGTAAGACAGACAGACAGACAGAGAGAGAGAGAGAGAAAGAGAGAGACAGAGAGAGAGAGACAGAGACAGAGACAGACAGAGAGAGACAGAGAGAGAGAGAGAGACAGAGAGACAGAACATGGAAACTTTCCAATAACCACTATCATACATTGTTAACATAAGCAACATGTTAAAAAAAAAAAGTCAATAAATAATAAATGGATAAAGGAAAAACAAAACAAAAAAGACACCAGATAAGATCAACAAGGTAGGATAAAAGCTGAACAAAATAGGGAAATTTTAGAGGTGGGGGGGGGGGGGGGGAGAAGAGAGATTCCCACATGTGCATATTTCACTAAACCAAACATTGGAAGGAGATTGATTTGGTTTAGTTTTACGTCAACATCTGTCTCAAGGGCCGTCTGTTACACGCTAGCACGCTCGCGCGCTAGTGGCGAGACAGCGGGTGGCGAGGGCGAGAAACGCAATGAACACGAGGCGGAAGTAGATTTGGTCAATGCACAGAGGCGTTATTTACTGTTCATGCTTTTTTGTTTAAAGCCCAGCCGACTGCGTAGAGCCATATCAGTGCTATAACCGTTTCAAAACATACACAGTACTTCAACAGGAAAAACAAAAGGAAAAGAAAATTAAGTAAAGATCTCAATGCATTCGTGCGCGTAGTCCAAGGACATGCCCCATGGTGTTGACTACTCCGTCCAATTTATTGCACAGGGCATTTAAAAAACATACCTGAAAACAAATCTAAACATAACTAAGGACGTTAAAATAGACACAAGAATGGGTCTAAATGACCTAAAATTGCTTCAGCATATCTCACTTCCCTAGAGCCAAAAATGCACTTTGTACATGCACCCAATTATCAATCCTAAGAGAAAGTACGTAAGACTTTAGTGAACAAGTGAATGGACCAGCAAGGCAGAAAATGATAGGAAGAAATGACAGAAAGCAAAAGAGGAAGAAAGAAACAAAGAGAATGACAGAAAAGAGGAAATTTCTAGCACAGAACTTCCAGAAGGTGGGGATACTATCTATACTTAAAGAGCCCCCAGCATCCGCATGAGGATATGCCCAGAGGCGAGATTCTCAGGCGTAGCAAAATGAGACGAAGCTGGCCTATAGATACTAAACGAGCCAATCTAGCGAGCAGGTTTCTTACGCATGGTTCTCTTGTGCGAGTAAAGCCAGCGGTTACGTTAACGAAGCGTAGCGGTCTGGAGAGGTATCAGCTTATAATATCAAGATGATGACCACGTGTACATCAGGATCCACATTTTTTTCCCTCTGTTGTTGTCATGATTAAATTTGTCGCAAAGGCGTTTGTGATGTTTGCTAGTACTGAAGAAACAGCATATTCACTCAGAGGTATGGTCAGCATTTTCACTCACAAGAAGCAACTCCAAGTTGTTGTTTTTTTTATGCATTCCGCCATCTTGGATTTGCTAGATTTGCTAGATTTGCTTCGACCAGTTTCGTACTCACGCTCAGTCCTAGATAAGCTAGCCACTAGCATCTAGCTTTAGCTTGCTTTGCTACGCCCTAAGAAACTGACCTCAGCGCTTTTTTCACAATTGAAGACTGAGTTGTCGTCAAACACAGAGGCAACAAGCACGACCGCCATCTTTACCTCTCCAGTAAGATCCTCTCGATACCTAGCCAAAACCTAGCAAAGCTTGCTGTTAGATTAACCCTTTGATTCCCTTACCCTATCCACCAACTGCAAAAACTCAACCCTGTGATTCCCTCACCCTATCCACAGCTTCCTGAAGGAAAGTGGTGGAGAGGGTGAGGGAGTCAAAGGGTTAGGTTTTTGATTTGCTAGCGTGGTTGACAATACAGGATGCTGACGGAGAGAGTGCGGGAGTCAAAGGGGTTAAACACAGAAGCTCTCCTGCTTAGCGTAACTGGCCGAAGCCTCGCCTATCTGGCATGTTGAGAAACGAGCTTTGGCAGTGATAATGGCCGACGGGGATAACCATCCCAGAGATGTGGTGGGGGCGGGGGGGGGGGGGGGGTAAGAGGAACGGACTGAATGGATGGAGACTACAGCAAAGACAATTTATTTGACTTGTAAGGAAGGAAGACAGATACAGTCGAGATCAGTGGACACTTGACAGTCAGTCAGATGGAAGAACAGGCAGGAGGCTGTGGAGTTTGGGGATGGGGGTCGGTCAGGCCACCACACAGTAGGACCTGTGATGTAGGTCAGGCACAGTTTTTCTCTCCACCTTGTGTGTGGACAGACTGCGAGACAAAGTTTATTTTACCTTGCAAGAAAGACAGAGAAAGGACGGAGGCTTGGTGTATACACACATACACAACACACACATGTCGTACAGAAAGAAAGGGCTTTCGGGTGGAGTCTGGAGGAGGGGTGGGGAATGTTGTTCAAGAGGGATTCATTGAACTGAGGCAGTCCCATACATTCTTCTCCTAAATATGTCTGCAATTACCTGGCAGAATTCCTGAGCCTGTGTATTGGCATGGTCTTAAAATCGGGAGAGGGGAGGGGGGATGAAATAGGACCTAGGGCACACTGCAGCTGACACCACCAGAATCACGCATTAAGATGGGCAGCCAACAGGCTAGCTTTTATGTTCCCTGTTAAAATCGAACTCAAGACATCAATCTTGAGTCTACAGCTGTATATACACGGAGCCAGCCAGTCCGCTGTGAGAGAAATCCAAAGGGAACACAGACAATGAATGATTGTAAGTGGAGGTTGCACTAAATTATTTACAGCGCTGTTTTCGGGTTGCCTGGCTCTGTCTGATTGGTTGGTTTGGTTCAATTTTTACGTCCACACACACCTCAGGTGATATGGCCGACGGGGATAACCATCCCAGGGAAGCGGGGGAAGGGGGACTTATCTAATCCTATACTGACACCACCAGAACAACAATCATGTTAAGATGTGACAGTGAGAAGACCAGTTTTAACCCTTTGACTCCCGCACCATGCCCATCAAGCATTTTGCATTGTCAA
>JAPXFY010000014.1:51502167-51504667 GCA_030674185.1 Monoplex corrugatus | reverse complement strand
ATAAATTGGACGGAGTGGTCAACGCCGGGGGCATGTCCTTAGATTAAGTGCGGGAATGTATTGATATGTGTACTTAATTTTCTTTTCATTTTTTTTTCTTTTTTCTTTTATTTTCCTGTTGAAGTTTTGTATGTTTTGAAGCGGTTATAGCCCTGATTTGGCTCTACGCAGTCGGCTGGGCTTTAAACAACAATAACAACAACAATCTGCGGCAAAACGAGAAGCCTGGAATAGTGTCAATGTTGTGTCTTCGTCTGGCCGGCTCTGAAGTCTGAGTAGGCTAAGTACTTTACTTGGTGTTGCAGCCTTGCGTGTAGTGCAGGGCTGGCTGGTTGACTGGCATTCTTGTCAGGTGATCGAGCCACTTCATGCGTTGGTACGCTACGCACCTGTAGACAGGTGTAGCACCAACCACCGGTCTGTCTGATGTTCATCGTTTCTGACCTCGTTCCCTTCTGGGTTTTGCCAGCTGCTTGTCGGAGACTGTCTCAGCTCACAAGTTGTGTGAGAGCTCACGAGTCCAGGTTTGGTACTGATAGATGAGAGAAAAAACTAATAGCAAATGGCACAATATTGAGACAGGATGATGAGTTTAACCCTTTGTCTCCCGCACCCTATCCAACAATTGTAAAAACTGAACCCTTTGACTCCCTCACCCTATCCGCCATCTTCAAGCAGGAAGCAGATGGATAGGGTGAGAGAGTCAAAGGGTTACGTTTTTGTTTTGCTGGCGTGGTTGATAAATTCAAGATGCTGATGGACAGGCTGTGGGAGTCAAAGGGTTAAATTAAATATCTGGGAACAGTCATCTCACCAGATGGCAGATGCATATCAGAAGTAGCCAGCAGAAGCCCAACAGCATTCAAGAAAATGACAACCGTTCTTGCCAACAAATGTCTATCAATTAACATCAGGAAGAGAGTTCTTCAGTGTTATATAGAACCGATATTGTTGTATGGATGTGAGGCGTGGACAGTCAGCATGCAAAGTCAGAACAAGATTGAGGACAACTGAAATGTGGTTTCTAAGAAGAATGTTGAAACTTCCATGGACAGCAAAGAAAACAAACGAGGCAGTCTCGAAGGAGGCAGACACAAGAAGAGCATTAATGAAGATTAGGAAAAGACAAGCAATAATTACATGACATCTTATGAGGCAAGATAAGTTAGAGCACCTAGTCACAACAGGAAAGCGTTGGAAGGAAAGAGAACACCAGGTAGATCCAATTAGGAACTATTGGATGGACTTGCACGGTGGCTGAGGAAACAGAGGGTGGGATAATTACGTACTTGCAGCGACAAGGGATAGATTGTATGGAGGGCCATAATTGCCAGCCCATGCGGCAGGGCACATGATGGTGATGATGAGTTACAACAGGAAAGCTGAAGGGGAAAAGAGCACCAGGTAGACCCAGGGAGAAAATACTGGACAGACTTGCAGGGTGTTTGAGGACACAGGGAGTAGGAGATGTACTCGCAGCGACATGGAGGGCCATAATCGCCAACGACATGCAGCAGAGCACATGATGATGATGATGAGTTACAACAGGAAAGATGAAGGGAAAGAGAGCACCAGGTAGACCCAGGGAGAAAATACTGGACAGACTTGCAGGGTGTTTGAGGACACAGGGAGTAGGAGATGTACTCGCAGCGACATAGAGGGCCATGATCGCCAACGACATACGGCAGGGCACATGATGATGATGAGGTTAGGGTGAGAAATAAAAGACTGTGTTGAACAGTCGGGGCTTTGATTTCTATAGATGTGAGTGAGTGCTTCTGAAGAGGGTGCTAGTTCACGGTAGACCAGTAAATGAAAATGATCATGTGTGTGAGTGTGTGTTGTGTTGTGTTGTGTTTGTGTGTGTGTGTGTGTGTGTGTGTGTGTGTGTGTGTGTGTGTGTGTGTGTGTGTGTGTGTGTGTGTGTGTTGTGTTGTGTGTGTTGTGTTGTGTTGTGTTGTATTGTGTGTGTGTGTGTGTGTGTGTGTGTGTGTGTGTGTGTGTGTGTGTGTGTGTGTGTGTGTGAGAAAGAGAGAGAGAGAGACAGACAGACAGACAGAGTGTGTGTGTGTGCGCGCCCACGGGCGCAACACAAACAACAATAACAGCAGCCACAACAACAATAACAAACAATAAACAATAACAGCAGCAACAAAATAAACAAAAACAAGAACAATAAACGACAAGAAACTCAACACCAACACCAACAACAAACACACAACTACTGACATAAAAAACAAAAAACAAAAAAACAACAAAAAACCCAACAAGGCAGGAACAGAAGAAAGTTGACCGAGAGAGAAAGAGAGACAAGAGAAGAAACGACTTACTCGCTCTGCCATAAACCTCCCTCGCCCCACCCCCACACTCCTACTTTCATCCCTCACTGCCCCGATACCTCCCCCCCCCCCACCTTATCTCTCTCTTTCCCATCCCCATTCTCTCTCTCTCTCTCTTCTCTCTCTCTCTCTCTCTCTCTCTCTCTCTCTCTCTCTCTCTC
>JAPXFY010000014.1:51484667-51487167 GCA_030674185.1 Monoplex corrugatus | reverse complement strand
CTTCTGGCTAACTGCTCTGTCTGTCTTCTGGCTAACTGCTCTGTCTGTCTTCTGGCTAACTGCTCTGTCTGTATTCTGGCTAACTGCTCTGTCTGTCTTCTGGCTAACTGCTCTGTCTGTCTGTCTTCTGGCTAACTGCTCTGTCTGTCTTCTGGCTAACTGCTCTGTCTGTCTGTCTTCTGGCTAACTGCTCTGTCTGTCTGTCTTCTGGCTAACTGCTCTGTCTGTCTATCTTCTGGCTAACTGCTCTGTCTGTCTGTCTTCTGGCTAACTGCTCTGTCTGTCTGTCTTCTGGCTAACTGCTCTGTCTGTCTTCTGGCTAACTGCTCTGTCTGTCTGTCTTCTGGCTAACTGCTCTGTCTGTCTTCTGGCTAACTGCTCTGTCTTCTGGCTAACTGCTCTGTCTGTTTGTCTTCTGGTTAACTGCTCTGTCTGTCTTCTGGCTAACTGCTCTGTCTGTCTTCTGGCTAACTGCTCTGTCTGTCTTCTGGCTAACTGCTCTGTCTGTCTTCTGGCTAACTGCTCTGTCTGTCTTCTGGCTAACTGCTCTGTCTGTCTTCTGGCTAACTGCTCTGTCTGTATTCTGGCTAACTGCTCTGTCTGTCTTCTGGCCAACTGCTCTGTCTGTCTGTCTTCTGGCTAACTGCTCTGTCTGTCTTCTGGCTAACTGCTCTGTCTGTCTTCTGCTCTCTCTGTACTGCTCTGCTGTCTGTCTGTCTTCTGGCTAACTGTCTGTCTGTCTTTTCTGGCTAACTGCTCTGTCTGTCTTCTGGCTAACTGCTCTGTCCTGTCTTCTGGCTAACTGCTCTGTCTGTCTCTGGTAATGCTCTGTCTGTCTTCTGGCTAACTGCTCTGTCTGTCTTCTGGCTAACTGCTCTGTCTGTGCCTGCTCTCTTCTTGCTAACTGCTCTGTCTGTCTTCTGGCTAACTGCTCTGTCTGTCTCTGGCTAACTGCTCTGTCTGTCTTCTGGCTAACTGTCTGCTTTCTGGCATCTCTGTCTGTTTCTGGCTAACTGCTCTGTCTGTCTTCTGGCTAACTGCTCTGTCTGTCTTCTGGCTAACTGCTTCTGTCACTGTCTGTCTTCTTCTGGCTAACTGCTCTGTCTGTCTGTCTCTGGCTAACTGCTCTGTCTGTCTTCTGGCTAACTGCTCTGTCTGTCTTTTCTGGCTAACTGCTCTGTCTGTATTCTGGCTAACTGCTCTGTCTGTCTTCTGGCTAACTGCTCTGTCTGTCTTCTCTGGCTAACTGCTCTTGTCTGTCTTCTGGCTAACTGCTCTGTCTGTCTTCTGGCTAACTGCTCTGTCTGTCTTCTGGCTAACTCTCTCTGTCTGTCTTCTGGCTAACTGCTCTGTCTGTCTTCTGGCTAACTGCTCTGTCTGTCTTCTGGCTAACTGCTCTGTCTGTCTTCTGGCTAACTGCTCTGTCTGTCTTCTGGCTAACTGCTCTGTCTGTCTTCTGGCTACTGCTCTGTCTTCTGGCTAACTGCTCTGTCTGTCTTCTGGCTAACTGCTCTGTCTGTTTGCTCTGGCTAACTGCTCTGTCTGTCTTCTGGCTAACTGCTCTGTCTGTCTTCTGGCTAACTGCTCTGTCTGTCTTCTGGCTAACTGCTCTGTCTGTCTTCTGGCTAACTGCTCTGTCTGTCTTCTGGCTAACTGCTCTGTCTGTCTTCTGCTAACTGCTCTGTCTGTCTTCTGGCTAACTGCTCTGTCTGTCTTCTGGCTAACTGCTCTGTCTGTTTGTCTTCTGGCTAACTGCTCTGTCTGTCTTCTGGCTAACTGCTCTGTCTGTCTTCTGGCTAACTGCTCTGTCTGTCTTCTGGCTAACTGCTCTGTCTGTCTTCTGGCTAACTGCTCTGTCTGTATTCTGGCTAACTGCTCTGTCTGTCTTCTGGCTAACTGCTCTGTGCTGTCTTCTGGCTAACTGCTCTGTCTGTCTTCTGGCTAACTGCTCTGTCTGTCTTCTGGCTAACTGCTCTGTCTGTCTCTAGCTAACTGCTCTGTCTGTCTTCTGGCTAACTGCTCTGTCTGTCTTCTGGCTAACCTGCTCTGTCTCGTATTCTGGCTAACTGCTTCTGTCTGTCTTCTGGCTAACTGCTCTGTCTGTCTTCTGGCTAACTTCTTTGTCTGTATTCTGGCTAACTGCTGTGTTAACTGTTCTTCTGGCTAACTGCTCTGTCTGTCTTCTGGCTAACTGCTCTGTCTGTCTTCTGGCTAACTGCTCTGTCTGTCTACTCTGGCTAACTGACTGCTGTCTGTCTTTGGCTAACTGCTCTGTCTCTGTCTTCTGGCTAACTGCTCTGTCTGTCTTCTGGCTAACTGCTCTGTCTGTCTGTCTTCTGGCTAACTGCTTTGTCTGTATTCTGGCTAACTGCTCTGTCTGTCTTCTGGCTAACTGCTCTGTCTGTCTTCTGGCTAACTGCTCTGTCTGTCTTCTGGCTAACTGCTCTGTCTGTCTTCTGGCTAACTGCTCTGTCTGTCTTCTGGCTAACTGCTCTGTCTG
>JAPXFY010000014.1:51469667-51472167 GCA_030674185.1 Monoplex corrugatus | reverse complement strand
CTTTTACCTTTACAAGAGATGTAATAATGATCAACTATTATGTAAAAATGCAGCGAGCACGCTTTAACATCTAGACTATTTGCGCTATACAAGAGGATGTATTTGAGGTCAGATTAGCGCAGATGTAGAGCACTCGCGTTCCAGTCTGCCTGCACGAGTCTGCACGAGCGCGAATCACAACAAGACAACTCCACCAACAACAATACAACAACAACAACAATGACGAAGAAAAAGACAATGACGACAACAACAATACCAACAACGACAACGACAGACAACAACCAGAGCAACAACAACGCGACGATAACAGCAATAAAAAAAAAAAAAACAATGACGACGACAACATCATCCACAACAACAACAACAATGAAAACAACAACAACGACGACAAAAAAAACAAACAACAACAACGACGACGACTACGACAAAAACAACAACAATGACAACAAAAAAACAAAAACAAACACGATCGACGTCAACAAGACAACACTAACAACAAAAACAACAGTAACAATGACAACGATATCAGCAACAACGACAATAACAACAACGACAACAAAAACACGTATCCCGAGTTTGAATCACAGACTGAACAGGAGTTTGAAGTTTGTTTAGAGTTTGTTCCAGAAGGATTCATCGAACTCGAACAATTCCCTATACGCTCCACCCAAATCCGCCAGCAATCATCTGGCAGACTCCCTGAGCCTAGCGCAAAACCTTATGCACTAGCAAAGTCTTGAAATGGGGAGTAGTGAGAAGACTTATGAAACACTAAGCCGACACTATCAGAATAATGGAAACATTTAAGATGGGCGGCGGACAGGCCAGTTTTAATTACTGTTGCGGGCTGAACTGAACTCAAGAGAGAGAAAGAGAGAGAGAGAGATGGGATGGGGGGGGGGGAGAGGGAGAGAGAGAGAAAGGGGGAGGGAGAGGGAGAGCTGTCTGTCTGTCTGTCTGTCTGTCTCTGTCTGTCTGTCCGTCCTAGTGGCAGTGTGTGTTTGTGTGTGTTGTGTGTGGTTTGTGTGTGTGTGTGCGTGCGTGGTGTGTGTGTGTGGTGTTGTGTGTGTGTGTGAATGAGAGATAGAGAGCGAGGGAGAGAGAGCGGAGAGAGAAAGAGAGAAGAGAGGGAGGGAGACAGAGCGAGACAAAGAGAGAGAATGAGAGAGAGAGAGGAGAGAGAGAGAGAGAGACAGAGAGAGACAGACAGATACAGAAAAAGAGAGACAGAGAGACACAGAGAGAGGAGACTTTGCCATAAGGTTCTACTGTGAATTTGGGTCTGTGAGTTTAGAGTTTGTTCAAGAGGGATTCATCGCACTGGGACAATTCCATATGTGCTCCACCCATACCTGCCAGCTATTGTCTGACAGGCTCCCTAAGCCTGCAGAAAACTCTATGCATGGTACGGTCTTGAAATTGTGGAAGGGGGGTAGGGTGGTTGGGGTGGGGGAGCGGAGGGACTTTTGAAACAACAAAGCTGACACCACCAGAATAATGGAAACATATAAAATGGCCGGCGGACAGGCCAGTTTTTAATTATTGTTGCAGGCTGGGAGCGAGTACGGTTGATGAGATACCAAGTGCACAGCTCAACTGAAAGACTCAGTCAGCACACCTTGTGCAAGAAGGATTCAGCTTACATGGACAATTCAATACGCGTGTTACACCCGAACTGCTACCATGATATGACAGACTCCTTAAGCTTGCCAAAACTCTATGCGTTGGCAAACGAAACAAAAAAACAAAACAAAAAAACACACCACAAACAACAACAAAAACACACGAAATATTAAAATACATCATATCTGGTTGTCCAGAGGATGACTGCCTGCTTCTGTTGCCTGGCAACGTTGTGTCGATCGAGCGATTTGATTGGTCAGCCAGCTGTCGCCTATCTCCAAACAATATTGTCAGCATGAGGGAAGCTAGCGGTGCTAGTCAATATTTTTTTTCTTTAGGAACTTGGTACGCCTACGTATTATCTCTCTCTCTCTCTCCTCTCTCTCCTCTCTCTCTCTCTCTCTCTCTCTCCCTCTCTCTCTCTCTCTCTCGCTCTCTCTCGCTCCCGCTCTCTCTCTCTCTCTTTGTCTCTCTCTGTCTCCCTCCTCTCTCTCTCTTCTTTCTCTCTCTGCTCTCTTCCTTCGCTCTCTATCTTTCATTATCACACACACACACACACACACACACACACACACACACACACACACACACACACACATAAAACACACACACAAACACACACTGCCACTAGGACGGACAGACAGACAGACAGAGACAGATAGACAGACAGACAGACTGCAGAGAGAGATAATATAATATGTATCATTTATTCATTTATGGTTTTGATCTAAAATCACTTAGGTGAATAGACATTAAATCAATGATCATGACCACCACACACACACAGAGTCAGAGACAGAGCTACAAAGACACAGACAGAGACAGACATACAGAGACAGACAGACAGAGACAGACAGACAGAGACAGACAGACAGGG
>JAPXFY010000014.1:51457167-51464667 GCA_030674185.1 Monoplex corrugatus | reverse complement strand
GCTGGCAAACCTCCCCGTTTTCTAGAGACCCCCTCGACCCCCCCCCTCCTCTTCCCCGCCCCCATTATAACTGCCACACGCACACACATATCGATTCGCGGAGTCTTTATGGACTTTTCGATTTGCTGTGATTTCTCACTTGCTGAAAAGACGTGCCAATCGACGGAATATACAGGGCTCAGAACACAAGCAGGGTTTCTCTCTCTCTCTCACTCTCTGTCTGTTTGTCTGTCTATCCGCCTGTCTGTCTGTTTTTCCTCCGTCTATCTATCTGTCTGTCTGTCTTTCTGTCTCTGTCTCTGTCTCTGTCTCTGACTCTGTCTCTTCTCTGTCTCTGTCTCTGTTCTTTCTTCCTTCTCTCTCTCTCTCTCTCTCTCTCTCTCTCTCTCTCTCTCTCTCTCAGTTTGCCTTATCATAAGATTAAATTCTCGTGATGTATGACTGTTAAACCTATTTATATGCTCCTATTGTATTATTAAAGTTTGACTAGTAATCCTATATTGTAATTATTTCAAAATATTTGAATTATGCATTATCCAAGAATGACTATGTATTATATTCTGTTTGTATAATGTTTATAACGTGTTTGCACCACTTGAAATGGGGCTTGGCCTTGCTGAATAAATTTCTGATTCTGATTTTCTGATTCTTGTCTCTCTCTTCTCTCTCTATCTCTGTCTCTCTCTTTCTCTGTCTTCTCTTCTGTCTCTCTCTCTGTCTCTCTCTGTCTCTTTTCTCTGTCTCTCTCTGTCTCTCTCTGTCTTCTTCTCTTCTCTCTTGTCTCTCTCTGTCTCTGTCTGTCTGTCCTGTCTCTGCCTCTTTTCTCTTTCTCTTTCTGTCTCGTCTCTCTTTTCTTCTGTCTGTCTGTCTCTGTCTGTCTGTCTGTCTATCTCTCTGTCTGTCTGTCTCCTCTTCTCTCTCTGTGTCTGTCTCTGTCTCTGTCTCTCTCTCTCTCCTTTTCTCCTTCTTTCTTACACAGGTGTACATTTCATCAAAAAGTACCGCTGTATTTGTTTGCTTGCTTGCTTTGATGCTTCTGTTTTGTATGGAGTGGACCCTCTACGGGCGATTGCTGAATGTACCAAAGCAGCATGTGGCTTGCGCCGAAATCCTCGAAAGTAAAAACATTTTGTTGTTGTTGTCAAGCCGAGTTGCAAAGACAGCGAAAGAAAGGCCAGAGGTGTGTGTGGTGTGTGTGTGTGTGTTGTG
Source organism: Monoplex corrugatus (assembly GCA_030674185.1). Lineage (NCBI taxonomy): Eukaryota > Metazoa > Mollusca > Gastropoda > Littorinimorpha > Ranellidae > Monoplex > Monoplex corrugatus. Next base: position 51,463,458 of record JAPXFY010000014.1, on the reverse strand, counting down.
TTGTAAGTGGTGTGTGTAGTTGTGTGTTGTGTGTGTGTGTGTGTGTGTGTGTGTGTGTGTGTGTGTGCGTGTGTGTGTGTGTGTGTGTGTAAGTGGTGTGTGAGTGTTGTGTGTGTGTGTGTGTGTGTGTGTGAGTGTGTGTGTGTGTGTGTAGTGTGTGTAGTGTGTGTGTGTGTGTGTGAGTGAGTGTGTGTGTATTTGTGTGTGTGTGTGAAGTGTGTGTGTGTGGTGTGTGTGTGAGTGTGTGTGTGTGTATGTCTGTCTCTCTCTCTAATATATATATATGTACATGTGTGTGTATATATATATATATATATATATATATATATATATATATGTATAGATAGATAGATAGAACAGACAGATAGATAGATAGACAGATAGATAGATAGATAGATAGATAGATAGATAGATAGATAGATAGATAGATAGATAGAAATAGGCAGAGAGAGACAGAGAAGGAGACAGAGAGACAGAGACTCATACAGAGAGAGTGAGAGAAAGAGAGAGAGATTCAGAGAGACAGAAAGATAGAGACAGAGACAGACACAGAGACACAGACAGAGAGATAGAGACAGAGCAGAGGCAGAAAGACAGACAGCGAGACAGAAAGACAGAGACAGAGAGGGATAGACAAGAGACACACACTTCACTCTGGTCGATATGAAATAATCTCTTTTAGCTTAAAAAAAAAAAAAAAAAAAAAAAAAGAAAAAAAAGGTGGAAGGGGAAAGGGAGATTAAAAAAAACACCAACAACCAGCAATGTTGAACAGAATCGATCAATAATTTCAAGACGCTGACAACAATAAATCCGTCACGTACACTGCAGCACAAGACGTGTTCGGCACACAATACAAACCACACACAACAGTAGGTAAAGCAAGGTATAGAGTTTCTTCTGCGTCTTTTTTTTTTTTTTTTTTTTACAAGATGGTTTTATCACACTAAAACGGTTACATGCCCGCTTCACCTCATCTGCCATCTGTTACCTGGCAGACTCCTTAAAAGCCTACGCACAAACCTATGCGCTGGCAAAGGTCTCAAATTAGAGAGAGGGGGGGGGGAGGGGCTGGAAGGAGGAGAGGGGGGGGGGAATAGAACGCGATCAATGAAACACTTGAGCTAACCAATGCCACCATTTTTGTTTTTTTGTTTGTTGTTGTTTGTTTGTTTGTTTCGTTTGTTTGTTGTTCGTTTGTTTCTTTGTTTTCTGCTTCTTTCTATTTAATGTACACGGGCTGGAATTGAATTCGAGATGCCAGATCATGAGCCTACGGCTCTATATTATATGTTTCATGTGAGCTGGCTTATTCATTCATTTATGTATATATGTATGTTTGTATCTATTCATTTATTTATATTGATTGATTGATTGATTGATTGATTGATTGACTGATTGATTGATTGATTGATTGAGCAGTGGACTCAAGGTCTGACGTCTCCAGTTCAATCTAAGCGGGCAAAATAAAAAAAAGAAACCTTGCCATTTCGCTGCCCTTCTTAATGGTTTGAATTAACCCTTTGACTCCTGCACCCTGTTCACCAGCATGCTGCTTTTCCACAACCATGCTAGCAAAGCAAAAACTTACCCTTTTGGATTCCCTTCACCCTATCTACCAGCTTCTAGCAGGAATCTGGTGGATAGGACGAGGGGATTAAAAGGTTAAGTTTTTTGCTGTTGATGGATAGGGTGCAGGCGTCAAAGGGTTAATCATTCTTGAAGTGTCATTTCAGTGTTTCGTAGGTCCTACCCGCCAACCCCCTATCCCGCCCACTCCCTTATTTGAAGACCTTGCCAGCGCATACAGTTTTTAGGCAGCTGAAGCAGTCTGATGACGGATGAGTGCAGGCAGGTTCGGTTGGAGCGCATATGGAATTGCCGAAGTACCATGAATTCTTTTTAAACAAACCCAAAAACTCAAGAAATCTGCCACATAACTCACATAACTGCTGGACAAATTTGGGTGGGGGCGCATATGGAATTGCCAGAGTCCGATGAATCCCCTCTTGAACAAACTCCAAACTCAAAGAACACGTCAGAGAATTGCTGGACAGAATACGGTGAAGTGTATATGAAACTTCCGAATACGATGAAACCCATTTGAACAAACTGCAAATTCTAGGTGTCTGTCGGATAATTGGCGGCAGACTTCGATGGAGCGCATATGGGATTGTAGCAGTGCCGTGAATCTCTTGTGCATAACCTCCAAACTCAAGGAGTCTTGCCAGATAATTACTGGCAGATTTCGATGAGCGCCTATGGAATTACACGAGTTCGATGAATCTATCGTGAACAAAACAGCAAACTCGAAGAAGAGTTGCCAGAAAATTGCTAGCAGATTTGGGTGGAGTGCGTATGGAAATAACCAAGCGTGACGAATTCATCAAGAAAAAAAAACTCTGGAACCCACACAAAGAATCGGTCAACCTGCTGAACTGCACAATCCAAAAGAGGAAGAAGAGGGGGCGGGTCCATTTTTTGCCTTTTCCTGTTTCGCTTCCCCCCCCCCCCCCCCCCCCCCCGTTTCACCTTTTCCTGTATTGCCTTTTGATACGTCACTGTTTTATCAATTTTGTTCCATTTTGCATTACATGCATTGGACTGTACATTAGTGTATTAGGACGTGGCACCTACCTGGTCCAAGTGCTTAAGGCAAAAACCTTCGCTCATCCAAAGTTCACAGCCCAAATCAGTCAATTCGCCGTTTCAATTATTTTTTACCCTTTGACTCCAGCACCATATCCACCAACAACAAACACCTAACCCTTTGATTCTATCATTCTACAAGAAGCTGGTGGATAGGATGATAGAGTCAATTGTCAAATTTTTGCTTTGCTAGCATGGCTGACGACATCACAGGATGCTGGTGGACAGGGTGCAGGATTCAAAGGGGTTTAAAATACCTGCTTTTGCGGCGCCTTTTCCCATATTGCTTTTTCAATTAAATTGCCTAATTTGGCGTTGTCTATAACCTTTTCCCATATCGCCTTTTCAGTTAAAATGCCTGAACTGGAGCTGTGCGGCACCTTTTCCCATATTGCCTTTTCAATTAAATTGCTTAATTTGGCGTTGTCTATACCTTTTCCCATATCGCCTTTTCAGTTAAATTGCTTAATTTGGCGTTGTCTATACCTTTACCCATATCGCCTTTTCAATTAAATTGCTTAATTTGGCGTTTCTATACCTTTTCCCATATCGCCTTTTCAGTTAAATTGCCTAATTTGGCGCTATCTATACCTTTTCCCATTACGCCTTTTCAGTTAAAATGCTTAATTTGGCGTTGTCTATACCTTTTCCCATATCGCCTTTTCACTTAAATTGCTTAATTTGGCGTTGTCTATACCTTTTCCCATATCGCCTTTTCAGTTAAATTGTTTAATTTGGCGTTGTCTATACCTTTTCCCATATCGCCTTTTCAGTTAAAATGCCTGAACTGGAGCTGTGCGGCACCTTTTCCCATATCGCTTTTTTTATTAGTTAAAATGCTTGATTTGGCGATGTCGACGCCTTTTCCCATATCACTTTTTTTTTTTCAGTTAAACCGCATAAATTTGGGCAGTGTGGTGTTTTTTCCCATTTCGCTATTTAACCCTTGGATTCCCGCACCCTATCCATCAACCCACAAAAAGCTTAATCCTTCGGAGGGAATCACATGGCTATAATATATGATTGTATATGCTATGTTCTCTATAATTTTCCATAGCTTTTATTCTTGCTTTTATTGCTTTTATTCTTTCTCCCCATTTATAGCCATGCGTGTGTGTGTGTGTGTGTGTGTGTGTGTGTGTGTGTGTGTGTGTGTGTGTGTGTGTGTGTGTGTGTGTGCGTGTGTGTGTGTGTGCGTGCGTGCGTGCGTGCGTGCGTGTGTGTCTGCTTCAGCGCTTAGATTTGATTTTATCAAGATTTTGCGCTATATAAATATTGTAATTATTAATTATTGTAATTATTATTCTCTAACCCTATCCATCAGCTTCCTGCACTACATCCACGAAACTGGTGAGTAGGATGATGGAGTCAAAGAGTCAAGTTTTTACTTTGCTAGCATGGTTGATGGCATTGCAGGATGCTGGTGGACAGGGTGCCGGAATCAAAGTGTTAAATTACCTGATTTTGCGGCGCCTTTTCCCATTTAGATTTTCAGTTAAATTGCCTAAATTGGGGCAGTTTCCCAATTTCGCTATTTAACCCTTGGATTCCCGTACCCTATCCACCAAAGGGTTAAAGTTAAAATGCCTGATTTTGAGCTGTGGACTTTGGACTGCCACGATAGAAACAGAAGAAAGAGTACAGTGCAGTACAACAGAAGATGTTTGTACGCCATTATGTACTACATGTACTACTAGTCGTAGCAGAGTGTGGCACATTCCGTCACCAGCTGACGTCTGTCGGATGCCTGTGTTGACGGAGGGGATAAGTCACCTCTCTGCATGCTGGTGTTCAATCGATGACTCTTGTGTGTGTGTGTGTGTGTGTGTGTGTGTGTGTGTGTGTGTGTGTGTGTGTGTGTGTGTGTGTTGTGTGTGTGTGTGTGTGTGTGTGTGTGTGTGTGTGAGTGTGTGTGTGTGTTTGTGTGTGTGTTTGAGTGTTTGCGTGTGTGTTTGTAGGTGTGTGTGTGTGGTGAGTGTGTATGTGCGTATGTGCGTGAGTGCGTGCGTGTGTGTGTGTGTGTGTGTGCGCATGCGTGCGTGCGTGTGTGTGTGTGTGTGTGTGTGTGTGTGTTGTGTGTGTGTGTGTGTGTGTGTGTGTTCGTGTTTGTTCTTTGATTTAACATCTTTTCACTATGAGTGATATTGTGTGCGCGTGTCTATGTGTGTACAATGTGTGCGTACGCGTGTGTGTCTATATGAGTGTGTGCGTGTGTGTGTGCATGTGTATGAGTATATGTGTGTTTGTGCAGTTGAGCAGTCTGTGTCTGTGTATATCTCCCTGTATGTGTGTCTGTGTGTGGGTATGTTTGCGTGTCTGTCTGTCGCTCTGTCTGTCCGTGTGCATTCGTTTGTGTGCGTGATTGCGTGTGTGCGTGTTTGTGCGTGTGTGTGTGTGTGTGTGTGTGTGTGTGTGTGTGTGTGTGTGTGTGTGTGTGTGGTGTGCATGTGTTCCTCAGTGTATCTGTGAGTGTGTCTGTGATTGTGTCTGTGTTGTAGATGGGGGTTGGTACGTGCGTGTCTGTGTGTGTGCGTGTGTGTATGTATGTCTGTGACACAAATGGGTCTGTAAGATTCCCTCGGCTGTTTATGGATGGATTTTGTACCAAATTGGGGTCAAAGGTGTGGCTCGTGAAACAGTCTCAAGTACATGAATTTAGAAGTCATGACGCCATGTGTATGAGGGCGTGGTTATGTGAGCGTGTGTTTGCATGTGTGTTGTGTGTGTTTGCGTTTGTGTTTGTGTGTGTGTGTTTGTGTGTGTGTGTGTGAGAGGTGTAGTGTTTGTGTGTGTGTGTTTGTGTGTGTGTGTGTGAGTGTGTGTTGTGTGTGTGTGTGTTTGTGTGTGTGTGTGTGTTTTGTGTGTGTGTGTGTGTGTGAGAGAGAGGTGTGTGTGTTTGTGTGTGTGTGTTTGTGTTTGTGTGTGAGTGTGTGTTTGTGTGTGTGTGTGTGGGGTGTGTGAGTGTGTGTGTGTGTGTGTGTGTGTGTGTGTGTGTGTGTGTATGTATGTGTGTTTCTAGATGTAGATGTGTCTGTGTATTTGTATGCTCGTGCGTGTGTCTCTCTATATGGATATGTGTTTGTCTGTGTGTTCGAGAGAGAGAGTGTGTAGCGTCAGTGTGCTGTGTGGGATATGTCTGAGTGTGTGTAAGTGTGGATGTTTCGGTATGTGTGTGTGTACGTGTATGAGCGTATGTTGGTGTGCGTGTATGTTTGTGTGTCTGTGTCCACGTGTTTGAGAGAGACACACATACATACAGACAGAGAGACAGACAGATAGACAGACAGAGACAGATAGACAGACAGACACACGCGCACGCACACACACAAACACACACAAACACGCGCGCACAAACACACACACACACACAGAGAATGTATGCGTAAGTGCTTTTATGCCTACCATGTATGTGTACATATATATGTGTACGTGTCTGTGTGTCTGTGTCTATGTGTGTGTACACCCGTTCGTTTGTGTATCCAAATGGTGCCAGTAAGGAATATCTTATCTTGGGTATCTTGGTTGTCTGTCAACTTTTTTTTTTTTTTTTTTTTTTTTTTTGAATGCGGGTGACACTCGTATTTCTAGTTCAAACGGATGTAGAGAATGCAAAACCTTGAACACGATACCTCCTCCGTCTTC
>JAPXFY010000014.1:51439667-51442167 GCA_030674185.1 Monoplex corrugatus | reverse complement strand
AACGTTTATGCCAAACTTGATCGTAAGCTTTTTTCACATCAAAGAAAGTAGCTAAAACACTTTTTCTGCGGGCAAACTGTTGTTTGATCTGAGTTGTAAGTTTAACTAGGTGCTCAACTGCGGATCTTCCTTTTCTAAAACCTGCCTGGTTTACCGGAATAACGTTATTTTTATCACAGTAGTGTAAAAGTCTGTTTAAGACCAATCTTTCCATTAGTTTGCTTGTGTGGGACGTTAAAGCAATAGGTCTGTAACTGTTTTTATCGGTTTTCGATTTTCCTGTTTTTAAGATTGGTATAAACTATAGACTTTTGCCAGATTTGTGGCACAGTTCCAGTAACCCAGCATTTCTGCAAAATTTTGTGTAGGAAAATAAGGTAGTTTTCAGGGAGATGTTTAATCATTTCAGTCGAAACTGCATCAACACCTACCGAACTCTTTTTGTTGTGTAGAGACAGTACTGTGTTTTTTAGCTCTTCTAAGGTGATTGGAGAATTAAACCAGAGATCATTCTGTGTACTGGATCAGTGTAGATTGGGTTGTTATCTTCCATTTCTCTGTGATGTTTGCAGTCAGGAGATAAACCTTCAACTTTACTGTTTTTGGCGAACAGATCCACAAAAGTTTCTGCTTTGTCCATGTCTGAAGGAAATGTGTTACATGTTTCAATCATTATCGGACACCTAGGTAAGTTGGTTCCATCTGTGTGTGTGTGTGTGTGTGTGTGTGTGTGCGTGTGTGTGCGTGTGTGTGTGTGCGTGTGTGTGTGTGTGTGAGTAAAGACGTGTGTGTGTGTGAGTAAAGACGCGTGTGTGCATCTCTCTCTCTCTCTCTCTCTCTCTCTCTCTCTCTCTCTCTCTCTCTCCATCACTCTCTCTATCTCTCCCTCACTCGCTCTCTCTTGCTCTCTCTCTTTCTCTCTCTCTCCCTCCCTTTCTCTCTCTCTCTCTCCCTTACTTTCTCTCTCTCTCTCCCTCCCTCACTTTCTCCATCGCTCTCTCTCTCTTTCTCCCTCAAGTTCTCTCTCTATCTCTCCCTCATTCGCTCTCTCTCTCTCTCTCTCCCTCTCTCCCTCACTCGCTCTCTCTCTCTCTCCCTCACTTGCTCTCTCTCTCTCCCTCTATCTCTCTCTCATTCGCTCTCTCTCTCTCTCCCCGTCACTTTTTCTATCTCTCCCTCACTCACTCTCTCTCTCTCTCTCTCCCTCACTCGCTCTCTCTCTCCCTCACTCGCTCTCTCTCTCTCTCTCTCTCCTCCCTCACTTTCTCCATCGCTCTCTCTCTCTCCTCTCTCCCTCAAGTTCTCTCTCTATCTCTGCCTCATTCGCTCTCTCTCTCTCCCTCACTCGCTCTTTCTATCTATATCTCTTCCTCATTCGCTCTCTCTCTCCCTCCCTCACGTTTTTCTCCCTTTCTCTCCATCACTCTCTCTCTCTCTCTCTCTTTGTGCGTCTTCCCCTCCGGGCGGTGGATGAAAATAGCAATGCGTAATTAAGTCAACAGAACGGAGTATGCTCCAGTGTCTATGATCGGTAGCGTTTGATTATTTTTACATGTATTTATTAACCTTTTGTGGGCTGACTGGCTCTTTTGACGGACCCGTGCACTGAATATCTATAGCCTGAGTTCAATTCCAACCCGTAGCATATAAACTGGCCAGTTCGCCGCCCATCTTAACTCGTTGACTTCCGCATACTAACCATCAACTGCAAAAACTTAATCCTTTGACTACCTCACCCAGAGTGCGGGAGTTCAAGGGTTTAACCCTTGGACTCCTGTACCCTGTCCATCAACTGCAAAAACTTAACCAGGAAGCTGGTGGAGAGGGTGAGGGAATCAAAGGATTAATTTTTTGCTTTGCTAGCATGGTTGGCAATGCAGGATGCTGGTGGACAGGGTGCAGGAGTCAAAAGGTTATTTGATGTTTCCATCATTTTGGTGGTGTCAGGAGTTTCATTGTTCCAGCTAACACTCGCCCCCCCCCCCCCCCCCCGATTTTTCTTTTTTTTTTCTTTTTTCTTACACTCGCCCCCCCCCCCCCCCCGATTTTTCTTTTTTTTTTCTTTTTTCTTTCTTCTTTTTTGTCCTAATTTAAGATCTTGTCAACACATACAATATAGCACATGCCAGATAATGGCTAACAGATTGGGGTGGAGCTCATACGGAATTATCCGAGCGCGGTGAATCCCTCGTGAACAAAAACTCCAAACTCCTTATATCGTCTATTTCATAATAATGCCTGTAGCCTACACATGTGTGTAAGCCTACTACGAGCACCGTGTATGTATATAAGGAGTGTTATTATGGGTTATTGTAGTTCAGCTTGAAGCATCATGATCAGTCTTCAAGCTCGCCCGAACTCTAGCCGTCGACGCGTCATGCTCGAGTGACTGACACGCAGTTGAACTTCACGCATGACCGGACAGAGAGAGAGAGAGAGAGAGAGAGAGAGAGAGAGAGAGAGAGAGAGAGAGAGAGAGAGAGAGAGAGAGAGAGAGAGA
>JAPXFY010000014.1:51424667-51434667 GCA_030674185.1 Monoplex corrugatus | reverse complement strand
TTTATAACTCGAGGATGGTAGCATTAAGTCCCAATGGACCCCCGTCTTACATGTATTCCTTGCGACATAATGTAAGTATATAACACATAACAACAACACACACACCAAACGAAAGAAGTTACAGACAAGAACGGTAATAAGATGTCAACTTTTATATGAAAATCGGTCAAGCGTGAGAGACAGACAGACGTATGTAAAACAAACGTATGTCAACCCCTAACAGCAACGACAAAAACAACAACAATCACATAACAACAGCAGTAGGAAACAATATACACATTTTTGTTTAGAAGTGGGTCCGTTTGCAGGGCCTTTCTGAGAACACAGAGGTTTCTGATAACACAGGGACAGTAGGTCTGAGCCTCAAGCGGACCTCAGTGTTTCAACGGCCTGGCAATTGCAGTATGAGGTGAGAGATTGTCAAAAGGTTACTGTTATAATAGAACAGTAGACTCTAAATCTGATGTCTCGGGTTCAGTCCCAGCCCGAAATCTAAAAACACTGGCCAGTTTACTGCACACCTTATTGACCATTTGACTCCCGCACCCCGTCCACGTGCATCCTGCATTGTCAACCATGCTAGCAAAGCAAAAAACTGAACCCTTTGACTCCCTCACCCAATCCACCAGCTTCCTACAGGAAGCTGGTGGATTGGGTGAGGGAGTCAAGGGGTTAATTGTTTTTGCAGTTGATGGATCGGGTGCGGGAGTCAAAGGGTTAATGCTACAATAATTCTTATGGTGTCAGCTTAGTAGGCCACTGTATAGGTTCTGTTCCATTCCCCGCCTCCCTGCACCAACTCCCCTCCCCCCCCCCCCCCCCCCGTTTTAAAGATCTTGCCAGAGTCTAGATCTAGTGTTTTGCCTCGGCGTAAGGAGTCTGAAAAAAAACAACAGACGGCAGATTTGTGTGGACCGCATATGGAATTGTACGAGTGCAATGAATCCTTCTTGAAGGCCAGGAACAAGTTTCGTATAATTCATCCCCAATCGGTTGTAAAACCTTTGCTGAAATATTTTGTTCACATGCACACTGCTTCATTCTGGTCGATATGAACTCTTGTCTTCTATTTTTTAAAGATACAATTAAATGATAAGAGGATAAAAAAAAAATAAAAAAACGATGGAAAGAAAGAAAGAAAGAAAGAAAGAAAGAAAGAGAAACCAAGTCACATAAACTAAAAGTAAGAAGAAAAGAATGGCAATAAAATTAAAACACAAAGAAACGAACAAAAGAAACAGCAAGAAAGCAAGAAAGAAAAACAATGGACACGATATCTTTCTTTTTCATGTAAAAAAAAGGAAAAAAAATACCCGCTTCCTAAAAAAATACACTCTTTGATGTGAAAAGGTTGCCATAAGGAGCGTCAAGGTGGGAGCCGCAAGGACTGGGAAAAGAAGACGAAGAAGAAGAAGAAGAAGAAGAAGAAGGGGAAGAAGCAGCCGACACCAGCATAGCCTGAAGGCGCCATGTGATGTACGATTCAAAGATGAAGGATCACAGCAGACAAGACACCGACCGTTATAATGTATGATAGCCAAGGTCTAGAGCCTATGCAAATGAGGCCCACCAGGCGGTATCCTAGCGTCAAGGCAGAGATATTTATATGTAATTCATAATGTATAAATGGCAATCTTGCCAAGTCTCTGGTTCATGGTGGTGGTGGTGGTGGTGGTGGTGGTGACTAGGTGAGCTCCCTTGGTGGCTAGAGCCACCGGCAGTACGGGCCAAAGACTGAGTGAGAGCCATGGTGGTATCATAGATCATTTGATGATTGTCAGTCGTCGTCGATTCACCCAGTTGACAAGTTTTTAACTCTTTCTCTTCCTTGCCTACTATCCCTGCTGCTGAGGAGATGGGGGATTATTATTATTATTATTATTATTATTATTATTATTATTATTATTATTATTATTATTATTATTATTATTATTGTTGTTGTTCTTGCTGTTCTTGTTGTTAGTTATTATTATTATTATTATTATTATTATTATTATTATTATTATTATTATTATTATTATATTATCGTCATTATTATTATCATTATTATTATTATCATTATTATTATTATTATTATTATTGTTATCATTACAACAAATCATCGTTCTTGTACAGCGCTATTCTCTAAATTCGTTTGGACTCACTGCTTAATACACACAATCATACATTTTTAGAGAAGCACGTATAACTCATTGACAATTGAAAGCTTATTCAAGACAGATTCATCGTATTCGGATGATTCCCATTTGCTCTCCATTCAATCTGGCATCTGACAGACTTCTTTTTTAATTTGCGCAAAAGTCTATGAGTTAGTGTAAGGTCTAGAACTGGAGCAGGGAGGGAGAGGAAGAAACAGGATCTGTAAAACACTAACCTCAAACCACCAGAATGACTTAGCATGGAAATGATCAGCGAGCGATCAGAACAGTTTTTAGGCTTTTGGCTGGAAAAAAACGAATTCGAGACCTAAGATCTTGAGTTCATTCAAGACGAGCATAACGATTGTGCTCCCAGTGAAAATTAGAAGTTTTATTTTTTCTTAAGATGATGTCTCCGTGCCAGGAATAAATCCTACATTCACAGACGCCACAGACATCGTGTGAAGGACAGGATCCACAATGACCATGGCATCAGTCCCACACCTGCGCATAAGCTCTACGTACTGACTAGATCTTGCGTGAACATCAGAAGTGAAAGGCTAACGGGAACGATCCAAGAGAACATGGCAAAGTATCCTAACAGAACATGGCAAAGTATTCCCAAGAAAACATGGCAAAGTATCCCAAGAGAACATGGTGAAGTATCCCAAGAGAACATGGCAAAGTATTCCAAAAGAACATGGCAAGGTATTCCAATAGAATATGGCAAAGTATCCCAAGAGAACATGGCAAAATATTCCAAGAGAACATGGCAAAGTATTCCCAAGAGAACATGGTAAAATATTTCAAAAGAACATGGCAAGGTATTCCAAGAGAATATGGCAAAGCATTCCGAGAGAACATAGCAAAATAACCCAAGAGAACACGGCAAAGTATTCCCAGAGAACATGGCAAAGTATTCCAAGAGAACATGGCAAAGCATTCCAAGAGAACATGGCAAAGTATTCCCAAGAAAACATGGCAAAGTATTCCCAAGAAAACATGGCAAGGTATTCCTAGAGAACATGGCAAAGTATTCCTAGAGAACATGACAAAGTATTCCTAGAGAACACGGCAAAGTATTCCTAGAGAACATGGCAAAGTATTCCAAGAAAACATGGCAAATTATTCCTAGAGAACATGGCAAAGTATTCCCAAGAAAACATGGCAAAGTATTCCTAGAGAACACGGCAAAGTATTCCTAGAGAACATCAAAGTATTCCTAGAGAACATGGCAAAGTATTCCAAGAGAATATGGCAAAGTATTCCCAGAGAACATTGCAAAGTATTCCAAGTGAACATGGCAAAGTATTCCAAGAGAACATGGCAAAGTATTCCAAGAGAATATGGCAAAGTATTCCAAGAGAACATGGCAAAGTATTCCCAAGAACATGGCAAAGTATTCCTAGAGAACATGGCAAAGTATTCCTAGAGAATATGGCAAAGTATTCCCAGAGAACATGGCAAAGTATTCCCAGAAAACATGGCAAAGTATTCCAAGAGAACATGGCAAAGTATTCCAAGAGAACATGACAAAGCATTCCAAGAGAACGTGGCAAAGTATTCCCAGAGAACATGGCAAAGTATTCCAAGAGAACGTGGCAAAGCATTCCAAGAGAACATGGCAAAGTATTCCAAGAGAACGTGGCAAAGCATTCCAAGAGAACGTGGCAAAGCATTCCTAGAGAACATGGCAAAGTATTCCAAGAGAACATGGCAAAGTATTCCAAGAGAACATGGCAAAGTATTCCAAGAGAACATGGCAAAGTATTCCAAGAGAACATGGCAAGTATTCCTAGAGAACATGGCAAAGTATTCCTAGAGAACATGGCAATGTTTTCCAGAGAACATGGCAAAGTATTCCAAGAGAATATGGTAATGTATTCAAAGAGAACATGGCAAGGTATTCCAAGAAACATGGCAAAGTATTCCAAGAAAACATGGCAAAGTATTCCAAGAGTAATTGGCAAAGCATTCCGAGAGAACATAGCAAAATAATTCCAAGAGAACATGGCAAAGTATTCCAGAGAAATGGCAAAGTGTTCCAGAGAATATGGCAAAGTATTCCAAGTGTATATGGCAAAGTATTCCGAGAGAACATGGCAAGTGTTCCAAGAGTATATGGCAAAGTATTCCCAGAGAACATGGCAAAGTATTCCAAGAGAACATGGCAAAGTATTCCCAGAGAACATGGCAAAGTATTCCAGAGAACATGGCAAAGTATTCCAAGAGAACATGGCAAGTATTCCAAGAAAACATGGCAAAGTATTCCAAGAGAACATGCAAAATATTCCAAGAAAATATGGCAAAGTATTCCAGAAAACATGGCAAAGTATTCCAAGAGAACATGGCAAGTATTCCAGAGAACATGGCAAGTGTTCCAGAGAATATGGCAAAGTATTCCAAGAGAACATGGCAAAGTATTCCAAGAGAATGTGGCAAAGTATTCCAAGAGTAACATGGCAAAGTATTCCAAGAGAACATGGCAAAAGTATTCCAAGAGAACGTGGCAAAGTATTCCAAGAGAACATGGCAAAGTATTCCAAGAAAACATGGCAAAGTATTCCAAGAGAACGTGGCAAAGTATTCCAAGAGAACGTGGCAAAGTATTCCAAGAGAACTGGCAAAGTATTCCAAGAGAACGTGGCAAAGTATTCCAAGAAAAACGTGCAAAGTATTCCAAGAGAACGTGGCAAAGTATTCCAAGAGAACTGGCAAAGTATTCCAAGAGAACGTGGCAAAGTATTCCAAGAGAACGTGGCAAAGTATTCCAAGAGAACGTGGCAAAGTATTCCAAGAGAACGTGGCAAAGTATTCCAAGAGAACGTGGCAAAGTATTCCAAGAGAACGTGGCAAAGTATTCCAAGAGAACGTGGCAAAGTATTCCAAGAGAACATGGCAAAGTATTCCAAGAGAACATGACAAAGTATAGTCGACAAGAGATGAAGAACAAACAGATACCTAAGCACACATTGGTTCATCCAGGGAGAAGGCGAACAGAGTGAGGGAGTAAAGGGTTAAAGTGACCGTTTGGCAGCTGACGTCTGTTGATGCCCTGACCCACAAGATACATACACATATACGCCAGAGGCAAGTTTCTTATCGTCAGCAAATCAAGGTAGAGCTGGACTCTAGAGGCCGGGCTAATCCAGGGGTCAGCGTGTGAACGAAACAGTCGTAGCAAACTAGTCAACCCAGAATATCAAAGATGGCGAAAGGGACGAAATGGGCACCAAAGTGATGGAAGATAACTTACTATTATGAGCAACAAAACAGCTACAGCTACACATCACACAAAACCAATGTCACAAACAAAATAGAAGAAAAATATGCCGACACCCTTTCGGATAGTTACTTAGAAAAGAGTCACATTTTCTGTTTAGCGGTTGAAATTTGAGGGGGGGGGGGTTGTGGTGGTGGAGCATATTAAAAATATATCTGAAAAAGATGTGACCGCAATATTTTCAGTAAGATGTGACCAAAATATTTTCAAGCATCACTGAAATCGTTTGCAAAGTGGGAAGAAAATGTACATAACCCATTTAACCCAAATACTACCTTCAAAGCAAAGCCAGAACAAGATTGAGGCAGCCGAGATGTGGTTTCTAAGAAGAATGTTGAGAGTTCCATGGACAGCAAAGAAAACAAACAAGACAGTCTTGATGGAGGCACACACAAGAAGATCATTCATTAGGAAGATTAAAAAAAGACAGGAAACTTTATAGGCCATTTTATGAGGAAATGGGAAATGGAGCACCTGGTCTCAACAGGAAAGCTGGAGAGAAAGAGAGCACCAGGTATACCCAGGGAAAAAATGTTGGACGGACTTGCAAGGTGGCTGAGGGCAGAGAGGGTGGAAGATGTGCTTACGGCAACAAGGGATAAATACATATGGAGGGCCATGATAGCCAACGCCGTGTGGCAGGGCACTTGATTATGATGACGATGACTACGTTCAATATGCCACAAACTTAACAACACTCCAAAATCAATTCGACACAGAGATTACGACAGCCTACACGGATGAAGTTACCCAGATCCAAAGACGTTATAAATAGAACTTCATTATTTTTATTCTTTTTACAATGTCTTTGCCCGATCAAAACAAATGCGAGGTAAAAAACAAAAAACAAACAAACTTGGATTACGTTGTGCCAAACTATTATAAACATCTCTTAAATTAACAAGAAACACCACAAGGGTACGCATGGGACCCGGAGCACCAATACCCCGCCACTCTTCGGACAGTCACCTCCTAAGCTCCCGACGCCACTCGATAGTCATTTCATCAATCAAAGGGCAGAGGTGGGGTGGGGGGTGGGGGTAGGGGCTGTCCATGCATTGCATGACCCATTCGGACCCAGTCACCAGCTTTCCATCAAACCCATAAAGCAGTCAGTCAGCTAAAGTAATCAAAAACAGCTGCTACCATTTTTTGTTTTTTAGTTCTTTAGGTTTGATCCACTCCTGTTTGAAAACAAACAAAACTTGCTTTGTCGATCGCAGGCCAAACAAAACGGTCGACATACTTGAAATTCTAAACTAGCACCTCTTGAGACCGCTATGTTTAACCCTTTGACTCCCGCAACCGGTCCGCTAGCATCCTGCACAGTCAATCATGCCAGCAAAACAAAATCTTAACCCTTTGACTCCCTCACCCTATCCACCAGCTTCCTGCAGGAAGCTGGTGGATAGGGTGACGGAATCAAAGAATTAAGTTTTTGCAGTTGATGGATAGGGTACGGGGAGTCAAAGGGTTAAACTAACGTAGCCGCTGGATTTACTGGCGCGAGGGGGACGCAAGAACCCCCCCTCGCTCGATCGGCTCTCTTTGGCGAGCGCTGTCTCGCTTTGCTATGCCTAAGAAACTCGCCACAGACAGATCTACACAACTAGCCTTAGACCCGGAGAGGCCTGTCAGATCATTATAATTTAAAGTTGTTTACATCGTTCCGGTTAAAGAGTTGAGTAACAGCGTGTTAAGGTTCGGCTGTTAGGCGATGTTCCTGACTGGTGTAGAGCCATATCAGGGCTATAATCTTTTCAATACATATTTCAACAGGAAAAAAAAAAAAAAAAGAAAAGATCATTAAGTACACATATCAATGCATTCACTCACATAATCTTAAGGAGAACCCCTGGCGCTGATCACTCCGTCCAATTTATCACATAGAAGATGTAAATAACTTACCTGAATACAAGCTGAAATATAACTAAGGACATTAAAGTATAGACTATACAAAAACGAGCCTAAGTTACCTAATACTGCTTCTGCGTATCTCACTTCCCTAGAGCCAAAAAAATGCACTTAATACATGTACCCAATTGTCAATCCTAAGATAAAGTATGTAAGGTGAATGGACCAGCAAGGCCGAAAAAATGATAGGAAGAAATGACAGAAAGCAAAGGAACACGGCAGAAAGAAAGAGAGTGACAGAAAAGAGGAAATTTCTAGCACAGAATTGGGGATATTATTTTTACTGAAAGAGCCCCGGCATCCCCACAGGGGAAATGTTCCTGACTAAAAAAAAAAATCGATTTCCGAACTATTTACACCAGTCTGGTTTTGATGTTGAGTAGTCAGTACAGATTCCCCCCAAAAAAAAAAACAACAACAAAAAAACAAACAACAAAACAAAACAAAAACAACAACAACAACAACCAAAACAAACAAAAACAAAAAAAAACAACAACAACAACAACAAAAACAAACAAACAAACAAACAAACTTGTATTCCTTTATTCAACTCGTTCTTGACAAGCTACAAAGAAAGATGCGAGAATAGAAATGGCAAAGCGTAACGTTAAGATTGGATACAAGTAACATACACGCAGTCGAATAAAATTACTATGCATGTGTTTGAACAAATTTAACATACATGTAGGCTTACCACATTTACGAATCTGTGTCATGTATATTTGCATGGAAAGTAACTACAAACTATGAGCATAACGAGGTAAACAGTATCACACATGGACGGTCTCTTGACTCTTATCAATGCCACTGATATCAAATGCATTACAGAGAATAGTATCAAGTTTCTGTAGCAGTCAATGAAAATGGCAGCCACTTCACCGTCAAAGCATGTGAGTTACGAGTCGACTACCGGTATGTAATGTGTTCTTCTTTAGTTCTACTGAACCCTTCTTCAAACCCTTTGACTCCCGCACCCTATCTATCAACAGCAAAATCTTTACTCTTTGACCCCCTCACCTGTCCACCAGCTTCCTGCAGGAAGCTGGTGGATAGAGCAGGGGAGTCAAAGGGTTAAGTTTTTGGTTTGCTAGCATGATTGATAATGCAGGATGCTGGTGGATAGGCTGCGGGAGTCAAAGGGTTAAGTTTTTGGTTTGCTAGCATGATTGACAATGCAGGATGCTGGTGGATAGGATGCGGGAGTCAAAGGACAATGCAGGATGTGGTGGATAGGATGCTGGAGTCAAAGGGTTAAATGAGACGTATAGTAACCTCTGTTGATAGAAACGTGGACTCAAAATCAGGACCTAGGTTCAAACACGTTTTGATCTCCAAAAAGCCGGCAGTTCTAGATGTGAATAATACATGCTGATACCCATAAGGCGCTACATCTTGATGTACACATCAATTCATAATAAATGATAATATTCACAAGGTGCCACATCTTGATGTACATATCCTATCATAATAAATGATAATATTCACAAGGTGCCACATCTTGATATACACATCAATTCATAATAAATGATAATATTCACAAGGCGCTACATCTTGATCTACACATCAATTCATAATAAATGATAATATTCACAAGGCGCTACATCTTGATGTACACATCAATTCATAATAAATGATAATATCCACAAGGAGCCACATCTTGATGTACACATCAATTCATAATAAATGATAATATTCATAAGGCGCCACATCTTGATCTACACATCAATTCATAGCACACACTTTCATCGTTCCCGTCAGTAAACACTTACTTCCAATGACCTACAACAACGTAAGCGTACAAAGTACATCACAAGCAAGTGCGACTGCCAGCAATCAAGCAAACAGGAACCAGAAAAAAAAACCCACGAAAATAGAATTATTAATCCCAATTAAAAACAGCCGCAAATTTTCAGCCAACTGGCCTTTGTCAAGCGTAAACGTAAGATCACAAACGAATGAACACCAAATAAAAAAATTAGGACAAAAAGACTAAAACTTCCCTGTTGCTTTGTCCAGTGGGAGAAAATGGACTAAAAAGAAAAAAAAAAAAAAACAAAAAAAAACTCACATGCATACCAGAAGGGGGAGGACGGGTGGGTTGTGGGGGTGGTGAGAAGGGGGTATATGAAAGGGGAACTTACTGCTGGACAAAAATGTATGCCTTCAAGTTACTCTTGAAGGAAGAGACACATAAACATATCAAGTTCTTCAAAATTGTTGAAGGTATATTAAGAAAAAGATCTAAAAGAGTATCCCCTTAATAAATAAGAAACAAGAAAAAGGTTGATAGGGAAAAAGGGATTAAAGACCGTGGGATCATGGGTGCTTAGTTTTAATACAGAAAGCAGATACTCCGCGACATGAATTTGAACCTTTTCATTCCCACAAGCTTCCTACAAGAAGCCATGGATACAGTGTTAAAACTTCTCGAGTGTTTTCGCACCAACGTGAGTAAAATTCGTAAAAGAATTCGTATGTAGTAAGAAACTCTGGGTAGAGCCGAACAAGCAGAAGGTCTCAGAAAAGAAACCTCCATCAATCAAGTGTTTCGACCCTAAACTCCTGACACTCTAAAGGGGCCGGGCCGCATCCTGGTCATGACTTCTGGATGACCCTCTGTGTCGCATTCTGGAAGATTGAAACGTGTAGCGCACATAAGCCCTGG
>JAPXFY010000014.1:51409667-51412167 GCA_030674185.1 Monoplex corrugatus | reverse complement strand
CTAGCCTAGCTAGCTTGTTTAGTAGCTAGATCTAGGTAGTAGGCCGACCAGGCAGGCTTCCAGCCGCTTTATTCGCAGACCCTCCCCATCCCTCCCTCCCTCTTCTCAGTAAATACAGATGTTGCCATCTTGGCGGGGTGGGGGTGGAACAGAGCCTGGGGGGAAGGTTGAGGTTACAGTTGTGCACACACACACGCACACACACACACGCACACGCGTGTGTGTATACACACATTGGGCGGGCAGACAGGCAGGCAGGTACATACATGCATGTTCAAGTTGGCGATCCAGTGAGACACGTGTTTTGCTGCCCGCTTTGTCTTTGTGCAGGAGCCAAGTAAGACAAAGGGGTTTTGAATGCCTGTCAGCAACAGCCTGACTCTATCGAGCTTATGATCATCATCATCATGTGCCCTGCCGCACGGCGCTGGCGGTCACGGCCTTCCCCATACGAATCTATCTTTTGTCGCTGCAAGTACATCTCTCACCATCTCTTGTCTTCATCCAGCCAGCCACTCAGCAAGTCCGTCCAATGTTCGTTATTTCTTTTAACGTCTATTCACATATGTGCTTCTGGACGAAGTCCGTCCAATGTTTTCTTCTTGGGTCTACCTGATGCTCTTTTTTCCCTCCAGTTTTCCTGTTGTCATTCATCTTCATCATGAGCCCTGCCGCATGGCGTTGGCGATCATGGCCCTCCCCATACGAATCCACCTTTTGTCGTCACTGCAAACACATCTCCCGCCAACTCTTGTCTTCATCCATCTTCTCCGCAAGTCCGTCCAGTATTTTCTCACGGGTTCTACCTGGTGCTCTCTTTCCCTCCAGCTTTTCTCTTGTCACTAGGTGCTCTAATTTCTCTTGCCTCAGAAAATGTGCTATAAATGTTCCTTGTCTTTTTCCTTATCTTCTTCATTAATGTTCTGTTTGTGTTTGCCTCTTTCAAGACTGTCTCGTTTGTTTTCTTTGTTATCCATGGAACTCTTAATATTTTTCTTAGAAACTACATTTCAGCTGCTTCAATCTTGTTCTGACTTAGCTTACGGGGTACTAAATTAAAACAAGTCACATGCGACCTCAGGCGCGTTTTTTCGCACACTAGGTAGGCGATGTTTTGGCGCGATACGCTAAGTAGGAGTGTTTCTTTGTTCCGCCTAGCGGCAAACTTGGCTAGGTAAGGCTAGGTATCATCGAGAAGATCTTGCCGGCGAGGTAAACATGGCGGTCGTGCAAGTCATCTTTGTGTTCAATAACGACTCATGACTCTTTTTCATTGTGAAATTGACTAAAAGTCTACTTTCGTCTCATGTTTATTGTGAAATAACTGTACATTGGCTGAAAGTCGACTTTCAGTCTCGTGTTTATTGTGAAATAACACTGTACATTGGCTGAAAGTCTATTTCGTCTCGTGTTTATTGTGAAATAACACTGTACATTGGCTGAAAGTCTACTTTGTCTCATGCTTATTGTGAAATAAACACTGACATTGGCTAAAAGTCTACTTTCGTCTAGTGTTTATTGTGAAATAACACTGTACATTGGCTGAAAGTCTACTTTCGTCTCATGTTTATTGTGAAATAACACTGTACATTGGCTGAAAGTCTACTTTCGTCTCGTGTTTATTGTGAAATAATCACTGACATTGGCTGAAAGTCTACTTTCGTCTCGTGTTTATTGTGAAATAATCACTGACATTGGCTAAAAGTCTAGTTTCGTCTCATGTTTATTGTGAAATAAGGATGTCATTGGCTAAGTCAATTTCATCTGTGTTTATAGTGAAACACTGTGCATGGCTAAAAGTCTATTTTCGTCTCGTGTTTATTGTGAAATAACACTAGCACATTGGCTAAAAGTCTACTTTCGTCTCGTGTTTATTGCGAAATAAACATGCCATTGGCTAAAAGTCTATTTCGTCTCGTGATTATTGTGAAATAAACACTGCATTGGCTGAAAGTCTACTTTCGTCTCATGTTTATTGTGAAATAACACTGTACATTGGCTGAAAGTCTACTTTGTCTCGTGTTTATTGGAAATAAACACATGCACATTGGCTAAAAGTCTACTTTCGTCTCGTGTTTATTGTGAAATAATCACTGCACATTGGCTAAAAGTCTACTTTCGTCTCTGTTTATTGTGAAATAAACACTGTCATTGGCTAAAAGTCTACTTTCGTCTCGTGTTTATTGCGAAATAAACACAGCACATTGGCTAAAAGTCTACTTTCGTCTCGTGTTTATTGTGAAATAAACACGCACATTGGCTAAAAGTCTACTTTCGTCTCGTGTTTATTGTGAAATAAAGGATGTGCATTGGCTAAAAGTCTACTTTCGTCTCTTGCTTATTGTGAAATAAACACAGCACATTGGCTAAAAGTCTACTTTCGTCTCGTGTTTATTGTGAAATAAAGGATGTCCATTGGCTAAAAGTCTAATTTCATCTCGTGTTTATAGTGAAATAAACACTGTGCATTGGCTAAAAGTCTACTTTCGTCTCTTGTTTA
>JAPXFY010000014.1:51394667-51397167 GCA_030674185.1 Monoplex corrugatus | reverse complement strand
TTGTCAGAAACTGCAGCTGGCACAATGCATCTATTTGTGGATACTAGGATAACATGCTGTTAGTAATAGCGAGTTGTCTTTTTTTTTTTAATTCATTTAGTCTTTTCGTGTATTTGTATATACTAGAATAACAACAAATGCCTATCAATTAACATCAGGAAGAGAGTTCTTGAATGTTATATAGAATCAATACTGTTGTACGGATGCGAGGCGTGGACAGTCAACAAGCAAAGCCAGAACAAGATTGAGGCAGCCCAGATGTGGTTTCTAAGAAGAATGTTGAGAGTTACATGGACAACAAAGAAAACAAACGAGACAGCCTTGATGGAGGCAGACACAGAAAGTAGATCACTCATAAGGAAGATTAGGAAAAGACAGGCAACATATATAAGCCATTTTATGAGGAAGGGGGATTTGGAGCACCTGGTCACAACGGGAAAGCTGGAGGGAAAGAGAGCACCGGGTAGACCCAGGAGAAATGTGGACGGACTTGCAGAGTGGCTGGGGACGAGGAGGGTGGGGGAGATGCTAGGGGCAACGAGAGATAGAGACAGATGGAAGTCCATGATCGCCATCGTCATGCGGCAGGGCACCTGATGATGATGATGAGAATAATAATACTTTAAGTAATAGCGAGTTGTCTTTTTTTTAATTCATTTAGTCTTTATCTTTCTGTGGATACTAGAATAGCATGTTTTTACTAACAGCGAGTTGTCTTTTTTAAATTCATTCAGATTTTTTCATCTATTTGTGGATGCTAGTATGACATACTTTTAGAAATAGCGAGTTATCGTTTTTTTTTTTTTTATATATAATTCATGTATTCTGTTCTTTTCGTTTTATTTATTAATCACTTATTTATTTATCTATTTATTTATTTACTTATTTATTTATCTATCTACCTATCTATCTACCTGTCTATCTATCTATCTCTATCTATCTATCTATCTCTATCTCTCTATCTATCTATCTCTATCTATCTATCTCTATCTATCTATCTATCTATCTATCTATCTCTATCTATCTCTATCTATCTATCTATCTATCTATCTATCTATCTATCTATCTCTATCTATCTATCTATCTCTATCTATCTATCTATCTATCTTATCTATCTATCTCTATCTATCTATCTATCTATCTATCTCTATCCATCTATCTATCTTTTCTTCTATATATCTATCTATCTCTTTTTCTATCTATCCTATCTATCTATCTATCTCTATCTATCTATCTATCTATCTATCTACTATCTATCTATCTATCTCTATCTATCTATCTATCTCCCATCTATCTAATCTATCTCTATCTATCTATCTATCTATCTATCTCTATCTATCTATCTATCTATCTATCTATCTCTATCTATCTATCTATCTCTATCTACTCTATCTATCTATCTATCTATCTCTATCTATCTATCTATCTATCTATCTATCTATCTATCTATCTATCTCTATCTATCTATCTATCTCTATCTAAATATCTATCATCTCTATCTATCTATCTATCTATCTATCTATCTATCCCATCTATCTCTATCTATCTATATCTCTATCTATCTATCTATCTACTCTCTATTTTATTATCTATCTATCTATCTATCTCTATCTATCTATCTATCTATCTATCTATCTATCTCTATCTATCTATCTATCTATCTATCTATCTATCTCTATCTATCTATCTATCTATCTATCTATCTCTATCTATCTATCTCTATCTATCTATCTATCTATCTCTATCTATCTATCTATCTATCTATCTATCTCTATCTATCTATCTATCTATCTATCTCTATCTATCTATCTATCTATCTATCTATCTATCTCTATCTATCTATCTATCTATCTATCTATCTCTATCTATCTATCTATCTATCTCTATCTATCTATCTATCTATCTATCTCTATCTATCTATCTATCTATCTATCTATCTATCTCTATCTATCTATCTATCTATCTCTATCTATCTATCTATCTATCTATCTATCTATCTATCTCTATCTATCTATCTATCTCTATCTATCTATCTATCTCTATCTATCTATCTATCTATCTCTATCTATCTATCTATCTCTATCTATCTATCTATCTATCTCTATCTATCTATCTATCTATCTATCTATCTACCCTCTATCTATCTATCTTATCTCTATCTATCTATCTATCTCTATCTATCTATCTATCTATCTATTCTATCTCTATCTATCTATCTCTATCTATCTATCTATCTATCTCTATCTATCTATCTATCTATCATCTATCTATCTATCTATCTATCTATCTATCTCTATCTATCTATCTATTCTATCTATCTATCTATCTCTATCTATCTATCTATCTATCTATCTATCTATCTATCTATCTATCTCTATCTATCTATCTATTTATCTATCTATCTATCTATCTCTATCTATCTATCTATCATCTATCTATCTCTATCTATCTATCTATCTCTATCTATCTATCTATCTATCTATCTCTATCTATCTATCTA
>JAPXFY010000014.1:51369667-51374667 GCA_030674185.1 Monoplex corrugatus | reverse complement strand
GGTGTCAGCTTAGTGTTTCGTAGGTTCTCCCCCTTACCTTTCCCATTTCAACATCTTGCCAGCCAGCGCATAGGAATTTGTGCAGGCTCAAGGAATCTGCCAGATATAATAGCAGGCCATTTTCAGTACAGCACGCATGGAATTGTCTCAATGTGACGAATCCCTCAAACACTCTTGAACTTCTGACAATGCGTTGCTTGAAATACTGGTTATCCTCGTCACTGTCGTTCATTATCATCATTATCCATAATACACCATACAATTATTCGCTTTTTTTTTAGAACACCGCTACATACTATCGTGTAACTCTACGCCAAAAACCCTTCCTGAATCTTAGACTATATTCTGAGTAACTAGAAGTTTGTAGTTTTAGTCCTCAGCCACAGAAAGACAAAGAGAGAGAGAGAGAGAAGGGAAGGAGAGAGAGAGGGAGAGAGAGAGAGGAGAGAGACAAAGAGAGTGGGAGAGAGGAGAGAAGAAAGAGAAAGAGGGAGAGAGTAGAGAGAGGGAGACAGAGAGAGGGAGAGAGTAGAAAGAGGGAGAAGGAGAGGGAGAGAGGGGAGAGAGAGAGAGGTAGACAGACAGCCAGACAGAGAAAGAGACAGACAAAAAGAAAGAGAGAGAGAAGAGAGAGGAAAGAGGAGAGGACAGGGGAGAGAGAGAGAGAGAGAGAGAGAGAGAGAGATAGAGAGAGACAGACAGACAGACAGACATAAAGACAGACAGACAGACAGACATGAGGAAATCATAAGCTGAAAATGCCCGTTTCATTTACAGATTTTATTCAGTTCTACGTCAGGACTCACCTCAGGGTGATAAGGCCGACTGCGATAACCACCCCAAGGAAGTGGGAGAAAATAGGGATAATCTAACCCTACACTGACACTCCAGGGAAAAACAGGGGTAATCTAATCCTACATGACACCATCAGGGAAAAACAGGGGTAATCTAATCCTACACTGACACTCCGGGAAAAAAACAGGGGTAATCCAATCCTACACTGACACCACCAGGGGAAAACAGAGATAATCTAATCCTACACTGACACCATCAGGGGAAAACAGGGGTAATCTAATCCTACACTGACACCATCAGGGAAAACAGGGGTAATCTAAACCTACACTGACACCACAGGGAAAACAGGGGTAATTTAATCCTACACTGACACCATCAGGAAATAAGGATAATTAATCGTATACTGACACCATTAGGGAAAAAACAGGAAAATCTAACCTACACTGACACCACCAGGGGAATAAGGATAATCTAATCCTATACTGACACCACCAGGGGAATAAGGAAATCTAACCCTACACTGACACCACCAGGAAAATAAGGATAATCTAATCGTAACTGACACCATAGGGAAAAAACAGGAATAATCTAACCTACACTGACACCACCAGGAAAATAGGATAATCTAACCCTACACTGACACCACCAGGAAAAACAGGGATAATCTAATAATACATTGACACCACCAGGGGAAAACAGGGACAATCTAATCCTACACTTACACCACCAGGGGGAAACAGGGACAATATAATCCTACACTGACACCACCAGGGGAAAACAGGGACAATATAATCCTACACTGACACCACCAGGGGAAAACAGGGACAATATAATCCTACACTGACACCACCAGGGGAAAACAGGGAAATCTAATCCTACACTGACACCACCAGAGGAAAACGGGGACAATCTAATCTACACTGACAACACCAGGGGAAAAACGGGACAATCTAATCCTACACTGACACCACCAGAGGAAAACGGGGAAATCTAATCCTACATGACAACACCAGGGAAAACAGGGACAATCTAATCCTACACTGACAACACCAGAGGAAAACGGGGAAAATCTAATCCTACACTGACACCACCAGGGGAAAACAGGGACAATCTAATCCTACACTGACACCACCAGAGGAAAACGGGGACAATCTAATCCTACACTGACAAACCAGGGAAAACAGGGACAATTAATCCTACACTGACACCAACAGGAAAAAAACAGAGGGATATTCTAATCCTATACCGACACCACCACCAGGGAAGACAGGGATAATCTAATCCTACACTTACACCACCAGGGAGGAAAACAGGGATAACCTAATCCTACAATGACACCACCAGGGAAAAACAGGGATAATTTAATCTTTCACTGACACCACCAGAATTATGTTAAGATGAGCAAAAAGGTCAGTTAAAGGTCGTTTAACCCTTCGACTCCCGCACTTTTTCCACAAATTGCAAAAACTTAACCCTTTGACTCCCTCACCCTATCCACCAGCTGGTGAATAGGGTGAGGATCAAAGTTGTTGCTATGCTAGCATGGTTGACAATGCCGGATGCTGGTGGCAAGGGTGCGGGAGTCAAAGGGTTACGTAGTGCACTCCAGGTTTGAACCCACAACCACTGCCATATGAATCCGACAGTTTAGAGATGATATGAACATTATTGTACTAAAAGACCCTTCCAGCATCTCCAGGAACCGTTTATGTGTGCAGAGACTAAGAAGCAAGCAGACTCTGGTCTGGAAACATTAATTTCAATACACTTGTGAGTGCATATGAGTTTTGTGCAGGCTCGACAACTCTGCCAGATAAATGCTGGCAGATTTTTAGCAGAGGGTATATGGGATTGTCTGAGTGCAGTGAATAGGCTGTTTTCTCTCTCCATCTAAGTTCATACTATTCCAGTCATTCTGTGGTCAGCTGGTGTCAGCATAGTGTTTCATAGTCCTGTTCTCCCACGCACTACCCGCACCCCGACCCTACATGTCCATTTGAAGACCTTGCCAACGCATATGGTTTCGCGCAGGCTCGAGGAGTTTACCAGATTGGGGCGGAGCGTAATGGAACTTCCTTTGTGCGAAAAATGAACTCCTCTTGAACCAAATTTCAAACTTCAAACTGGGATGGTAGGGGTGGGGATGGAGGGACGGTAGGTAGGTGGGGGGTGGGGTGGGGGCTGGGGAGGGGTGGCACGTAGGTGTTCCACTATTACTGGAAACATCAGACGACCTCGTCTGCAAGGGTGACAGTGCCCGCAAGTTATGCCAACACGTCTGGCTTATGTAAGCCACTGTCAGTCATCATCTGGCCCTGGCGTCGATCCGAGCCCCTAGCTATCCCCCCCCCCCCGCCCCTCGGTTAGACAGTACCCCTTCGTGCCGTGGTGGGCCTTACCCGCCAATCTAGCAAGTCTGGCCCTCGTTAGTATGTGGGTTATTATATATGCCAGCCAACCCAGCAATCCAGGAAGGCACACACACACCCCTTCACACACACACATATATAAAACACACACACACACACAGTATACACGATTGATGGCGTCAGGGTATGTACGCCCAGCCGCATTCCTATACTGTTAAAATGCACCCTACACCCCAACACACCACACACACACACACACACACACACACACACACACCCGCCCCTCCAAGTTCTGAGGCGATCGATCATCATAATTTGGCCAAACGCAGGAACAAGCTTAGTTTTAGTATCTTTGAAAACGACGAGAATTAAAATATCAGAACAGCCGTTTGAAATAGCATGGTACACAGGCAATTCTGGTTAATAATACAAGGAAGTTTTGGAAAGAAGGAAAGAGAAACTATACTGATGATGGAGTGTTGGTTTTCACTCTCTTTGCATGCATGCACTTTGCTTGTGGCTTTATTTCAAAACAAACTAAACTTTTCACTGTTGAGGCCTTTACCAGTAAGCAGCGTACAACAGACTACTAGACAACAGCTTGGAAAGGGAAAGATAGGTGACAAGACATGTTGGGTTTTTTTCTGTGTTTTATTCTCAAACCAGGATGCGCGGACTGGAATTTTTCTCAGCCTAGCTCAACAACAACAACACAAGTGACACGTTATTTGCCCCCAGGTGCCGAAACGAAGCGGTACGTAGGCTACGCGGCTGTCACAGGCTGACTCGGTAGTTGACACACACACACACACACACACGCATACACACACACAGAGGCTTACCTTTGCTGTCTCTCTCACACCACCAGCCCTGCAGACGTGGCGTCCGTCCAGTCTCGATCACGACCTAACGCATCAGGACTGCCATCTTGTCAAACCCTTTTTTCCTCGGGGCACTTTGAACTTTCAGGCAAGCTCTCTTCTCTGTCTGAGTGTGTGTGTGTGTGTGTGTGTATGTGTGTGTGTCTTTCTATCTCTCTCTTCCACTTTCCTGGTTTGAAGCAAATTTGCATGAGTTGTCGACAGAGAGGAGGCCTTGTCGAGGAGGGGGTGACGAATGGTTGCCTGTGACACTGCAAGTCTGTCAGTCAAGTCACAGAGTGCCAGTCGTTCTAGTAGCTAGGCCTAGCTAGCACAAGCAGGGCTGTGTTCGTTCGCCAGAGCTGAAGAGCCGTGTGTCAGCAGTGTGCACGGCTGATTGTGATGACCCCACAACGGTCGCCACAGATGCAGGCATGAGAGCAGAACATTTTCTATACATGGCATGGGAAACACAGAGAGAGAGAGACAGAGACAGAGAGAGAGACAGAGAGGCAGAGACACCAAGAGAGACACAGAGAGAGACACATACACACAAAGAGAGAGATAGAGAGATACAGAGACACAGAGAGAGATACACAGACAAAGAGAGAGGGAGACAGAGAATGAGACACAGACAGAGAGAGACAGAGACATAGGGAGACAGAGAGTGAGAGAGAAACGGAGACAGACAGACAGAGACAGAGACAGAGAGTGAGAGAGAAACAGAGAGAGAGACAGAGACGCAAAGAGAGAGTGAGACAAAGAGAGAGACACACACACAAACACAAAGAGAGAGAGAGACAGAGACAGGGACAGAGAGAGATACACACACACAAAGAGAGAGACAGATGAGAGAGAGAGACAAAGCATGAGACAGAGAGAGAGAGACAGACAGAGACAGAGAGTGAGACAGAGAGAGAAAGAGACAGAGACAGCGACAGAGACAGAGAGAGACGGAGAGAGAGAGGAGAGAGAG
>JAPXFY010000014.1:51354667-51357167 GCA_030674185.1 Monoplex corrugatus | reverse complement strand
TTTTAATGTTGCGGGCTGGGATTGAGCGCAAGGTATTATAGATCTTGAGTCCAAGTGTTTTTATAAGTCCTTCTCCATCATCAGCACCCGTTCACCTACTCTCTCTCCACCACCACCAACACCCGCCCACATACTTTCTCCATCACCACCACCCGCCCACCTTCTGTCTCCACCACCACCATCCATCTACCTGCTTTCTCCACCCACCACCATCCATCTACCTATTCTCTCCATCACCACCACCCGCCCAACTACTCTCTCCACCACCACCATCCAATTATCTACTCTTTCCACCACCACCACGCCCACCGACTCTTTCCACCACCATCCACCCACCTACTCTCACCATCACCATCACCACCACCACCCACTTACTCTCTCCAACACCAACATCCACCCATCCACCTATTCTCTCCAACACCAACACCCGCCCACCTACTCTCACCATCACCACCACCACCACCCACCCACTTACTCTCACCATCACCACCACCACCCACCCACTTACTCTCTCCAACACCAACACCCGCCCACCTACTCTGTCCATCACCACCACCACCCACCCCATCTACTCTCTCCAACACCAACACCCACCCACCTACTCTCTCCAACACCAACACCCACCCATCTACTCTCTCCAACACCAACACCCGCCCACCTACTCTGTCCATCACCACCACCACCCACCCACCTACTCTCTCCAACACCAACACCCGCCCATCTACTCTCTCCAACACCACCAACACCCACCCACCTACTCTCTCCAACACCAACACCCGCCCACCTACTCTCTCCAACACCATCACCACCCACTCATCTACTCTCTCCATGACCACCACCACCCACCCACCTACTCTGTCCACCACCACCACCCACCCATCTACTCTGTCCACCACCACCACTTCCAACCCACTTTCTCCATCATCACCATCTGCCCAACTACTTTCTCTATCACCATCACCACCCGTCCACCTACTTTCTCTATGAACCATCACCACCCGCCCACATACTTTCTCTATCACCACCACCACCCACTCACCTACTTTCTCTATCACCATCACCACCCGCCCACCTACTCTCTCCAACACCATCACCACCCACTCATCTACTCTCTCCATCACCACCACCACCCACCCACCTACTCTGTCCACCACCATCACTTCCCACCCACTTTCTCCATTATCACCACCTGCCCACCTACTTTCTCTATCACCATAACCACCCGCCCACCTACTTTCTCTATCACCATCACCATCCGCCCACCTACTTTCTCTATCACCACCACCACCCGTCCACCTACTTTCTCTATCACCATCACCACCCGCCCACCTACTTTCTCCATCACCACAACACCACCCGTTTACCCACCCACACACCATTTCAAGATTTCAAGACCTTGCCAGTATACATGTTTAATTAAGGTTTTGTGAAGGCTCAGCTCAGAGTCTGCCATGACAGACAATCGCTGGCAGATTTGGGTGGAGCGCATATAGATTTGCCCGAGTGTGATAAAAACCCTGATGGAGAGAGTAGGTGAGTGATGGTGGTGATGGAGAGAGTAGGTGAGTGGTGGTGGTGGTGATGGAGAGAGTAGGTGAGTGGTGGTGGTGATGGAGAGAGTAGGTGAGTGGTGGTGGTGGTGATGGAGAGAGTAGGTGAGTGGTGGTGGTGATGGAGAGAGTAGGTGAGTGGTGGTGGTGATGGAGAGAGTAGGTGAGTGGGATAGTAGTGGTGATGGAGAGAGTAGGTGAGTGGTGGTGGTGGTGATGGAGAGAGTAGGTGAGTGGTGGTGGTGATGGAGAGAGTAGGTGAGTGGTGGTGGTGATGGAGAGAGTAGGTGAGTGGGTGGTGGTGATGGAGAGAGTAGGTGAGTGGTGGTGGGATGGAGAGAGTAGGTGAGTGGTGGTGGTGATGGAGAGAGTAGGTGAGTGGTGGTGGTGATGGAGAGAGTAGGTGAGTGGGTGGTGGTGATGGAGAGAGTAGGTGAGTGGGTGGTGGTGATGGAGAGAGTAGGTGAGTGGGTGGTGGTGATGGAGAGAGTAGGTGAGTGGGATGGTAGTGGTGATGGAGAGAGTAGGTGAGTGGGATGGTAGTGGTGATGGAGAGAGTAGGTGAGTGGGTGGTGGTGATGGAGAGAGTAGGTGAGTGGGTGGTGGTGATGGAGAGAGTAGGTGAGTGGGTGGTGGTGATGGAGAGAGTAGGTGAGTGGTGGTGGTGATGGAGAGAGTAGGTGAGTGGGTGGTGGTGATGGAGAGAGTAGGTGAGTGGTGGTGGTGATGGAGAGAGTAGGTGAGTGGTGGTGGTGGTGATGGAGAGAGTAGGTGAGTGGTGGTGGTGGTGATGGAGAGAGTAGGTGAGTGGTGGTGGTTATGGAGAGAGTAGGTGAGTGGTGGTGGTGATGGAGAGAGTAGATGAGTGGTGGTGGTGATGGAGAGAGTAGGTGAGTGGTGGTGGTGATGGAGAGAGTAGGTGAGTGGTGGTGGTGATGGAGAGAGTAGGT
>JAPXFY010000014.1:51347167-51349667 GCA_030674185.1 Monoplex corrugatus | reverse complement strand
TGAACGAGGTGGGTGTCAGCAGTCATTTTCTTCTTCTGTTTGTCAGTCAATCAGTCAGACAGTCAGGAAACGTGCTTGCAAAGCCCAGCAAGCAGCCACAGGTGAGAGGTGAGGTCAGATTACTCATGTGATCGGTAGGCATAGAGTTCCTATCTCCGACTCTCCCTCCCCCCCCCCTCTCTCTCTCTTTCTTTCTTTCTTTCTCTCTCTCTGTCTTTTCTCTCTTATTTCTCTCACCTCTGTCTCTCTCTCTCTCTCCTCTCTCTCTCTCTCTGTTTCTCTACGTCTCTCTGTCCTTCCTTACTTAATCTCTCTGTCTCTATGATTCTCTCTCTCTCTCTCTCTCTCTCTCTCTCTCTCTTCTCTTCTCTCTCCTGTTGTGTGTGTGTGTGTGTGTGTGTGTGTGTGTGTGTGTGTGTGTGTGTGTGTGTGTGTGTGTGTTTCTCTCTGTCTCTCTGTCCTTCTTTAGTTAATCTTTCTGTTTCTCTTATTCTCTGTCTGTCTGTCTGTCTGTCCGTCTGTCTGTCTGTCTGTATTCTGTCTGTCTGTCTGTCTGTCTCTGTCTGTTGTCTCTCTCTCTCTCACTGTGTGTGTGTGTGTGTGTGTGTGTGTGTGTGTGTGTGTGTGTGTGTGTGTGTGTGTGTGTGTGTGTGTGAGTGTGTGTGTGTGTGTGTGTGTGTGTGTGTGTGTGTGTGTGTTGTGTGTGTGTGTGGTACGTGTGTGAGTGTGTGTGTGTTTCTCTCTGTTTTTCTCTCCTTCTGTAGTTAATATCTCTGTTTCTTTATTCTATCTCTCTCTCTTCTCTCTCTCTCTCTCTCTCTCTATATATATATATATATATATATTATATCTGTCTATCTCTCTGTCTCTCTCTCTCTCTGTGTCTCTCTCTCTCTCTTTCTGCAGAGAGACAAACAACCAGAGAGACAGATAGACGGACAGAGATACAGACAGAACGAGAGCGAGAGACAGATAGAGAGAGGAGACAGACAGACAGACAGACAGAAAGAAAGAAAGAGACAGAAACAGACAGACAGACAGACAGAGACGGCGAGAGACAAATACCAAGAAAGAAAGACAGAGAAAGAGAAACACAAAGAAAGAAAAAGAGAGTGACAGAGGCAGAAAGACACACAGACAGACAGACAGACAGACAGACAGACAACCGATACACGGCCAGTCTCACGCTATCTACAGGCCAATAAATTTCTCAGCTGCTGTGCTGTGCTGTGCTGTGCTGTGCTGCCGTAGTCAGCAAGACAAGGGTCAAACTCTTTCTCTCTGTCACTTGGCCTTTCTCTCCACATGTACATGTACTGTGGTCTCTCGACAGTACAGTGCGTGTGTACAGTTGTGCCGTGCCCAAAACCCTCTTGTCACTTTGGCTGATACACAGAAAGGAAAGCAAACAGAATCAGAAACATCACCAGAATCATCATCAGAATCATCAGAATCATCATCATTATCATCACTCATCATCATCATCACATCATCACATCATCATCACCACCACCACTACCATAGTAATGACGATAATGATAATATTACAACAACAACAACAACAATAATTATAATATTAATGATAATAATAATGATAATAATAAATATTATTATAATAATAATAATAACAATGATGATGATAATAATAATGATAACAATGTGTCTGTACCTCTCAGGCCTGGTTGACGCATGGATATGTTATGATAGCAAGTGTGGAGGAACAGTCCTGTCACGCAGTCTCAATCCCAGATGGAACTCCATGACATCAAAATTATCATCCTCATCGTCATCATCATCAGTGGCATTGTAAAAACTGTGCCAGCTTCTGTGGCCATTAAGGTGGCGTAGACAGTGGGACGAAAAAAATGTTAATATTGTGCCAAATGCCCGTGAAGAAGAACAGAAAAAGACTACGGAAAAGTACCAGTGTGTTTAGTGTCTGTTTCTGTACCCAAAGTTTTAAGTCTCTAAATCCTATAGGGACATTTCTTCTGGTTTCTACATTAAGGTTTGAAGCAGCCAGGAATATAGACATATTGTTACATATTAACGAAAAATTCAAACTGTCCATAGAGAACAATAATGTAATGCGCCATGAAAAAAAACCCGGCTTTAAGTGCAAGTAATTTTTCACTTTTAACTTTTTTTGTTGTTGCATTTTCTTTATTCACAATAACTGTGCACTAATACAAAAACATGATTTATCAATAATAGTCTTTTTATTTTTCTAAACGAGCTCAAAGCTTTGTTAATGAGTTATAGTAAAGGGAAATAATCTATTTTTGCTCTCAGCTAGGAACAGGGTATTACGAATTTAGCCAGGTTTTCCCGTGGAGCTCGTATTACAGCAAATACTTTATACATGAATATATTATAACATAACCGGATGTCAAAAGTAGAAAAAAAATTGCAGTCTTTTTCTCTCTCTCTCTCTCTTTTCGGGAAGGCGGGGGGGGGGGGGGGGGGGGGGGGGGGGGGGGGGAGGGACAGGGAAGCAAAG
>JAPXFY010000014.1:51337167-51344667 GCA_030674185.1 Monoplex corrugatus | reverse complement strand
CCCTGTCATTGTCATTGTCATTGTCATTGTCATTGCCATTTGCCATTGTCACTGTCATTGTCATTGTCTTTGTCATTGTCATTGTCATTGTCATTGTCTTTGTCATTGTCATTGTCTTTGTCTTGTCATTGTCTTTGTCATTGTCATTTCTTTGTCATTGTCATTGTCTTTGTCGTTGTCTTGTCATTATCTTTGTCATTGTCTTGTCTTTCTTTTCGTTCTGTCTGTCTCTTCTGTCCTTTATTCTCATCTCCTCTTCTCTCCTGCCCTCATCTGCTTCCCGCCCCCCCACCTGCTCCCGTCTCGTCCCCTCCCCCGTCCCACACAACACAAACTCCCTCCCCCCCCTCCCCTTCCCCCACCCCCCCCTCTCCCCTCCCACAACAAAAACTCATCGCAGCAACAGAACCACACCGAAACCCAACTATGTCTGTCTACCACTACAGCAAATACAATTACAGGTAACACACCTATATAACACAACAACATACCAACAATACACCCAAACAAAATTTCGCGCTTTACGCATCACAGGAAGATAAAAACGCGCCGCGCACCAACATTCTAAATCACAAACAACTCAGTATCATAAAAAAGCGCCAATATCATAGAATGACAACAAGCAGTGCCATTTGCCAACAACACACACACATAAAAACACACACAAAAACAAATACCACCACGCACGACGCACAACCGCCAAAACGCAACACACAACACCCTACACAACACAACACACACACACACACACTATCACCATACACACACCAATACACATATCACACACACACACACACACATCACAACACAACACACACAACACAACACAACCAACACCAACACACACACCACACCCACCACTCACCCTACACCACCCCCCTCCCTCTCATCCGACACCTGCAACCTATCGATTTCATTTTCCCTCCACGTCCCGCCAACCCTCTCTCCCCTTCCCCCCCTCCAGCCTCCTCATCACATCCGTCTTCTGCAATACTGCAGGGAGCAAAAAAGAACTGCAAACAGAGGGTCACCATGGAAAACCAATACACGCGAGCAAGTGAATCAACAGCTAGGTGCATGAAGCGTTTTAATTATTTTTTTTTTAATTATTTATATTCATGAGCTGTTTTTGCAGCACGAGCAGATTGATAAACATGGATGGAGCAGACAATATGATTTGCAGCGCAATTTCAGCATCGCAGCAGAGATGAGCAAATTCAAAAGTAAGCAAACTATGATGGATGCAGACAAAAGGACCATGCGCAGTAATGAGTTAGTATTGACATTGTCATGTCTTTGCATATGTCATTGTCTACATGTAACGCGAATTGTCATGATAAGTCTGCATGTATGTCAAAATGTCAATTGTCTGTTACAGTCTGTCTCCGTCTCTTCTGTCCCTTGTATTTCTCATCTCACTCCGTTCTCTCCTCCGCCCCATCACTCTGCTTCACACGACCACCCCCACCCCCTGCACCCGCT
The DNA here is from genome assembly GCA_030674185.1 of Monoplex corrugatus. Classification (NCBI taxonomy): domain Eukaryota; kingdom Metazoa; phylum Mollusca; class Gastropoda; order Littorinimorpha; family Ranellidae; genus Monoplex; species Monoplex corrugatus. The sequence continues at coordinate 51,343,185 of JAPXFY010000014.1, read as the reverse complement.
CCATCGACAAATCCCCCTCCCCCGCTCCGCACACAAGGCTGAGCAAACTCTCTCTCCCCTCTCTCTCTCTCTCTCTCTCTGACAAAAACGGTTCATCGGCAGGCAAGTCAGGAACCACATCCGGTGGACCCAGACTTTAGTGTTCTGTGTCTCTAACGGGCAGCGCTACACGGCACACACGTACACACATATACACGCATACACACACACACAAATATACACACACACATACACGCACACACACAATATGCACACTCATACACACACATATTACCCACTTTACGCATACCCAACAAAGACAGATAAAAAGACGCGCGCGCGCACACACACATATCAGACATACATAGCACACACACAGAGCCACACACATACACACACAAACACACATACGCACGCACAATATACATAGAAGACACACATAGCACTCAAACGTGCGCATGCACACACACACGCACACACACACACACACACAGACACGTACATAGTGAAAAGACGTTAAATTAAAGAACGAACGATGCACACTGCTCCAAAACTGTCACACACACATACACCCGCGTACACACATACACACACACACACACACACACACACACACACACACACACACACACACGTGCATACATACAAGCCACTTCCAGACTATCACACATGATGCACACACGTACACACACACACACACACGCACACACACACGACAACACCCCACCCACCTACTCACCCCCTACACACACACACGCACACATACAGAGCCTCAGACCTCCAGACAACGCTGACACCGGTAAATACGAGATGTGTGCCAAGTTTTAGCCCTCCATGTCCCCCGGCCCACCCCCTCTCTCCCCATGTCACCAGCACCACCAGCACTACCACCTCCCACCCCCATTCCTGTCCTCTCTTGGCAAATACTGGCAGCAGGGCCAGCAGTGAGCCAGACAAGAGGAAAGGTGACAGAGACAGAGAGGGTCAGACATACGGATGGGAAAACCAAATAGACACAGCGAGACAGACAGAGTGGAATACAGACAGACAATGAAGGGATACAGAGAGAAAGACAGACAGAGAGAGAGAGAGAGAGAGAGAGAGAGAGAGAGAGAGAGAGATACAGAGATACAGAGAGAAAGACCGTATATATATATATATATATATATATATATATAATTATATATACATGTATATATGCATGTATATATGCATGTATATATATATACAGAGAGACAGAGAGACAGACAGAGTGAAATCAAAACATGGAGAGTGGAAGACAGACAGATAATGCAGGGATAAAGAGAGACAGACAGACAGACAGATATATAGACAGACAGACAGATCGACAGACAGAGACAGACAGACAGAGAGATATACAAACAGACAGATAAAGACAAAGACAGAAGAAGATAGAAAGGAAGACAGACAAAAAAGGAAGACAGACAGATGGCGAGACAGAAAGAAAAACAGAGAGGAAAATGAAGATGAAGACGGAGAGAAACACAGAGAGAGAAACAAAAGAGGAAGAGAGAAAGAGAGAACAAGAAAGACAGACAGAAAGAAGACAGACAGAGAGAAAGACGGACAGCGAGGAAGACAGGAAAACAGACAGACTGGAAGACAGAGTGAAAAGCAGACAAGCAGACAGACAAAGAAGAAGACAGACGAAGAAAAAGAAAGGCAGAGAGAAAGACGGAGACAAAAACAGAGATAAAGACAGACAGTAAGACAGATAAAGAAGAAGACAGCCAGAGAGACGGCAGGCAATGAGGCAGACAGAGATAAAGACAGAAAGAGATAACGACAGAAAAAGAAAGAAAGGGAATAAACGAGCCGAAAGACAGAAATAAAGACAGTCAAAGAGAAAGACAAAGGAAGAGAATCGAAGAGGAAGACCGACAGAGAGGAAGAGTCAGAGAGAAAAAAAGAAAGAACTATAGAGAGAAAGACAGGGGAAAAATCAAACAAAGACAAAGATAAGATGAAGAGAAAGACAGAAATAAACGAAAGAGAGAAACACACAGAAAGAAAGACAGAGAAAGAGAGACACAGAGAGAAAGAGAAAAAAAAACAGAGGAAGAAAGAGAGGAAGACAGACAGAGAAGAACAGACAGGGAGAAAAGAGAAAAATGGAAGATAGACAAACTTAAAGAGGGAAAGACAAGGAGAAGAAAAGAGAGAGAGAAAAGAGAGAGTGAGAGAGAGAAAGAGAGAGAGAAGACAGACTGAGAAAAAGACAGACAGAGAGAAAAGGAAAAGACAGAGAAAAAGACAGACAGAGTGACACATACATAGAATAAGACAGAGACGAAAGCAGACAAGGAGAAAGAGAGAGAGAGAGAGAGAGAGAGAGAGAGAGAGAGAGAGAGAGAGAGAGAGAGAGAGAGAGAGAGAGATAAACAGATACAGAGAAAGACAGAAAAAAAGACAGAAAAGAAGAAAGACAGAGAGAGAAAGAAAGGGGGAAAGAGCCGGAGAGAGAGGGGGGAAGGAGGGAGAGAGGGAGGGAGGGAGGGAAAGAGAGAGAGAGATGAAGGGAAGGAGGGAGGGAAAGCGAAAACAAAGAGAAGAAAGAAAGAGAGAGAGAGAGAGAGAGAGAGAGAGAGAGAGAGAGAGAGAGAGAGAAGGGGTGGTTGTGGCAGTATCTTTTTAAACATTGAGAATTTCAGGATAACAATGCTCTTTGGCTATCTCAACGTTCGCATGGAAGGATTTGGCGAAGGGGAATACTGGAAGCCATAGTTCTCATGAGTAGAAATAGGATGAGCTGGCGGAAGAAAATGAGAACGATGAAAACAAGACAGACAGACAGACAGACAGACAGACAGACAGACAGACAGAGAAAGAGACAGAAAGAGATAGGAGAAAGAGGGAAAGAGATAAGAAACAGAGAGAGACAGACAGACAGACAAAGACAGAGAGAAAAAGAGACAGAGACACTGAGACAGAAAGAGGCAGGCAGAAGGAAAGAGACAAGAGACAGACAGGACATGAACAAAAGTCAGATAGAAGAAAGAGAGAGAGAGGGGGGGTAGAGAGAGACAGACAGACAGTCAGAGACAGAGACAGAGAGAAACAGAAGACACACAGGCAGGCAGACAGACAGACAGACAGAGACAAACAGACAGACAAATAGATAGACAGACTGAGATTTGGGTGATTTTTGTTTTATTGAAATTTGGACACAGTAAGAGAAAGTTCTTTGGATCTTCCTCTCTGTCAGTGGACAGGGCAAGACTTGACAAAAAAGAAATAAGGAGCCAAAGTTTGAGGAGTAGGAATAGGAGGAGGATATCGAAGAGAGATAGAGAATAAGGAAGGGGGTGGGGGACACTGACAGACATTAAAAAAAATGCAATCTCAAAAATAAGGAGTGAGCAAATAGAGTTCTTTGGCTGTCTCTTTCGTGGGGTGGGCGGGGCAGGATTTCTCAAAGATAAAAGCTTGGAGCTGTTACAGTTTGGGAAAGTAGGACTAGAAGGTGAAAAATTAGGACGAAAAGGAGGATGAGGAGGAGAAGGAGAGAGAGGGAGAGAGAGAGACAGACAGCGACAGAGAGAGACAGAGACAGACAGACACAGAGAAACAGAGAGAGAGAGACAGAGACAGAGACAGACAGAGATAGACAGACAGACACAGAGAGACAGACAGACGACAGAGACAGAGAGGGACACAGAGAGACAGAGACGAAGCGAGAGAGAGAAAGAGAGAGAGAACGGGAGAAAGAAAGAGAGAGAGAAAGTCTTGATTGGACTAGCATTCTATACTTGATATAAAAAGCGTCTGAGAACCATTGCAGACAAAATCAACGAGAAAGAGAGAGATAGAGAAAGAGAGAGAGAGAGAAAGAAAGAAAGAAAGAAAGAGAAGAGAAGAGAGAGAGAGAGAGACGGAGGGAACGGGAGAGAGAGTCTTGAATGGACTGGTATTATGTACTTGATACAAAGAGAGAGAGAGAGAGAGACAGAGACAGAGACAGAGACAGAGGACAGAGAGACAGAGAGACAGAGAGGAGACACAGAGAGAGATAAATCGAGAGAGATGGAGAGGGAGGGAGGGAGGAGGAGAGACAAACATGTAATTCATATAAGAAGCGCTTGAGAACCAACCCACAGATAAACTCAGTAAGTGAGAGAAAGGAGAGAGAGAGAGAGAGAGAGAGAGAGAAGAGAGAGAGAGAGAGAGAGAAGAGAGAAAAGAGAGAGAGAGAGAGAGAGAGAGAGAGAGAGAGAGAGAGAGAGAGAGAGAGAGAGAGAGAGAGAGAGAGAGAAGGGCTACGGTAATAGACACAGACAGAATTACTGCTAAGAACTACTCAAACACTCAGACACGAATTGAAGCCAAACGTGATTTATATCAGGCTAACCTTTATTTCCTCTACAAAGCAAAACAAAATGGTGAGACCATTTCTTCAGTATTAAAAATCTGTTTTGAAAGTACGCGCACAAATACAAGTACACTGGTGGTACATTCGCGTCTTTGTCTCTGTCCTCTTGTCTCTGTCCTCTGACTCTGACTCTGTCTCTGTCTCTGTCTCTGTCTCACACACACACACACACACTCACACACACACACACACACACACACACACACACACACACAACACATACACACACACACACACAAACACACACACCACATACACACACACTCACACACGTGCACACACAAACACACAAACACTCGCACGCACGCACACTCCACACACACACACACACACATACACACACCCACGCACGCGGGCGCGTGCACACACACACACACACACACACACACACACACACACACACACACACACACACACACACACAACATGCACTGACTCACGCACACACTGGGAAACATATGCTTGCGCTTACATACACCACACACACACACACACACACACACACACACACACACACACACACACACACACATAACACATGCACTGACGCACACACGCGTGTACGCGCACGCATTAACATATGCACACAAACACACACACACACACTCACACACACTCACACACACACATACACACAAACACACACACACACACCACCCACACACACCACACACACACACGCTTAAGCACAAAAGGCACAGATAACAGTTTATGCTGGGAGCCTTCTCACGTTGGTCTTCACGGCAACGAAGTAGTAGACAGAGCAGCTAAGCAAGGTGCACACAATACTGATAATACTATAGAATTACGTATTAAAACTTCCGTAAAAGAAGCTTGCGGCTTGCTAGAATCAGCCTCATGGGTTCGTTTTCATGAACATTTCAATGAAAAGTTTGAGACACAACAAATGATAAAACATTCTTTTCAAAATGTATGTAAAAAATTGCAGTATTCTACCATATATCATTCGAGATCAATTGTTGCTGTTCATTGTGATGTTCATTTTCGTATTCAGCTAAACGCGTTGAAAACAAAATATTGTAAAAATATCAAGTGTATTTGCGGAGAACAATTCACACTGTTTCACTGTTTATTTTACTGCAAAAAGCTACGTTCATTTTACCAAAAATGTTTACACAAGAAAACTATTCTGAAACTCATTTTAAAGAAGTAACTTCAGATCAATCTTTGTCAGTTAAAATTTCAGAATCATTGGTTCACAGTCCTGTTAATGTATTGCTTTTAAGTTTATGAAGTTTGTACTTTAGCGTTAAATTTTCCCTTCGCATTGTTAATGTTAATTGTTAGTGTTAAGATCTTGTTCCATTTTTATATTTACCCGCTTACTCATGTCTCATACTCATTCTCCCCTCTGCCCCCAATCCAACTCGCCCACCTCCCATCCTTCATTTTCCCCCCCCCGTCTAATATCATCATAGTGAACAGACGTTAAATCAAAGAACGAACACACACACGCACACACACACAGCGTCACATCATCTTTATTTTCATATTTCATGTTGAAATTTAAGAGCAGTGAGGTTTGGAGCTGAAGGAGAGCATCCGTCGTCTTTTCAAGGAAAACAGGATTATTAACGTGTGATGTTACATGCAAAATGAGTGTACTGTGAAATGATGTGAATGATGTG
>JAPXFY010000014.1:51327167-51329667 GCA_030674185.1 Monoplex corrugatus | reverse complement strand
AACAATACGAGAGAGAGAGAGAGAGAGAGAGAGAGAGAGAGAGGGAGAGAGAGAGAGAGAGAGAGAGAGAGAGAGAGAGAGAGAGAGAAGAGAGAGAGAGAGAGAGAGAACAGACACAGAACGGATGTACAGAGGTACGCCGTGTCTCGATTAGGATCAGCTATCTCCACTCCCTCCCTCCTCTTTCTCCGTTTCCAAACAGGACAAAAAAATCAGTCACACATACACACACGCACACAAACACATACATACACACACACACACACACACACACACACACACACACACACATACACACACTCACATACACACACAGACATACACACACACACACACTCACTCATACACTCACACACACACACACATACACACATACACACACACTCACTCATACACTCACACACATTCACACACATACACACATACACACACACACACACACACACACACACACACACACACACACACACACACACACACACACACACACACACACACACATACACACATACATATAAAACCCAGATAGGCGTAACACTAAAGACGAACAATCCTTAATTTAAAGGAATGACGAATGGATTTCGTCGTCATCCCATTTTTACTGTCCTCTTTCTTCCTGGTGTCCGAGGCGACCCTTCTGAAGTGACAGCATCCTTCTATGTTTACACCAGTGAGAGTGAGAGAGAGAGAGAGTTAGAGAGAGAGAGAGAGAGAGAGGGAGAGAGAGAGATTAGAGAGACAGACAGACAGACAAAAACAGACAGAGAGACAGGCACAGAGAAACAGACACACAGGCAGGCAGGCAGACAGACAGAGAACGAGAAAGAGACAGAGACGGTTAGAGACAGAGAGTGAAAGAATAACAATGACAATGGTGCTTTAGTTTTTTCAAGAGAAAGAGAGAGAGAGAGAGACGGAGAGACAGAGAGACAGAGAATAATAATGACAATGACAATGATGCTATATCTTTCCAAGAAAGTATTTACCTAAAAGTCATTTTTCAAACTTGACGTTGTTAATTACAAAGAGAGAGAGAGACAGACAGAGAGAGGGAGGGAGAGAGAGACAGAAAGAGAGAGACAGGCAGACAGACGGACAGACAGAGACAGAGAGAAACAGAGCAAAACAGAGAGAGACAGAAACAGAACGAGAGAGAGAGAGAGAGACAGACAGACAGACAGATAGACAGACAGAGACAGAGAGAGACAGAGACTGAGACTGAGAGACAGAGACAGACAGAATAGCAATAACAATGACAATGACAATGATGCTATATCTTTCCAACAGAGCAAGTATTTACCTAAAAGTCATTTTTCAAACTGGACGTTGTTAATAACAAAGAGAGAGAGAGAGAGAGAGAGAGAGAGAGAGAGAGAGACAAAGAGACAGACAGACAGACAGACAGAGAGGGAGAGAGAGTGACAGACAGACAGACAGACAGAGACAGAGAGAAAAACAAATACACAGACACAGAACGTGATGCCTGAAAAAGGAGCGAGTGTGTTTCAAGTTTTTAAAAGCCTCATAGCCGTTGCAGCCACCGTCTTTGCTCTCTGTTCTCGACATGTCTGTTAACAGAATGTATTTCAAAAGACAGGCAGCATGTCTGTAGCAGGCGTTCTTATTTCTTTTGTCGTGCCGATGAATGTGAAAAGGACGAGGAGTTTGCATTGCAAAAAGAATGTCAGCCGCTGAAACGAACGAACCTAGGCCTACCTTTTCTTTTGCTTTTCATTTTTTTTTTGCCTTGCCCCCCGTCCTTTTTTCTTTTACTGTTAAACTTCGTTTATGAAAAGCTTCACAGCCGCTGAAGCTGGCATTCTTCTTTTCTTTTTTGTGTACTTTTGCTTGCTCACGCAACGTTGACGAGTGCGTTAAACTCTGGAGTGTTGCCACAGGTCGTGGTCTTTCACCAAAGGAAGTCTTTGTGGTTGTCACGATGCAACTTGTCTATTCTTTTGTTGTTGGTTCTTTTTTCTGGTATAAACGCCGAGGAAAAAGGAGAAAGAAGGAGAGGGAAATGGAGGAGCACCAGTTCAGGAGAAGTGATTAATCCAACAACTAACAGCCAACCAACCGATCGATCGACAAACCGACTGAAGTAACCACCTCCCACCACAACCGACCGACCAAGCGATTAACTGACCATCCAAACAAACAGCCAACCCATTCCTCAAATAGCCAACTAACCAACCAACCAACCAACCAGCCACTCAGCCAGCCAGCCAACCAACCAACCAACCAACCAGTCAACCAACCAGCCAACCAACCAACCAACCAATCAACCGTTAACACACCAACAACCAACCAACCAACTTATCAACCAACCTACCGACCCAGCCAACCTACTTCCAACCAACCAAGGAACCCACCACCCAAACAACTGAACGATCAACAAAGCCAAAAACCAACCAACCACCCAAACCCAAACCAACCAGCCAACCAACAGCTGATGAACCACTGATTAAAACTGAATGAAAGTCCACCACAAAAACAGCCA
>JAPXFY010000014.1:51307167-51317167 GCA_030674185.1 Monoplex corrugatus | reverse complement strand
GAACCTGGCGGTAACACATCGTTTCCATGGCTTGTCTGTCCATTTTTTTATGAGTTAACACAAATACCCAGGAGGCAAACAAAGAAAGAGAGAAGTGAACATCTTTGCACTGTAACTGCCGCATACAAAGTGAGAACATCTGTTAACAAGAAACACCACGAGGGTACGGATGGGACCCGGAGCACCAATGCCTCACCACTCTCGGACAATTTAACTCCCAAGCTCCCGACGCCACTCGATAGTCATTCCATCAAGCAAAGGGGGGCTATCCAAGAGAGAATGGAAGACCCCCCTCTCGCACCATTCTTGTCTTTATCTCTCCTTCGGGCAGCCCGCTCTGCCACCAGCTCGCATAGCTGCCAGCTTCCCCCCCCCCCCCCCCCCCCCCCCCCCCCTTACTATCGTCTCAACGCAGTCGGAAGCTCCCAACGTTGCCTAATTACTTCAACCACAGGGGTTGTTTGAACGGCCGCGAAAATGACCAGGCATGATGCTCCAGACACAGCCCATTTTGTTGTTCAGCAAGGTATGACATGCCCTGAACGGGATCCCAAGTCTGCCATCTTGAAATGAATAGCTTTGCACTGTGGCCGCGTGCTTACATAAAGTGAGAACATAATTATGTATTTTCAAGCGGAAAATCCGTTGTGACTTTAAACACAAACAACCGAATGCACTTAAAAGAGGGAAACAAATAAATAAATTGAGTAAGGTTTTCTTTTTCTTTCTTTTTTTAGTTTGTTTGTTTGTTTGTTTGTTTGTTTGTTTGTTTCTAGTAGCCATGCAACGTTGACCTAAAGTGCCCGTTTCAAAAACAAACCTAAACAAAAACACAAAACAAATAAAAAGCGCGCACCGTAACAGGAACTTTAATTACAAATGTTGTGAAATATCCTCTTGTTCTGTTTATTCGTCATGTCCGCGTGTTCATTGCTTGTGTCAGGCGTTATTTCTGGTCCAGCCATCATCCGGGTGGGCGTGCACTGCCGTTGCTTTTACCAGGAAAGGGACGTAATAACACACGCAAGGACTTACTGCAGATGTACGAATATTATGCGAATTGACTGAAAAACCATTAGAATTTAAACACACATGCACTAACGCGCGCGTGCGAGAGAGAGAGAGAGAGAGAGAGAAAGAGAGAGAGAGAGAGAGACAGACAGACAGACAGAGAAAGAGAGGGGGAAGAGACAGAGACAGAGACAGAGAGGCTCATACATGCGTACATACACTCGCACACACGCATACACACCCCTGACACGCACACATGTTCGCGAACATACAAACATGTACAGAAAAATAGATACACTCACGCACATACAAACACACGCACATGCGCTCACACACACACACACACACACACACACACACACACACACACACACACTCACACACACACACACACACACACACACACACATACACGCAAATATGTACAGAAAAATAGATACGCTCACGCACATACAAACACACACACATGCACTTACACACACACACACACACACACACACACACACACACACACACAAATACACACACACACACACACACTCACTCACTCACTCACACACACACACACACGCACACACACACACACACACACTACCCACACACTTACACCACACACACACACACACACACACACACACACTACCCACACATTTACACACACACACACGCGCGCGCGCGCGCGCGCATACACACACCACACAAAAACACACATACACATACACATACACATACACACACACTCATTCTCTCTCTCTCACACACACACACACACACACACTCACTCTCACACACACACACACACACACACACACACACACATACACACACACACACACACATACACACACACACACACACATACACACACACACACACACACACATACACACACACACACACACACACATACACACACACACACACACACACACACACACCACGCTAAATACAAAGATACGCACAAACGGAGACGATTTCATAAAACTGACGTGGTGCCGAAGTGTTTTGAGAGAGGACAATGTGTGAAATTGTATGGAGACTGAAGGTCATAGGCAGAGACTGTCAAAACATACTTTCTGTTTGTCCTTGATACGAGGGCTGTTAGTTAGTCAGGCAGACCCTGGCCCACTAAGCCAATAACACGATACTTTTGCTCTTCTCTGTCTGTCTGTCTGTCTGTCTTTCTGTCTGTCTCTGTCTCTCTGTCTGTCTGTCTCTCTCTCTCTCTCTCTCTCTCTCTCTCTCTCTCTCTCCCCTCTGTCTGTCTGTCTGTCTCTCTCTCTCTCCCTCCCTCCCTCTATCCCTCTGTTTGTCTGTCTGTCTGTCTCTGTCTGTCTTCTGTTTCTGTATCTCTGTCTCTCCATGTCTGTCTGTCTGTCTGTCTCTCTTTCTTTTTTCTGTCTGTCTGTCTGTCTGTCTCTCTCTGTCTCTCTCTCTCTCTATTTATCTATCTATCTATCTATCTCTGTCTGTCTGTCTCTCTCTCTCTGTCTGTCTGTCTGTCTCTCTGTCTGACTCTGTCTGTCTGTCTGTCTCTCCCTCTCTCTCTCGCTCTCTCCCTCCCTCTCTCTCTCTCTCTTCTTTCTCTCTCTCTCTCTCTCTCTCTCGCTCTGCTTCTCTCTGTATGTCTTTGTCTGCTTTTCTCCTGAGGGGTTTCACTAGGACACATTTTCAAACAATATTTGTGACTGGTTCTTGCGAACGGGGTCACAAGTCGCAACGTGTGAACTGAGATAGGGGCCTGAAAAGGTGGTGAGGGTCGATCTGGGTGATTTGAGATTTGTGTTCCTACACATTGTCTGACCATTAATCTATCAATTATGGCAAATATTAAAGTGAAATTTGGGCTGAAAGAGTGTTAAAATAACATTTTAAAGTGACAACCCATCGAGAATGTGCATATTTTTTCCGTGTGTTTGAGCTTTAATTTAGGCCATGAAACCGTACAGGGCCTCAGCATATCGCATACCGTTGGAATCAGCTCCCGAAATAGCTAGTATGTAGTGCAGAACCACTTTATCTATCACTTCACTAAGTTTGATGAAGATAGAATACTGGTTGCTAAGGAAAAAGCAGAGAATTTTGTTGTCCTTCTTTAACTCTGCTTTTCTCAAAATGGCCGTCCCATCACCCACTCCCTTTAAATTACTGTAACTCGCTCAATTTTCAGTTAGACAGTTGAATTATACATCATTGGAAAGAGCATTTTTTTCTGCTTTCCGGTGATATAAATATCTCTATACCCCTCAAAATTAAGTTGTGACCCCATTCGTGAGAACAGGTCACATTTTGTCACGTTCGGGCTGTTCCAGATGACATACTTACTTCGGCTCTTCACCTCTCTTGGCGTGTTGGTTGTCACCAAGAGACCCCCATTGTCCTCTGTCCTGCTTTTTTGCCTCTAGGTGTCTCCAGGTGAGGCCCGTCCTCCTAGCTTCTGACTTGGAAGTCTCTTCGTTTACAAAATCAATGTGTTTCGCTACAGGTGTAGATCTATCAGTGGTGTTGCACCCACTTATCTTTGCTACCATCTTTGCAGTCCGTCAGCAACCTACTTTTGTCTCCTTCAAGTCCGCTCTCAAAACTCACCTTTTCTCCTCTGCATAAAATCCTGACCTCACTCAATCCCCTCTGCAGCCTGTCTCCACTCGGAGAGGAATCACATTGTAATATATAATTGTATATAATATGCTCTCTATAATTTTCCATTGCTTTTATTCTTTCTCCCCATTTATAGCCATGTGTGTGTGTGTGTGTGAGTGTGTGTGTGTGTGTGTGAGTGCGTGCGTGTGCGTGCGTGTGTGTGTGTGTCTGTTTCAGCGCTTAGATTTGATTTTATCAAGATTTTGCGCTATATAAATATTGTAATTATTATTATTATTATAAATGTATACTTTTACCCGACCTCTCCCTTCTGTTTCTGATACAACTTGTTAACATATTCCTCGATACAGATGTTCGGTCATCACTCATGTTCTGTATCTGTCTGGTCTTTACAATAGCGGTATAAGCTTCCTGTCTCTTCAGCAGTGACATATTCTGTCTTCCTTCAAAGTCTAGTTTGAAGGCATATCTTTTTGTCCAGCAGTGGTTTCCTCCTCTTCACTCCCACCCCCACCATCTATTCCTCTCTTGCCCTTCCCTTGCCAGTGAGCATTTGCTTTGAACCCTTAAGTTGTTTTTTTTCTTTGTCTTTTTCTTTTTTGTTTTTTGTTGGTTTTGTTGTTGTTGTTTTTTTTTTTTTTTTGTTTTTTTGTTTTTTGTTTTTGGTCATTGTGAGTGACCGTTTCATTGAACGATGGGAGTGAAAAAGGATGTGATTTATATATCAAGATTTTATATCACCATCATTATTATCATCATCATTCATTTGCTCTGTCAGTTTGTACTTGACACGTGGACAGATCACAGAATCTTGTTCCTCTTATTGAATATAAGGGCATCTTGAATATGCAAATAAAAAAGTCTCTTCGCCAGCTGTTTCTCGGCCAGCCTCTCTTTCTCTTTCTTCCCTTTCTTTGTCTGTTTTTGGCTGGTCTCTCTTTCTCTTCCCTTGTGGTTTCCTTGGTCAGGACCTGTCTGATGATGCATGATGCTGGTTTTTTTTAGTGTGTGCCCAATACATCCCCACCTTTTTCAAATTTCGCTTTTTGCTGGCAGTTGATGTATCTTCTTCCACAGGCAGATGTTGCTGATCTTACCTAGCCTGTGAAACTGGAGAATTCTTATCTGAAGGCTGTTAATGAAAGTCTGCACTCTGTTGATGGTAGCTTTTGTCATCTTCTGTGTTTCGGTACCATACAGCAGCATTGAATTTACGTTGTCAGCAATTAGTCGGCAGACACTTTAAGTCTGCACAATGCCCTATGGGGGAAAATAACAAACGGAGACGGGTGTGTGTCTCTGTGTTAGTCTTGGAAATGCCCCATTCAGACAAACACACACGTATGCTGCAATAAGGACAAAAGCAACAACAAAAATGACCGTTTTTTGCTTATAAAAAGGAAAAAGACATTCATAACACAAAAAAGACATCATGCAGACTGCGCAGTAACATAACACCTGCACAGTGTTGACCAAACACCTAGAAAGATGTGCTTGCTTTTACACAGTTGAAACAGAATTTCTGGAAAGCAGAAGAGAATAACTATCAATCAGTAGTTCCCCTTTCACCATCGCACTCTTCATCATTAATGCAGATCAAAAGAAATACAAACAAACACAAAACACGACATAGGCTATCAATGCAAATTTCACAGCAATATAGATCTTACAAAACCACAGGCGAATAGCTGCAATTACCCAACCTCAGATGATTTATTCTGCAAGCAGGTTCACGAAATAGGCAATAATCATTTCCTATCTCATATTAATTCAGGAGGGCACATATTCATATCTCAATAAATGTCTAGACTAATTTCCCAACAATCATGATGCCACGCAATTAACATCTAACCCGTTCAGTAAATTCAGAGACATAGACCTAAGTTATTATAACCTAAAGCTTACGTCAGTCTCATTTAATTCATGACAGTGAACACTTCTGTTAGCACGAGGGAGGACAAACTGGTGCACCACACGATTCTCCAAGATTTCATTTTGCCTTTTGTCGTTCTGCCTGGACTTTTCAAGACCCCAGTGCATTTGTTCGTTTCGCCTAGAGAATTATTAGTCATCATCATCATGTGTCCTGCCGCATGGCGTTGGCGATCATGGCCTTCCATACGAATCTACCCCTGGTCGCTGCAAGTACATCTCCCACCCTCTCTGTCTTCAGCCACCCTGCGAGTCCGTCCAATATTTTCTCCCTGGGTCTACCTGGTGCTCTTTTTCCCTCCAGTTTTCCTGTGTGACTAGGTGCTCTAATGTCTCTTGTTTCATGAAATGTCCTATGAATGTTATTAGTAAAACCACTTAAACCCCAGAACGGTAAAACGTTGTTCAGAATATGAATGGCGTAGTACACACAGGAGTCAATCAGATCTATCAGTCTTCAATCCCGTTGCTGAATTCTCTGTATTGACCCAGCACCAGTGCGATACAATCACCTCTAGAGGGTGGCCTGAAGGCGGCTTGAATCACCAGCAACCATGGCCTTCCGGACACTGAGGCTTCGACTGAAGGAGCCATGATTGAGGAGCGGAATGAGCTATGTGGGATCAATGTCGATGAAGTTGCTGCAGAAGATGAAACAACACTAGAAATGCAGTTGAATAAAAACAACATAATAAAATAGAATAAACGGAAGAAAAGGAAGAAGAGAGATGTGTAGAAAAAGGAAGGCAGTCAAGGAAGGAAGAAGAATTAAAAATTGGAAAAATGGCAATAACAACAACGACAACAACAATAATATACAATAATATAATATACAATATTTTATATAGCGCAAAATCTTGATAAAATCAAATCTAAGCGCTAAAACAGACACACACGCACGCACACACGCACGCACGCACGCACACACACGCACGCACGCACGCACGCACGCACGCACACACACACACACACACACACACACACACGCACACGCACACGCACACGGCTATAAATGGGGAGAAAGAATAAAAGCAATGGAAAATTATAGAGAGCATATTATATACAATTATATATTACAATGTGATTCCCCTCCGAGTGGAGACAGGCTGCAGAGGGGATTGAGTGAGGTCAGGATTTTATGCAGAGGAGAAAAGGTGAGTTTTGAGAGCGGACTTGAAGGAGACAAAAGTAGGTTGCTGACGGACTGAGAGAGGAAGTTTGTTCCAGGAAAGTGGACCAGAAACAGAGAAGGCTCGTGGACCATAGGTATTGAGCTTAGTGCGTGGAAAGCGGAAAGTCAGAGGATCGGAGGCAGAGCGGAGGGTACGTGAGGGAACATAGATCTCAAGTAGGCTTGACAGGTAATCGGGGGCTGCGTTATTGAGGCTTTTGTAGCACATGGTGTCTAGTTTGTACTGTATGCGCTTTGATACAGGGAGCCAGTGAAGTTGTGCCAGGAGAGGAGATATGTGGTCAGCTTTTTTCTTTTTTAGTACAAGGCGTGCAGCATTGTTTTGAATGCGCTGCAGGATGTGAATGGTGGAGGCAGGAAGACCAGACAGGAGTGAATTGCAATAGTCAATGCGAGACATTATGAAGGAGAGAACGAGTTTTGCAGTTGTTTCGACAGAGAGATACTTCCTGATCAGGCTTATACGATGGAGGTGATAGTAGCAAGATCTGGCAGTTTGAGAAACAAAGTTGTTCATGGAGAGGGTAGAGTCAATGCAGACACCAAGGTTTTTAGCTGAATCAGAAATTGGGACTGATGTGTTACATAATGGGAGAGAAAGAGGAGGCAGCTGAGAAAGTTTCTGACGGGTGCCAATGAGGATAGCTTCTGTCTTGTCATCATTAAGCTGAAATTTGTTGAACGTCATCCAGTTCTTAATGTCCGAGTAACACTCAGTGGTGCGAGTCAACAGGCGCTGTATATTGTCTGGTGTGTCACTGTCTAGAAGTTGGGTGTCATCAGCATAGAAGTCAATTTAATAATAATAATTACAATATTTATATAGCGCAAAATCTCGACAAAATCAAATCTAAGCGCTGAAACAGACACACACCACGCACGCACGCACCACAACGCACACACACACACACACCCATGGCTATAAATGGGGAGAAAGAATAAAAGCAATAAAAGCAAGAATAAAAGCAATGGAAAATTATAGAGAGCATATCATATACAATTATATATTAAAACAAAGCGATTCCCCTCCGAACGGAGACAGGCTGCAGAGGGGGGTTGAGTGAGGTTAGGATTTTATGCAGAGGAGAAAAGGTGAGTTTTGAGAGCGGACTTGAAGGAGACAAAAGTAGGTTGCTGACGGACTGAGAGAGGAAGTTTGTTCCAGGAGAGTGGACCCGAAACAGAGAAGGCTCGTGGACCATAGGTATTGAGCTTAGTGCGTGGAAAGCGAAAAGTCAGAGGATCGGAGGCAGAGCGGAGGTACGTGAGGGAACATAGATCTCAAGTAGGCTTGACAGGTAATCGGGGGCTGCGTTATTGAGGCTTTTGTAGCACATGGTGTCTAGTTTGTACTGTATGCGCTTTGATACAGGGAGCCAGTGAAGTTGTGCCAGGAGAGGAGATATGTGGTCAGCTTTTTTTCTTTTTTAGTACAAGGCGTACATCATTGTTTTGAATGCGCTGTAGGATGTGAATGGTGGAGGCAGGAAGACCAGACAGGAGTGAATTGCAATAGTCAATGCGAGACATTATGAGGAGAGAACGAGTTTTGCAGTTGTTTCGACAGAGAGATACTTCCTGATCAGGCTTATACGATGGAGATGATAGTAGCAAGATCTGGCAGTTTGAGAAACAAAGTTGTTCATGGAGAGGGTAGAGTCAATGCAGACACCAAGGTTTTAGTTGAATCAGAAATTGGGACTGATGTGTTACATAATGGGAGAGAAAGAGGAGGCAGCTGAGAAAGTTTCTGACGGGTGCCAATGAGGATAGCTTCTGTCTTGTCATCATTAAGCTGAAATTTGTTGAACGTCATCCAGTTCTTAATGTCCGAGTAACACTCAGTGGTGCGAGTCAACAGGCGCTGTATATTGTCTGGTGTGTCACTGTCTAGAAGTTGGGTGTCATCAGCATAGAAGTCAATTTAATAATAATAAATTACAATATTTTATATAGCGCAAAATCTCGACAAAATCAAATCTAAGCGCTGAAAACAGACACACACGCACGCACGCACGCACACACAACGCACACACACACACACACACCCATGGCTATAAATGGGAGAAAGAAAAAAGCAATAAAAGCAAGAATAAAAGCAATGGAAAATTATAGAGAGCATATCATATACAATTATATATTAAAACAAAGCGATTCCCCTCCGAACGGAGACAGGCTGCAGAGGGGGGTTGAGTGAGGTTAGGATTTTATGCAGAGGAGAAAAGGTGAGTTTTGAGAGCGGACTTGAAGGAGACAAAAGTAGGTTGCTGACGGACTGAGAGAGGAAGTTTGTTCCAGGAGAGTGGACCCGAAACAGAGAAGGCTCGTGGACCATAGGTATTGAGCTTAGTGCGTGGAAAGCGAAAAGTCAGAGGATCGGAGGCAGAGCGGAGGGTACGTGAGGGAACATAGATCTCAAGTAGGCTTGACAGGTAATCGGGGGCTGCGTTATTGAGGCTTTTGTAGCACATGGTGTCTAGTTTGTACTGTATGCGCTTTGATACAGGGAGCCAGTGAAGTTGTGCCAGGAGAGGAGATATGTGGTCAGCTTTTTTTCTTTTTTAGTACAAGGCGTACATCATTGTTTTGAATGCGCTGTAGGATGTGAATGGTGGAGGCAGGAAGACCAGACAGGAGTGAATTGCAATAGTCAATGCGAGACATTATGAAGAGAGAACGAGTTTTGCAGTTGTTTCGACAGAGAGATACTTCCTGATCAGGCTTATACGATGGAGATGATAGTAGCAAGATCTGGCAGTTTGAGAAACAAAGTTGTTCATGGAGAGGGTAGAGTCAATGCAGACACCAAGGTTTTTAGTTGAATCAGAAATTGGGACTGATGTGTTACATAATGGGAGAGAAAGAGGAGGCAGCTGAGAAAGTTTCTGACGGGTGCCAATGAGGATAGCTTCTGTCTTGTCGTCATTAAGCTGAAGTTTGTTGAACGACATCCAGTTCTTAATGTCCGAGTAACACTCAGTGGTGCGAGTCAACAGGCGCTGTATATTATCAGGTGAGTCACTGTCTTGAAGTTGGGTGTCATCAGCATAGAAGTGGTGTTTTATAGAGTGGGAGTTGATGATGGTGGACAGGGGGGAGGTATAAAGAGTGAAAAGAACAGGGCCAAGGACAGATCCTTGTGGAACACCACAGGTCAGGTATGCAGGTTGAGAGTAAGTGTCATTAATGAGAACAGTTTGTTTTCTGTTTGATAGATATGAAGTGAACCAGGAGAGAGCAATGTCAGAGATGCCAAAAGTA
>JAPXFY010000014.1:51282167-51297167 GCA_030674185.1 Monoplex corrugatus | reverse complement strand
TTTGTACTGCTATAAGCCAATTTACACTACAAGCTGGGTGTTTTTATACTGCTATAAGCCAATGAACACTCACAAGCTGGGTGTTTTATACTGCTATAAGCCAATGAACACTCACAAGCTGGGTGTTTTATACTGCTATAAGCCAATGAACACTCACAAGCTGGGTGTTTTATACTGCTATAAGCCAATGAACACTCACAAGCTGGGTGTTTTGTACTGCTATAAGCCAATGAACACTCACAAGCTGGGTGTTTTATACTGCTATAAGCCAATGAACACTCACAAGCTGGTGTTTTATACTGCTATAAGCCAATGAACACTCACAAGCTGGGTGTTTTATACTGCTATAAGCCAATGAACACTCACAAGCTGGGTGTTTTATACTGCTATAAGCCAATGAACACTCACAAGCTGGGTGTTTTGTACTGCTATAAGCCACTGAACACTCACAAGCTGGGTGTTTTTATACTGCTATAAGCCAATGAACACTCACAAGCTGAGTGTTTTTTATACTGCTATAAGCCAATGAACACTCACAAGCTGGGTGTTTTTATACTGCTATAAGCCAATTTACACTACAAGCTGGGTGTTTTATACTGCTATAAGCCAATGAACACTCACAAGCTGGGTGTTTTTATACTGCTATAAGCCAATTTACACTACAAGCTGGGTGTTTTGTACTGCTATAAGCCAATGAACACTCACAAGCTGGGTGTTTTTATACTGCTATAAGCCAATGAACACTCACAAGCTGGGTGTTTTTATACTGCTATAAGCCAATGAACACTCACAAGCTGGGTGTTTTTATACTGCTATAAGCCAATTTACACTCACAAGCTGGGTGTTTTTATACTGCTATAAGCCAATGAACACTCACAAGCTGGGTGTTTTTATACTGCTATAAGCCAATGTAACACTCACAAGCTGGTGTTTTATACTGCTATAAGCCAATGAACACTCACAAGCTGGGTGTTTTATACTGCTATAAGCCAATGAACACTCACAAGCTGGGTGTTTTTATACTGCTATAAGCCAATGAACACTCACAAGCTGGTGTTTTATACTGCTATAAGCCAATGAACACACAAGCTGGGTGTTTTATACTGCTATAAGCCAATGAACACTCACAAGCTGGGTGTTTTTACTGCTATAAGCCAATTTACACTCACAAGCTGGGTGTTTTATACTGCTATAAGCCAATGAACACTCACAAGCTGGGTGTTTTTATACTGCTATAAGCCAATGAACACTCACAAGCTGGGTGTTTTTATACTGCTATAAGCCAATGAACACTCACAAGCTGGGTGTTTTATACTGCTATAAGCCAATGAACACTCACAAGCTGGGTGTTTTATACTGCTATAAGCCAATGAACACTCACAAGCTGGGTGTTTTTATACTGCTATAAGCCAATGACACTCACAAGCTGGGTTTTTATACTGCTATAAGCAATGAACACTCACAAGCTGGGTGTTTTTATATGCTATAAGCCAATGAACACTCACAAGCTGGGTGTTTTTATACTGCTATAAGCCAATTACACTCACAAGCTGGGTGTTTTTATACTGCTATAAGCCAATGAACACTCACAAGCTGGTGTTTTTACTGCTATAAGCCAATGAACACTCACAAGCTGGGTGTTTTATACTGCTATAAGCCAATGAACACTCACAAGCTGGGTGTTTTATACTGCTATAAGCCAATGACACTCACAAGCTGGGTGTTTTATACTGCTATAAGCCAATGAACACTCACAAGCTGGGTGTTTTATACTGCTATAAGCCAATACACTCACAAGCTGGGTGTTTTTATACTGCTATAAGCCAATGAACACTCACAAGCTGGGTGTTTTATACTGCTATAAGCCAATGAACACTCACAAGCTGGGTGTTTTTACTGCTATAAGCCAATGACACTCACAAGCTGGGTGTTTTTATACTGCTATAAGCCAATGAACACTCACAAGCTGGGTGTTTTATACTGCTATAAGCCAATGAACACTCACAAGCTGGGTGTTTTATACTGCTATAAGCCAATGAACACTCACAGCTGGGTGTTTTATACTGCTATAAGCCAATGAACACTCACAAGCTGGGTGTTTTATTGTATACTATTTTTCTGTATAAGCCAATGAACACTCACAAGCTGGGTGTTTTTATACTGCTATAAGCCAATGAACACTCACAAGCTGGGTGTTTTTTACTGCTATAAGCCAATGACACTCACAAGCTGGGTGTTTTATACTGCTATAAGCCAATGAACACTCACAAGCTGGGTGTTTTTACTGCTATAAGCCAATGAACACTCACAAGCTGGGTGTTTTATACTGCTATAGCAATACATACAAGTGGTGTTTTTATGCTATAGCATAATACTCACAAGCTGGGTGTTTTTATACTGCTATAAGCCAATGAACACTCACAAGCTGGGTTTTTATACTGCTATAAGCCAATGAACACTACAAGCTGGGTGTTTTTATACTGCTATAAGCCAATAACACTACAAGCTGGGTGTTTTTACTGCTATAAGCCAATGAACACTCACAAGCTGGGTGTTTTTATACTGCTATAAGCCAATGAACACTCACAAGCTGGGTGTTTTTATACTGCTATAAGCCAATGAACACTACAAGCTGGGTGTTTTTACTGCTATAAGCCAATTTACACTACAAGCTGGGTGTTTTATACTGCTATAAGCCAATACACTCACAGCTGGGTGTTTTTACTGCTATAAGCCAATTACACTACAAGCTGGGTTTTTTTACTGCTATAAGCCAATACACTAAGCTGGGTGTTTTTATACTGCTATAAGCCAATACACTACAAGCTGGGTGTTTTACTGCTATAAGCAATGAACACTCACAAGCTGGTGTTTTTACTGCTATAAGCCATTAAACACTCACAAGCACACTACAAGCTGGGTGTTTTTACTGCTATAAGCCAATGAACACTCACAAGCTGGGTGTTTTATACTGCTATAAGCCAATAACACTACAAGCTGGGTGTTTTTATACTGCTATAAGCCAATGAACACTCACAAGCTGGGTGTTTTTATACTGCTATAAGCCAATGAACACTACAAGCTGGGTGTTTTTATACTGCTATAAGCCAATGAACACTCACAAGCTGGGTGTTTTATACTGCTATAAGCCAATTGAACACTCACAAGCTGGGTGTTTTTATACTGCTATAAGCCAATGAACACTCACAAGCTGGGTGTTTTTATACTGCTATAAGCCAATGAACACTCACAAGCTGGGTGTTTTTATAACTGCATTTAAGCCAATGAACACTCACAAGCTGGGTGTTTTTATACTGCTATAAGCCAATGAACACTCACAAGCTGGGTGTTTTTATACTGCTATAAGCCAATGAACACTCACAAAGCTGGGTGTTTTTATACTGCTATAAGCCAATGAACACTCACAAGCTGGTGTTTTTATACTGCTATAAGCCAATGAACACTCACAAGCTGGGTGTTTTTATACTGCTATAAGCCAATGAACACTCACAAGCTGGGTGTTTTTATACTGCTATAAGCCAATGAACACTCACAAGCTGGGTGTTTTTATACTGCTATAAGCCAATGAACACTCACAAGCTGGGTGTTTTTATACTGCTATAAGCCAATGACATCACAAGCTGGGTGTTTTTATACTGCTATAAGCCAATGAACACTCACAAGCTGGGTGTTTTTATACTGCTATAAGCCAATGAACACTCACAAGCTGGTGTTTTTATACTGCTATAAGCCAATGAACACTCACAAGCTGGGTGTTTTATACTGCTATAAGCCAATGAACACTCACAAGCTGGGTGTTTTTATACTGCTATAAGCCAATGAACACTCACAAGCTGGGTGTTTTATACTGCTATAAGCCAATGAACACTCACAAGCTGGGTGTTTTTATACTGCTATAAGCCAATGAACACTCACAAGCTGGGTGTTTTATACTGCTATAAGCCAATGAACACTCACAAGCTGGGTGTTTTATACTGCTATAAGCCAATGAACACTCACAAGCTGGGTGTTTTTATACTGCTATAAGCCAATGAACACTCACAAGCTGGGTGTTTTATACTGCTATAAGCCAATGAACACTCACAAGCTGGGTGTTTTTATACTGCTATAAGCCAATGAACACTCACAAGCTGGGTGTTTTTATACTGCTATAAGCCAATGAACACTCACAAGCTGGTTGTTTTATATACTGCTATAAGCCAATGAACACTCACAAGCTGGGTGTTTTTTATACTGCTATAAGCCAATGAACACTCACAAGCTGGGTGTTTTTATACTGCTATAAGCCAATGAACACTCACAAGCTGGTGTTTTTATACTGCTATAAGCCAATGAACACTCACAAGCTGGGTGTTTTATACTGCTATAAGCCAATGAACACTCACAAGCTGGGTGTTTTTATACTGCTATAAGCCAATGAACACTCACAAGCTGGGTGTTTTATACTGCTATAAGCCAATGAACACTCACAAGCTGGGTGTTTTTATACTGCTATAAGCCAATGAACACTCACAAGCTGGGTGTTTTATACTGCTATAAGCCAATGAACACTCACAAGCTGGGTGTTTTTATACTGCTATAAGCCAATAAACACTCACAAGCTGGGTGTTTTAGTACTGCTATAAGCCAATGAACACTCACAAGCTGGGTGTTTTTATACTGCTATAAGCCAATTTACACTCACAAGCTGGGTGTTTTGTACTGCTATAAGCCAATGAACACTCACAAGCTGGGTGTTTTATACTGCTATAAGCCAATTTACACTCACAAGCTGGGTGTTTTGTACTGCTATAAGCCAATTTAACACTCACAAGCTGGTGTTTTTATACTGCTATAAGCCAATGAACACTCACAAGCTGGGTGTTTTATACTGCTATAAGCCAATTACACTACAAGCTGGGTGTTTTATACTGCTATAAGCCAATGAACACTCACAAGCTGGGTGTTTTATACTGCTATAACATGACTCAAACTTTTTATACTGTACAATGAACATAAGGGGTGTTTTTACTGCTATAAGCCAATTTACACTACAAGCTGGGTGTTTTTATACTGCTATAAGCCAATAACACTACAAGCTGGGTGTTTTTATACTGCTATAAGCCAATGAACACTCACAAGCTGGTGTTTTATACTGCTATAAGCCAATGAACACTCACAAGCTGGGTGTTTTAGTACTGCTATAAGCCAATGAACACTACAAGCTGGTGTTTTTTACTGCTATAAGCCAATTTACACTACAAGCTGGGTGTTTTTATACTGCTATAAGCCAATTACACTCACAAGCTGGGTGTTTTTATACTGCTATAAGCCAATGAACACTCACAAGCTGGGTGTTTTTATACTGCTATAAGCCAATGAACACTCACAAGCTGGGTGTTTTATACTGCTATAAGCCAATGAACACTCACAAGCTGGTGTTTTATACTGCTATAAGCCAATGAACACTCACAAGCTGGGTGTTTTTATACTGCTATAAGCCAATGAACACTCACAAGCTGGTGTTTTATTACTGCTATAAGCCAATGAACACTCACAAGCTGGGTGTTTTATACTGCTATAAGCCAATGAACACTCACAAGCTGGGTGTTTTTATACTGCTATAAGCCAATGAACCAGGTTTTCTCACCAATGCTGAGTGTTTTTATACTGCTATAAGCCAATTTACACTCACAAGCTGGGTGTTTTTATACTGCTATAAGCCAATTTACACTCACAAACCTTACAGGATTTCAAACGTACGTCCTTGACGTTCGGTGTACATGTACACATTAGGGGGGCTCAGGCACTATAACAGGTCCTCACTTATGTTGACCTGGAAGATCGGTGACATCGTAGTGACGCTCAGTCCGTAATCGATGACAGTCAGTGTTACGGCTTGGTATCGCTGAAATATATGATGTTATTGAATGCCTTTAGCCGCCGTTGTTTTCAGGATTGAAAGACCTTTAATTAATTATTCATTTATATTTTTCTCTTGTTTTCTTTGCAGGTAAATACACAGATGCACATATCATTTACTTGTAACCAAGATCATTCCAATGACAGGCTGATATACAGCAGTATAGAAAGTGTAGGCTAGGTAAAACTTCGGCTAGGTTGGGCCTCAGGACCTGGCCAGCTCATGGGTTTATGTGCAGGCTTAAGGCCTGTGTCATGATCACCACATGACACCTGCGACATTAGTGCATGTGAAAAATTCATTCCGAGCGCGGAGACGTCATCTTGAGAAACTGAAACTGAAATGAAACTGAAGTTGAAGATCAGAGAAGAAAAAAAAGAAGAAAATATCTCTACACCCTTTTGCCCCCACCGGGAGGCACCCAAACTAGACACGAACCCAGACCCTCCAACTGTAGTAACAATGTCTTAAAACCGCTGGGCTTACGTGACCGTTTGTGCCTCACGTGTGCGGATCCTTACAACGGGATTCTTGGGTCTGTGACATGTATAGGTTTCACCGACACAGATGGCGGAAGCGAAAGCAGGATATGTCTGTGGCCCGGTTCTTTGAGGGCCACTTGAGGCTCTGAGCCACGTGCGGTCTCGGCTCTTTGATGGTTATGAAAGTCGGAACTTCCTTCCTGTTCCGGAATGTCCCGATGGTGGGTTTCGACAGTCAAAAGGGCTAGGGCCGGTCCGCGCTCCGAACCGATTGCAAGCTTGTTGTGTAAGTATCGCCACATGCAGCGAGAGATAAGTGTGTACGCAGCGGTTACAAGAGTAACAGCCTAGTGCCACGTGCAGCGGGAATTATGTGTTTAATTTAACCCTTTATCCCCGCACCCTGTCCACCTTCCTGCAGGAAGCTGGTGGATAGAGTGAGGGAATCAAAGAGTTAAGTGGGGTTTTTTGTGCATTTGGTGGGTAGGGTGCGGGAGTCAAAGGGTTAATTTTTTTGCATTTGGTGGATAGGGTGCGGGAGTCAAAGGGTTAATTTTTTTTGCATTTGGTGGATAGGGTGCGGGAGTCAAAGGGTTAATTTTTTTGCATTTGGTGGATAGGGTGGGGAGTCAAAGGGTTAATTTTTTTGCATTGTGGATAGGTGCGAGTCAAGGTTAGTTTTTGCATTTGATGGATGGTGCGGGAGTCAAAGGGTTAATTTTTGCATTTTGTGATAGGGATTAAGGTAATTTTTTTTGCATTTGTGGATAGGGTGCTGGAATCAAAGGGTTAACGCTAACAAGAGTTACAGTCTTGGTTCCCTTCCGTTGGCTGTCTACCTCTTTGTAACAATCTCTGCCTAGTTTGTCCTGTTCTTTGTTTGTCCCTCTTTGTCCTGTTTTCTTCTTCTTTTTTTTCTTCTTCTTTTTTTTTCTTCTTCTTCTTCTTCTTTTTTATCATCCTGTTTTTCTCCCTCTTTCTCTTTCCCCTGTCCACAGGGCGAGTTACACTGGACCAGTTTGTGAAAAGTTCCGGAACCGTTTCAGATCTGAATCGTTCTGGACCGTCTTGTTCTGTGTTACTTTGGCATGATAAAAGTGTACCACACAGCGTGCTGACCCCCAACATAACCCTAGAGAACGTGTGTGGAATGCAGTGTGATAAACATCTGCCTCAGGAAGAAACGTGTAAACGCCCATGAAGCACCATGCTGCTTCGGTTTTGTACTCGTGTGGCTGTTTGTTATTTTGTTATTATCATTATTATTTTAGTGTGGCATTGCAGTATTGCAAGGAGGCAGTACGTACGGACGTATGTGTGTGTGTGTGTTGTTGTGTGTGTGTGTGTGTGTGTGTGTGTGTGTGTGTGTGTGTGTGTGTGTGTGTGTGTGTGTGTGTGTGTGGTGTGTGTGTGTGTGTGTGTGTGTGTGTGTGTGTGTGTGTGTGTGGTGTGTAGACTTCTGATTTTTCTCGGGTTTGCGTGCATGCATGTTGTTTCGCGCACATTGTGTTGCTGCACAGTCTGCATACTCAATCTTCTGTGGCCTTTTTATCTTTCTTTTCTTTTTTTTTTTTTTCTTTTTTTTTTTTTCAAGTTTCTATAAACAAGCGGAAGCTGACCTGACTTACAGGATTTTTAACACCTTCACTCCCGCAGGCTTTCCATAAGCTGCAACACCTTAACCCTTTCACTTCCTCACCCTATCCACCAGCTTGATGCAGGAAGAGTTCAATTCCCGGCCACAACATTAAAAACTGGCCTGTTTGCTGCCCATCTTGATGTTTCTATCGTTCAGGTAAGGTGATTTGTCAGCGTAGTGGTTTCATAAGCCTCTGTCCCCTCGTCCTCCCCACTGCAATACATTGTCAGTGCGTATGATTTTTGCTTAGTCTTCAGGGAGTCTGTTAGATAATTAATTTCAGGCAGATTTGGGTGAAGCACATATGGAATTGTCCGAGTTCGATGAATCCCTCTTCAAAGCAAAAAAAAAAAAAAAAAAGGAAAAAATGAACACCTCCAGACTTCAGACACAGAGGTGGAAGGATGCCAAAATCAATTTGCCTTTAACCCTTTGACTCCCGTACCCTGTCCAGCAACTGTAAAAACTTTAACCTTTTGATTCCCTCACCCTCTCCACAAGCTTCCTGCACCACTAAGCTGGTGGAGAGGGTTAGGGAGTCAAAGGGTTAAGTTTTTGCTTTGCTAGCATGGTTAACAATGTAGGATGCTGGTAGACAGGGTGCGGGAGCCAAAGGGTTAAAATGGGTAGGTTGGCAGGTAGGTGGCAGACAGCGTGGAACCAGGTACTGGGGAAAAAGAATAGAACTGAATGACAGGCTGTCATTAGAGCAGGAAGGAAGCTGGCAGAGCCCAGACAGTCGCCTGAGAGGTTGACCCAACTGTCGTAGAGATAAGACACACACTCATACACACACGCACACTGGCGCGAGCGCACGCACACACCACACACACACACACACACACACACACACACGCGTGCGCACAAACACACACACTCATCACCACACACACACACACACACACACACCACACACACACACAAACACACACACACACACCAACACATACAGAGAGAGAAACAGACAGACAGGGCAGACAGAAGGAGGGAGACAGACAGACGGACAGTGAGAGAAGAAGAGAGAGAGACACAGAAAGAGAGACAGAGAGAAGAGAGAGAGACAAGGAGAGAGACGCAGACAGCACGGACTGATTCACGTGTCCATCAATGTTAAATGGTCAGGAAAGAAACACCGGACATCACGTTGTTAGCAGAACCGAGAGCCAGGTACTAAACTAACATCGACTGACCATAACGGAACCACCCATCTGTCTGTCTGTCTGTCAGTGTCCCCAGACTGCCAGCCATCGCTATTTACCGTCTGTGGTTTGTTAAATTAACCCTTTGATTCCCCGCACCCTATCCACAAGCTTCCTGCAACTGGGGTGTTGGTCAAACGATTTGATACATCCGTGAAGTGGATGAGACTCGACTGTGTGGTCCCAGTCTTCCCAATGAGCCTACAGCAAGCTCAGCTCTAGGTAGGATCCGGTTGGAGCCGAAACTACCCCACCATGGTTTTTTGAATGGGTTGATGGGGATTCGAACCGACAAGCTTCCAATCTGTAGTCCATTGCGCAAACCACTACACCACGGCGACTGGTTCATATTATGTATACTGAAAATATCAGAACTGACCAATCTGCACACACACCACACACACACACACCACACACACACACACACACACAACACACTCTCTCTCTCTCTCTCTCCTCTCTGTCTCTGTCTGTCTGCCTGTCTGTCTCCTCCCCCCTGTCTCTAGACTGCCATCCATCAGTCTGGCCCTTGGTCTTGTCTGACTACCACAGTCTGATCGTCTGGGACATTCCTGTCGCTGTCTGCACGATACCTTCCCTGCCAGGTCTTACTCTATGTGTCGTCTGGGAGCGAAACACTCAGCTGTATCGGATCATCCTTCTTCCCCTGTCTTCCCCTTCCAGAGATTTGACCACAGACACTTTTATAAATGTCTGTAGCCTTGACCAATTATTCTGTCTCACGGCCTCTCATTATCACCGTGGGATTGCCAATTTCCATGGGCATTTTGGAAGCGGTTCACGCACGACTCAGAGCGCCAACCTCTTGATAAGGTAAAGGTTGTGTGGTTTCGATGGTCCTTAGCCATCCGTATCTGTTGTCTGATGGGACCAGACAGGGGATTTCCAGTCAAGTGTGGATCCTCACAAACATCGTATAGTTATAGTATATGTCTGTGGTGGATCGTCAGAAGTGGCACAGATTGTTTTTGTTTGTTTCTTTTTTGTTTTGTTTTAGTTTACGTGGCATTCATTCATTCATTCATTCATTGGTTCATTCATTGGTTCATTTCATTCATTCATTCATTCATTCATTCATTCCTTTAACATTCATTCATTCTTTCATTCATTCATTGGTTCATTGATTATTCATTCATTAATTCATTCATTCATGTATATATGCATGCATGCATGATTATATGTATGATGGATGGATGGATGGATGGATAGATGGTGGATGGATGGATGGATGGATGATGGATGGATGGATGGATGTATACATGATGTATGTATACATGTGTATGTGTATGTGTGTGTGTGTGTGTGTGTGTGTGTGTTGTATTTATCTATGTATGTAAGGATGATAGTGAAAGAAAGCGAGAGATAGATTATTTAATAGCAGATGATGATCAGTTTTCAACTGAAGATCTAGAATTTTAGGTACTAAGTTATAGCAATGATGGATATAATAATAAGTAGCAACAATAATGACTACAATAAGAACAACATCTAAGTAATCTTAAACAGATATGCATGCGATATTCAACGGCCTTTTTTTTTTTCTAATGTTCATATCAAGAAAGCATCTTTTTAGAGTTT
This sequence comes from Monoplex corrugatus, assembly GCA_030674185.1. Lineage (NCBI taxonomy): Eukaryota > Metazoa > Mollusca > Gastropoda > Littorinimorpha > Ranellidae > Monoplex > Monoplex corrugatus. Next base: position 51,286,325 of record JAPXFY010000014.1, on the reverse strand, counting down.
ATCAGAAATCAAAAGTCGATTTTAGACACTGATATTCCATTCAACGCTGTTTTCCTCCTCCTCTTCCTCCTCCTCCTCCTCCTTCCTCCTCCTCCTCTCCTCTTCTTCTTCTTCTTCTTCTTCTCCTGCTTCTTCTTCTTCCTTCTTCTTCTCCATAATTGACAGCAGTAGTCACAGTAAGTAGTGAGGCTTGGTTGATGTCGAAGTAGAACACTTGCCATCCGGTCTGCCTGCATTTGTTAACATAGGTAAACAACATACCCCTACAACTTTACATGTGTAGGCGGCCTCCAGTATACCCAGCTGTGAATGAGTACCTACTTTCTTCAAAGTAAGGGAAAGGTAAAGCAGCAAGGAGAGGCGATGTGCAACACCTTCATAGTGCTGGGCCTGAGAACAGTTGAGATCTCTACCACCTCACTCCCCAAGGACCTCGAAATTATGGGACAACTTTGACCATCAAACTAGTTGCAGTAGCGAAAGAATTTTTTTCTTCCTATTTTTCCAATTCCCTGGTTTGTTGTTCTGTCTGAAAACTGGCATCCGCCATTCTGTAGCTCGAAGCTGAATAAAGGGGAAATACTCTTTTATATCTGCTATTTGAAATGGAGCATTGCTTGTCTCCCTTGAACCGTCTTTCGCTTTCTCTCCGAGCAACCGTTCATGAAGCGTGCTGGTATATCACAGGGCAGGCTCATCATCATCATCATCATCATTATTGTTATTAGTAGTATTAAAAATCGTGTTTTATTGTAAAGAAATAAGTAACTTTAATTATATCATCACAGTACTAGCCGCAGTACTAGTACTTACGGTAGTAGAGTAGTAGTAGTTGTTGTTGTAGTATTAGTTGCAGTAGTAGTAGTAATCATAGTAGTAGTAGTGGTAGCAGTGGTAATAGTTATTGTTAAGAAAAAGCTTGATGACTACGTTATAGATCAGTCTTACGCAGACCTGTTTAGAAATTAAAGAAAGGGTACCTTTGTTTCTTTTGTTCTTTTACTTTTTTCTGTCTTCATTTCTTTTTTCTGTGTTTTTTCTTTCTGTTTTTGTTGTTGTTGTTGTTGTTTTTTGTTTTTTTCATATTCTCGTAAGTCTGCTTCTTATTTCCATTAATTTCATGTGTAACTCTTTCGGTTATGATTTTTTTTTATAAACATGCATTATGGTGTTCTGCTTGCGTTATTTTTTTTTTTTCTTATTTTCATTTATTCTTTTTTTTTTTTTTATATGATGTGGGAATAGCTCACTTGTGCTTGCTTTGAGATGGGGGAAAATCGTAGCTGAGACTAACATGACAAACGAATCTTAACACCTGCAAGGATATATTCTCAGGCCGTGTAGCTCTGTTGATATAGCCGTGCACTCAAGATCTGACATCTGGAGTTCAATCCTAACCCGCAACATTCAAAACTGGCCTGTTCACCACTCATCCTAATGTTTCCGTCATTCGGGTGGTGTCAGCTTAGTGTTTCATAAGTGCTGACGACACTCCGGTATGTTATAACGTTTTATGTACTTATTTATATCGATTCATTTTTAGTTGTTTATGTAGTAATTTCATTCATTCATTCATTCATTCATTCATTCATGCTTCTATTTATTCATTCATTTATTTATTCAATCTTTCATTTATTCATTCATTCATTCATTCCTTTATTCGTTCATTCATTCCTTCATTCATTCATTTGGTTATTCATTCATTTATTTTTACGTACAAGGACTGTAGTTCAGGTTGATATTTACAAGTCAGTGGCGCAAGGGCGTCGCGGAATCGATTGAAGGGAAACAATTATAGTTCCTTGTGTTGGTTAAGGCTGATATTGGTGGCCTCCCTTAGACCGCTCTGCTTTTATGATGGCGTTGCGAGTCGCGTATGTTCCTCGTCTTTCAGATGAGACGACAAACTGAAGTCACACACATCTGAATATACACGTTAATACACATATATTAATGAATAAACTAACAACGTCATAAACGTATAATAACGAGGAGGAGGAGGATAATAGTAATAATAATGATAATAATAACAATAATAATAATAGTAACAACAACAACAACAATAATAACACTACTTCTACTATATGCTACTACTACTACTACTACTACTACTACTACTACTACTACTACTACTACTACTACTACTACTTACTAACAATAATAATAACGATGATGATGATGATGATGATGATGACGATGACGACGACAACGACGATAATAATGATGATAATAATGATGATAATAATAATAATAATAATAGTAATAATAATAATGGTAATAATAATAATAATAATAGATAATAATAATAGTAATAATAATAATAATAACAGCTTGTATTTATGCAGCGCCTTACCTACGGATCTCGGCGGTTAGAAAGACACATTCTCAGACACACAGCCACAAATCTATTCACAATCCTACAATGGACACAGGAACAGACTAGAAAACAGAAAGATTCGGGACAGGGAAATATTGTCTTAAGAGGTTAGCTATAAGACCAATAGCTCTTTTGATACAGCCATGGACTCGAGATCTGAAACCCCGAATTCAATCTTAACCCGCAACATTAAAAACTGGCCTGTTTACCACTCATTGTAATTTTTCTATCATTCGGGTGGTGTCAGCTCAGTGTTCTATAAGTGTTGACGACACTCCGGTATGTTGTAATGTTTTAGGTACTTATTTATATCGATTCATTTTAGTTGTTTATGTAGAAATTTCGTTCGTTCGTTCGTTCGTTCATTCATTCATTCATTCATTCTTCTTTCTTTCTTTCTTTTCCTGTTTCTTTCTTTCATGCAATCATTTCATTCATTCAATCTTTCATTTATTCATTCATTCATTCATTCATTTGGTTATTTATTCATTTATTTTTACGTACAAGGAGTGTAGTTCAGGTTGATATTTATAAGTTAGTGGCTCAAGGGTTTCGCGGAATCGATTAAAGGGAAACAATTATTGTTCCTTGCGTTGGTTACGGCTCATAACGGTAGCCTCCCTTAGACCGCTCTGCTTTCACGACGGCGTTGCGGGTCGCGAATGTTCATCGTCGTTTGGATGAGACGACAAACTGAAGTTATACACATCTGAATACACACGTTAATACACATACACAAATGAATAAACTAATAACATGTAAACATATATACACGTATACCCACGGTCATAAACGTAGAATAATAGTAATGATAATAATAATAATCAAATAATAATAATAATGTTTATTTGTATACCGCATATTCCATATAAAAACATGCTCACCAGCGCTTTACATTTCGCAAGGCAAAAGGTGATAAAAAATGTTCACAATTACATACACAATAAGATAACAACAAACATTAAAGCTATACAAGTAAGAAGACACATAAGAAACCACCGAATATTAAAATTTAAACACTGACTTATGTAATGAAGAAAGATTAACAGATTTTTCATATGAATAAAGAGGCATACTGCTGCGTGTGTGTGTGCTTGCATACGTGTGTGTGTGTCTGTGTGTACGTGTGCGTTGCTGTGCGTGTGTGTGTATGTAAGAATGTGTGTGGGTGTGTGTGTTGTGTGTGTGTTGTGTGTGTGTGTGTGTGAATGTGTGTGCGTGTTTGTGCATGCAATAGTTGTACATAAAATTATAATCAATATTTTGAATGAAGATAAAAACAGAAAAATTCTAATTCATATACAGGAAAAGCATTATAACTTCAGTATTACAGCATTAATTAACACCTTGACAATCACAATCAAAAGTACCTCACAAATTATAAACTATTCGCATATCATACATCACAATTTACATACAAACAAAGATTAAAAAAAAAATTCTTAAAGTATTTCAGTCTCTTTCCCACTCAATTTGTCCCCTATCCCCTCCTCAGCTTTACATATACAGTGATACACACACATGCTCACTCATGCACACACACACACACACACACACACACACACACACACACACACACACACACACACACACACACACACATACACACATGCACGCACACACACACCTCGCTGTATAGGCCTTTATACAAAATACTGTTATACAGGCAGGAGAGATTAGTCTGATGACAGACTTGCAAACTAAGGCTGTTCAGGTTAGATGAGTTTGAAAGAGGTGGGTTTTCAGGTGCCGTTTGAAGGTTGAGAAACACTTAGTTTTTC
>JAPXFY010000014.1:51259667-51274667 GCA_030674185.1 Monoplex corrugatus | reverse complement strand
AAGACTGATGGTCAGACCAAAATCTTTGCAGGCATGGGAGAAGCGGTCCATTAGTGACTACAAGTCCCGCTGAGTATGGGTCACAACTGCGGCATCGTCGGCAAAAGCATGTCTCTGATGAGGGCTTCACGGACCTTTGTCCTTGCTCTAAGGCGGGCGAGGTTGAAGAGCCTGCCGTCTGATCTGGTCCGCAGGTGGATCCCTTCTTGCGCTGTGCTGAACGCATGCCTCAGGAGGAGAGCGAAGAAGACTCCAAAGAGGGTTGGGGCCAGGACGCAGCCTTGTTTCACACCACTGCGTACGTCGAAGGGCTTGGAGAGGTTTCCGTTGAACTGCACCGTCCCTTTCATGTTGGAGTGGAAGGACTCAATTAAGCTGTGCAGTTTGGGGGGGGGGGGGGGGCAGCCGATTTTTCGGAGAGCCCTGAAAAGGCCATCTCTGCTGACTAGGTCAAAGGCCTTGGTGAGGTCAATGAATGCCACATACAGGGGCATCCGCTGCTCTCTGCACTTCTCCTGGAATTGGCGAAGGGAAAAGACCATGTCTACCGTGGATCTCTCTGCTCGAAAACCACACTGTGATTGCGGGTAGGCGCGTTCAGCCAGTTTCTGCAGGCGGATTAGGAGGACCCGAGCGTAGACTTTGCCAACAATTCTGAGAAGCAGGTACCTCTGTAGTTGTTGCAGTCGCTCCTTTCGCCCTTGTTTTTGTACAGGGTGACGATCTTGACGTCCCTCATGTCTTGCGGTACAACTCCCTCATTCCAACACAGACAGAGGACTGCGTGCAAAGGGTGCAGAAGAGAAGTCTTGCAGTGCTTGATGAGGTCTGGGTGAATTCCGTCGTTGCCAGGTGCCTTGCCTGATGCCAGGCTATCAATGGCCTTGCTGAGTTCGTCCACAGTTGGCTCTGCGTCAAGTTCTTCCATTACCGGCATGCACTTGATGGCATCGATGGCTGAGGGGGACACCATGTTCTGTGTGGAGTAGAGGTCGGAGTAGTGTTCCACCTTTCTTTCCATCTGTTGCTTGGATTGCTGATTACTTCCCCAGTGGAGGATTTGAGGGGGGCGATCTTGCTCTGTGTTGGTCCCAGTGCCTTCTTGATGCCATCATACATTCCTCGGATGTTGCCTCTTTCAGCAGCACTCTGTATCTCTTCGCTGAGCTCTGTCCAGTACTCGTTTGCACAGCGCCTGGCGTTAAGCTGAACCTTACTCCTGGCAGCCCTGAGGATTTGCAGGTTCTTCTCACTGGGTGACCGCTTATACTCGGTGAGTGCGGCGCGCTTGGCCTCAACAGTGGGAGTCATCTCTGATGATTTGGCCTCAAACCAGTCGTGGGACTTCACAGTTTTCTTCCCAAAGGTGGCCATAGCAATGCGGTGCATGGTGTCTCGTAGCGTTTCCCATCTCTCTGTGACAGAGTCTCTGGGCTGCAATGCATCGTATTCTCTCTCAAAGGCCTCTGCGAACTGTTCTACAAGATCTGGCTGAGACATCTTGGTGACGTCAATGCGAGGGTTCCCTTGTTTCTTTGAGCAATGGAACTTCTTTGGTTGCAGCCTGATCTTGCAACATACCAGAGAGTGGTCTGTGTCGCAGTCTGCGCTGTGATAAGAGCGAGTGTGGAGAACGTTTTTGATAGTGGCACGTCTTACTAGGATCAAATCCAGTTGGTGCCAATGTTTTGAGCGCGGGTGCCTCCAGGAGAATTTGTGTTGAGGCTTCGTCTTGAAGAAGGAGTTGGCGATGAACAGTTCATGGCAAGCGCAAAACTCAAGCAGTCGCTGTCCATTCTCATTCATTTTCCCCACTCCAAAGGAACCGAGGCAGGAGGGCCATGAGTCGTTGTCTGCACCCCTCTGGCGTTGAAGTCGCCCAGGAGAACAAGTTGTTCTGTCCTGGGGATGTTCCTTATGGTTGATGCAAGATTTTCGTAGAACTCATCCTTGGCGTCTGGAGAGGCGGACAGAGTTGGGGCATAAACGCTGATGAGAGTGACATAGCCTTCAGTGGTGTTGAGGTGGAGAGTCAAGAGTCGTTCTGAACCACCGCTGCCTGGTTCAATCATGTTCAGCAGGCTGTTCCTTACTGCAAAGCTACTCCGTACTCTCTTGGGGCATCAGAACTCTTTCCTTGCCAGAAGAAGGTGTAGTCCCTTTCCTTTAGTGTTCCTGAGTCAGCCAGCCGTGTTTCCTGCAGAGTGGCAATGTCCACATTGAGCCTCTTTAGTTCACTGTTTATGACGGCGGTCTTTCTGGCGTCGCTGATGTCTTGCAGATCTTGGGAGGGCCCAGGCATCATTGTTCAGATATTCCAGCAGCCAGTTTCACTACTGATCATTTTCCTGATCCATTTCCTGAATTTGAATTTTTCTTTTTGCTTGGTGCGGTAGTTAACGACCTGCTTGTCAGATTTTCTCTTAATCTTCATGCACCCAATGAAGAAGGCAGGTCGTGGCGGGACAGCACCTGATTGGCTGGGGACTGCCCAACTTAGGCGGGCGGTAGCTGTCCAGTAAGACACGAAGGTCTCTCCCACCGTCAAAAGCAACCCCTGGCGTCAGCTCTACCCAGTTGAGCAATGACTTATCACCGGCATCTGTTGCTTCCCGTGTTGTGCCGACACTAGTGTTAGTAGCGAGGCTGGAGTGTCCTCTCCAGGTCGTAGGTGCAGAGTGTTTGTGGATGAATGGACGGATGTAAGCCTGGGCAGTGTAATATGGAAGACAGGCTATTGCCCATGCAACTTGTCCCCCCTCTCCACCTCGCTGGCAGATCCAAAGGAACAGCAGGGCTGTTACATTTTGGTGCCAACGCGGCCGCAGGAGCTGCCGGAAAGTGACAAAGTTTGCCATCCAACCGCCTTAGGGGCCCCACACCGGATTTACTGTAAGGGTTTACTCCCTTAGCTAGATGGCCGCGGGTAGCTCTTCAGAACTGGCGCCCTTTGATGGATCTAATTCATTTCCACCAGGGTTTCTAGCCACCCTCCTCATCATCCTCCTGAGAGGACTGGTGGGGGTGCTGGTTTAGTCGCCAGCAATTCGACCCTGTGACAGGTAGTACTGGCTTCCAGGTTACCAGTAGCGGATACATCTATCCGACCTGACTAAAAAATACAGACTAATACAAAAGAAAACAGCAAAGCGTAACTGCAGTCACATTGTAAGAACAATTTCAGTCATGCAAAATATCCATCTCCTTAAAGCTTTGACTCCCGCACCATATCCACCAAATGCAAAAAATTAACCCTTTGACTCCCTCACATTGTTCACCAGCTTCCTGCAGGAAGGTAGCGGACAGGGTGAGGGAGTCAAAGGGTTACGTTTTTGCTTTGCTTGCATAGTTGACAATGCAGGGTGCTAGTGGACAGGGTGTGGGAATCAAAGGGTTAAAAATAAATATATGCACATGCACGTAAAGCATTATTACCGGTAGCAAAAGAAACGCATGACATGAAGAAAAAAGAAACAAAGAGGAACATGTCAGCATAAAGATCTTTAAGAAGTCAGACTGGTTAACATAGTTCATTACCTACATTGACAAGTTATGTATTATAAACTGAGTAAACAGTATCAAGGTTCGATTGCTATTGACGGTAAATATGGCAGCCTTTTCGTGTTAAAGGTGTGCAAGTTCCGCGTTATTTTCGGAGGTATTATTCTAAGTGATATTCATTGACAAGATATCCCTCAAAAAGGGGTTGTGTTTCGTAGTATTTTCAAATTTGCATTCATAAACACGCATTTCCTCAAAAAAGTAAACCCTTTGACTCCCACATCCTATCCACCAATCGCAAAAACTTTACCCTTAGACTCTGTCACTCTATCCACCACCTGTCTGCATGATAGACCTTGTGATTTATACTCGAATGGAAGTGGTGTATACGCTGAACAATCATAGACTCACTAACAGCTGAATATTCTTGTCTGTCAAGCTTATTTTATTTTGTCACGTCCAACTGAAAACGTACAGTGGTTTTCTAACCCTTTCGTACTTGTGAACAAGAAACACCTGAGGGTGCTGGCAGCCATACTATAGGTACATGTTATTTTTGTTGTTACTGCTGTTGGTCTTGCTTTTGTTATAACTATTGTTCTGCAGTCAACACACAAAAGTCAGAACAAGACTGAGGCAACTGAAATGTATTCCAGAAAAAAAAAAAACACGGAAAAAGAATCATAACGCGTATTTAACACAACCAGACAAGACAGGCGCAAATTTTCGGCCAACTGGCCTTTGTCAAGCGTAGACAAAGGATCACAGACAAACAAACACTAAATACAAAAATCAGGAGAAAAAGACAGAAACTTTCCTGCCTCTGTGTATCGTAACAGAGCACGCTTGCTGGTCATAACTGAGATGGTAAATCCATTTGAAATGTTGTTTCTAAGAAGACAGTCTTGAAGGAGGCAGACACAGGAAGAACATTGATAAAGAAGATTTGGAAAAGACAAGCAACATTTATACTACATTTTATGAGGAAAGAGAAATAAGAGCACCCGGTCACAACAGGAAAGCTGGAAGGAAAGAGAACACCAGGTAGACCAAGGGAGAAAATATTGGACAGACTTGCAGACTGGCTGAGGACAGAGAGGGTGAAAGATGTATTTGAAGCGACATGGAGTACCATGATCGACAAAGCCATGCGGCAGGGCACATAATGATGATTATGATTATGATGATGATGATGATGATGATGATGATGATGATGATGATGATGATGATGTTCTGCTGAATATGACGCTTTATCTGAAACGAATCGAATCGAATCGTGCTGCTCATGGCCCAGCTGACCGCTAAGGGCATATCAAGACTAACACCACGTTAAAAACGGCTCCAAGTCTAGTTGAAGAGGCAATAGTTGAAAACAAAGCACACGATTAGACTTTCAAGTCTAGAATGCAGTTACAAATGTTTTCTGTATGTACAATCCTATCAGATGAAATATATCCATCTCTTGTGAAAAACTGAAAATTGCATGTGGAGAAACATAATTATCTGAAGAGTTCTTTGAAAAGGCTGCTCTACAGTGCTTGTCTCACATCGTGTATTCTCTATGAAGATGTTTGGTGCTTGAGAAGCTCATCACACGGCAGGTAAGCACCGCAGCGCTTCTTCACGTCTTTAAAAAGTATGAGTGAGCGTAGAATGTGTGACCCTGTGTGTACCCTGCATAACTCTGTCTCCCTTTCGGTTAAACAGAGACCAGAATGTTTCTCTGTACCGAGATCCCATGGTATAGTACACGAATATGTTGAAAGTGGCGTTGATGTAACTGAACAGCTCAATGATCCACAGACTTGACACAAAGAGGTTTTCATTACGTCCACCAAACTTCATTTCTGGAAAGAACAGCCAGCTGAAGCGGGTCACAGAAACAGGAAAAAGACAGGCAATGAAGAATATAGAATTGCCGATCAACATCTTGGTGAGACCCACTTCCCGGGCAGATATCGATGGTGAGATGTCAGCCCGCCAGGTCACGATGTTGCGAAGTTCCACGATAGTAATTATCGTCGTTGTTAACACCACTATCATCACTACTGCAGGCAAAGCCAAAGCAAACACGACACCGTCCAGAAGGTTGATGAGGTTTTTATGAGCTTTGTATAATCTTCCTTCAGTGAATCTTAAGATGACCGCACCAGATACGGGATCATTGACACACCCAATGCGAAATCGTAATGTCACGATGAAATACAGACTTAACACCATAACATATACAGTGATAATGATGGCAGCCATTGTTCTTGTGCGTAGGAATCTTCGGAATTTAAGTGGACTAAGGATGCAGAGACATCTTTCACTAGCAATGATGGCAGACAGGATAGGCGACACATAAAGCATACAACTTAAAAACACGATGTTGTTGTTGAGTAAAAAAATAAGCATGGGTCCGTATCTTTCTTTTGTAGTGAACTGCAAATACAGTTGCTCACCATGAAGAAACATGGCCACAAGTAAGTAGATTGCATCAGCTAAGGACAAGGCAAACAGACACAGGTTGACACGTTTCTTGAGATCCTGTTTATAGAACACCGCCATGTTGATGACGTTAGCTGGCCCTCCAATCAGAAACAGGAACACAAGCATGTTATTTTTAAACCTGTATATGATTATTTCCACGTTTTCATTTACGATGTTACTGGGATTGTTCCATGGTAAGAATTCCTTTTGACTGAAATTGATACAGCCATCCTGGAAGGATGTATTCTGGGTGACGTTTGGTGAAGGATTCTGTTCTGGCTGCGTGTACTGGATGGTCGTAGAGTCATTCTCGGCCCGCATTTTGTCAGAGATGGTCATCATGGTTTCATCAAGATAAGAAGACATAGTGATTAGAGTCAAAGTGTCAGAGTGTTCTTTATTCAATTCAATTGATACTAAAACATTTAATTATCCTTAAAAGAGAAATTAAACGCTGTACAGTTGTTGTCACAAAGCAGGAAAGTTCTTTCACGGGGAAGGTACAGTATTTCCCAAATCAAGGGACAATCGTCTGAATTCGTCCTTTCAAGTGCTGACAATATCTGCAGTTTCAACACACGTGTCCTTGTGTCTATGTTTGGAGTTCACTTCAGCGTCAAGTATGAACTATATGTCATGGAAGTTCAAAATACATGACAAGTGCCATATAAAAAGACCCATCAATTGTGAAGATCTGATCTAAACATTAATTACTTAATCATGAAACTCTGCACGAAATACTAGTCACATGATAAAAATCGATTTTTGTGCCTGATATGACCCAAATCCCTAAATTCTGTTTGTTTTACGGCTTCACGAAAACTGCTCATTGAAACAATTATTTGTTACTAAGACCAAACAAAAGGTAACGAAAGAAATACAAAAAAAATATATGAAAGCTATAAGGTTTGAACAGAAATGTGCGAATGATGATCTAACCGGTCGATATACGGGACAGAAATCAGATCCAAGAGAACAGTGACGATTTTAAAGAGTTTTGAACAAATGGTTGGTGTCAGACAATTGAAATATTTCAGAAGAGGTAGATGAGATATCAGATTACTACAGCGCACTGAATAAGTGAATGATATCAAAGTGATGAGAGTAGGACAACGTGCAACCCAAAGGAGGACCAGGAGGAGGAGAATAAATTGTTAATGGCTGTGAAGGTGGATGAGGACGATCAGAAACAGGGACGATCAGAAACAGGTAGAGTCCACTGCCTTGTGGGTATCTTTGGGAGAAGGGAAAGCCAAAAAGGGAATTCTACACGAATCCAGAGTGGAGCCTCTAGGACGTTTGGATGATATATCGCGCCATTTTCTTGCAGCTCTGGCAGCCAAGCTGATGCCAAGTAAAAGGTTGTACGTTCCTCTGGGCCACTTCAGCAAGACCGGGAGGGGGATTCTGATGTCTGGGCAGCCCAGTATTCCATATTCATTTCCCAGGCCTGTGGCCCAGACAGGTCACTTCGGTGCTGCTGTAAAGCAGCAAAAGCAGCACGGGGAAACAACTGGTACTAGTCTAACCGGACTGGCGTGAGGTACGGGTCGCTTCTGACTGTGGAAAAGAGTCATCTCGGTGATCAGCTACCACCCGCTTCAATTCTGGCAACCCACAGACTTTTGGCCTGTTTCAATATTTGCTTGGAGCTTGAACTGAGCGAAAACCAGACAGCTGTCACCGCACCAGGTAAACAACGCCAGCCATGCGACTAGCCTCTTAGAATATCAGGGCCATGTGCCCTGGCCTCTCAGACAACCTATAGCAGACCAACGACAGCAGGAAAACAGGAATCATCGGATCTGAGCTGAGAAAGATGAACATCAACATAGTGACACTGTAAAGGACCTGGCTTTCTGCACACGGCATGCTGCAGGAGAAGGATCGCACCTTCCTCTGGCAGGGCAGATCCACGGCATTGGGCTTGTAGTCAAGAACAGCCCGCTACTCATAATATTCCTCTCGAGCAGAAAACATTCTTCGCTCAGCCTTTCAACGCTGTCTGGCAAAGTAAACGTCCTGAGTGTCTACGCCCCAGTGCTGTGGTCACCTCAAGAAACATTAGATTAGTTCTTTGAGGATGTTGTTATTATCATCAGCAAGATTTCAGACTCTAAGTGTATCTTTCTGCTTGGTGATTTCAATGATAGAATCAGATCGGACCACAGCTCCTATCACGGAAACAGTTGACCGTTGGCAAGATGATCGACAACGGCCAGGGACTGCTAGAGCTCTGCATCCACCGCAAAATGTGCATCACCAACACGCTTTTCAAGACAAAGCCTGGCCATGAAGTCTCCTACAGACACCCAAGGTCCGAACATTGGATCATTTGAACAGGATCATCACCAGAGGAGCTGCCCTTAACAGTTTTCTTTTACATGTAGCTTTCACATTGCCAATTGTGACATAAATCATTCCATCGTGTGCAGCGAAGTCCGATTGAAACCAAAGAGGATTTAACACATCAAACACAAAAGATGCTACGTATCAACAGAGGCATATCACTGCTCAGCACATCGGCAAGGCTTTGGCTCGAGAGGTTCTGAAGAGGCTGAGGCGAGTTTCTTAGGGCGTAGTAGATGCATACGTTAGCTAGTCTAGGGGTGAACGTGAGTCGAAACTAGTCGTAGCAAATCTAGCAAACCTAGCAAATCCAGATGGCTGAACGCATGAAAAAAAAAGACCGTGAAGCAGCTTATTCTGAGTAAAATTGCCGACGACCTTTCGCCTGATGTCTCTTTAATACTGAAAAACATCATAACCACTTTCGCAGCAAATGTAATTAAACAGCAACAGAGGATGAAGATGGGAATCCTGATGTACAGCGGTCGCCATCTTGAAATTTGAAAGGCTAGCACCTCTCGAGACCGCTAAGTTTCGCTAACGTAGCTGGTAGCTTTGCTCACTTTAAGGAGACGGTATGAAACCTGCTCACTTGACTGGCTCGTTTCAGCCAGTTTTGCCTCACTTTGCCACGCCTAAGAAACTAGCCACTGCAACCACTACAGGACTGTGTCTATCCCGAGTCCCAGTGTGGCTTCCGGGCAGAGAGATCCATCATCAACATGATCTTCTCACTGAGCAGCTACTGGTTAAGAGCCGGGTACAGAGGCAGGTTTTATGTGTTGCCTTCATCGACCTGACCGATGCTTTTGACCTGATTTGCAGAAAGAAATGTCCTTTCCCTTCTGGAAAAGATCGGATGCCCACCGAAGCTGCTGAATCTTATTTTTTAGAGGATCATCGCACTCAGGGAGGTGACCTTTTGGCTCACGTTTTTCCCCATCCCATTGTCTACGCCACCTTAATGGCCACAGAAGCTGGCATAGTTTTTTTTTAATAATACGATGATGATGATGCCGATGAGGATGATAATCATCATTCAATGGAGTTCCATCGTAGGATTGAGACAGCGTGACAGGGCAGTACTCTACGCTTATCATCCTGGCGTCAGAAAGGCCCGAGTGATACAGACACCTGCGGTGCTGGTCAGAGGATTTGAGTAAAACCCTCGATGACGCATCCGTGAATTGGATGAGACTCGACTGTGTTGTTCCAAGTCTTCCCATTGAGCCCATAGCACGCCCTACTCTGGTTAGGAGCCAGTTAGAGCCGAAAAATCCCTTAATGACTTTTGAAGGGACTGATGGAGATTCGAACCCACAACCTTCCGGTCGATAGTCCGTTGTATTAACCACTAGACCACGGCGACTGGTTTGCTGTATCTTATTATCTCTTTCCATGAGGGCATGTAAGGGACCGTGGAATTTGGTGACTCATCCTTGGAGGCATTCCCTATTCATAGCGAAAATGTGTCTTCGCCCCGGCGCTCTTCGGGATCTTCTTCTCTGAGCGTCTGGTGTTTCCTCAGCCTGTCAGCGTCGTCTGGCAAAGTAAACATCTTGGGTGTCCACGTCCGAATGCTGTGCTCACCACTAGAAACAATGGGTAAGTTCTTTGAGGATCTTGATATTACCATCAGCAAGGTTTCAGACTCTGAGCTTGTCTATCGGCTTGATGATTTCAGTGTTAGAATCGGATTGGACCAGCATAGTGAGGGGAAGGGAACCTATACAGAAGGTCCGATAGTAAGCTCTTCACCTTTGCACGCTTCAGAGCAAAGACCAAAGTGCATCAGGTCCTGATCTCGGAGATCATCTTTGCTGATGATGCGACCTTGACATCTAACACAGTCTGGTCTCCAGAGGTTAAGTTACTCCCTAGCGCATGCTTACCAAGAGTTTAGCATTATTATCAGTCCGATGAAGACAGAGATCATGTGCTAGAACATCAGTGAAGATCTCATTGTCAGCATCAGCATGTTGCTATTGTACAGCACCACTCATTTTAATCTTTTTCTTTTTTTGTTTTGTTTTGTTTTTTGTTTGTTTGTTTGTTTGTTTGTTTGTTTGTTTGTTTGTTTTTCTTTTATTATTATTCTTCCTCTTCTTCTTCTTTTTCTCCTCCTCCTCCACCTCTTCCTTCTCCTTATTCAATTCTTCTTCTTTTTCTTCTTCTTCGTCTCCTTCTCCTTCTTCTTCTTTTCTTCTTCTTCTTCTTCTTCTTCTTCTTCTTCTTCTTCTTCTTCTTCTTCTTCTTCTTCTTCTTCTTCTTCTTCTTCTTCTTCTTCTTCTTCTTCTTCTTCTTCTTCTTCTTCTTCTTCTTTTTCTTTTGTTTGTTTGTTTAATGGTTTGTCTTTTGCCTGTGTGCATGTATATCTTGTGTGGAATGTTCTGCAGAATTCTGCTAGAGATAGCTCTTTTGCTGCCATAGGATCTTTCACGTGTGCTGAATGCATGCTGCACACAGGATCTCAACCTAAAATCTAAGACGCAGATGGCCACGAAGTGTCTAACGGACGGCTAGAGGGCGGATGGGAAGGGGGATGGATCCCTGTCTGCCATTTTCCTCTACCCGCTTCCATGCCTAAGGCGAGTTCAAGTTGGGTATTTCGTGGGGCTGATGATGGAGACAATGGCTGAATGGCTGAAGACAAAGAGGGTGGAAGAGATGCTTGCGGCAACAAGAGATAGAGACAGATGGAAGGCCATGATCGCCAACGCCATGCGGCAAGGCACCTGATGATGATGATGATGATGATGGACAGCCGTTGTAGTGGTTTATTGACCATGGCATGAGGGGACTTTTACTTGGTCTAACTTCGCACGACTGAGTCATTACTGTGGTTAGTTGGGGGCCTAGTAGGCAGTGACGGCTAGCCTGTGGAGTTCCGTACTACTAGGAGTCCCGCTTCAAGAGGTCCCAGTGAATGATTTTGTCACTGTGCAACAACACTTTCACTTCAATCTAATTCAAACACGGATTTCCTAAGCCTGAGCCTGCAAAAAACATTATACGCTGGTAAGGTCTTGAACTCGGGAGCGGGGAAGGTGAAGGGTGGGGGGGGGGGGGAACTATGAAACAATAAGCTGACGCCACCAGAATGATGGAAACATTTAGATGGACAGCGAACAGGCCAGTTTTCAATAATGTTATGGGCTGGGACTAAACTCAAGATACTGAATCCTGAGTCCAGAACCAACCCGCCCACAGACTCCAAACTCCAAACTCCGAACACGGATTTCCACAACCGCTTTGTAAGTGGTCATTGGCGTCGTCCTTGATCTTGAGGGTCAGCTTTATAGTGATAGCACTGTGTTCAAGGGATTTATTGCTCTCGGACAATTCCGTGTACGCTCCACCCAAATCTGCCAGGAATTATCTGGTAGACTCTCTGAACCTGAGCAAAAAAAACCCTATGCACTGGCAAGGTTTTGAATTGAGGAGCGGAAAGGGAAAGGTGGCGGGGTGGGGGAGGGGGGGTAACCTTTGAAACACTAAGATGACATCACCAGAAGAATGAAACATTAAAACGGGCAGCAAACAGGCCAATGTTTTAATGTTGCAGGCTGGGGTTGAACTCAAGACATCATTTCCCGAGTCCACGGCTCTATCAAAAGAACCAGCCGGCCATAAACGGCCAGTACTGTTCCTGGTAATTAGAACAGAACGGGCACTGTTCAACTCCAGCACTGTTAAACTCAACTAAAATGATCCTGAAGCAGTGCAGAATCTTCTTCGGTTGATAACCTCGAGGCGGCTTGTCATATCTGATTGCAACGGGCTTCATGTACTACTAAGACTTCGACTGAATGAACGTGAGGGTGGTGGTGTTTTTGAAGACCCGGGAATGAGCGGCCAGGAATCGACGCCACAAAAGTGCGAAGAAGATGGGGAAAACAAAACTTTACTTTGCAAACAAAGACCAAAGCCTTGCGGCATGTACGTACTGCTGTATTGAAGATCGAAAAACTGGAAATAAAACACGCTACAGTGTGTCTTTGAACTGAAATAAAAGACTTCAGGTCATGTTGAAACATTTATACTTTCTAATGCACTATCTATTGATTCGATACTCTAGAAGTTAGTACTGTCATCCTCATTAGTTGTTGGAAAAAGAAAACTACACAAACAGAACCCCATTATCTTACAGATCGAACTCCATTACATTCAAAATCATTAAACAACCGACGTTTACTTTCACTCCTCCTTTGTTTATTTGTTTCTTTGTTTTTTCTTTTTCTTCTTTCTTTTTTCTTTTCTTTCTTTCTTTCTTTCTTTCTTTTTTTTCTTTTTTCTTCTTTCTTTCTTTCTTCTTTCTTTTTTTCTGTCTTCTTCTTTCTTTCTCTTCTTTCTTTCTCTTCTTCTTTCTTCTTTCTTTCTTTCTTTCTTTCTTCTTCTGCTCTTTCTTTCTTCTTTCTTTCTTTCTTTCTTTCTTTCTTTCTTTCTTTCTGTCTTCTTTTCTTCTTTCTTCTTTCTTCTTTTCTTTCTTTTTCTTCTGTGTCTTTCTTTCTTCTTTCTTCTTCTGTCTTTCTTCTTTCTTTCTTTTCTTCTCTCTTTCTTTTCTTTCTCTTTCTTTCTTTTTCTTTCTGTTTTTTCTTCTTTCGTTCTGTCTTTTTTTCTTTCTTTTTTTTTTTTTTTGAAAATATGTATTTCTTTCTGTGTCTTCCGTCTATGTGAGTGTTTCATTTTGTGTAAATGTACGTATGTTTGTATGTAGGAATGTCTGTATGAGTGTCTGTATGCACGTTTGTCTGTCTGTCTGTCGGTACGTACGTGTATCTACATATGTATGTATGTATGTATGTATGTATGTATGTATGTATGTATGCATTATGTATGTATCATGCATGTACGCGCGTGCGCGTGCGTGCGTGTACATATGTATAAATGTATGTATGTGTATGTGCGTGCGAATGCGTGTGCATGTTGTGTTTGAGTGTATGTGTGCATGTGTATGAATGTGTGTGTGTATTTGTGTGTGCATGTGTGCATGTTTGTTTGTTTGTGTGCGAGTGCTTGCATGTGTATGTACGCGCAATTGTGTGGTGTGTGTGTGTGTGTGTGTGTGTGTGTGTGTGTGTGTGGTGTGTGTGTGTGCGCGCGCGCGCGTGCGTGTCGTGCTTTTCGTGCGCATAAGTGTGTGTGTGAGACGTGCCATGTGTGTGTATGGTGTGTGTGTATATGCTTGTGGTGTGTGTGAGCGTGCGTGCGTGCGTGCGTATGTGTGTATGTGTGTGTGTGTGACATTTTTTTGGATAATGTATATTCTTGAAATTGTTGTTGTTACTGAATACTTCTTTACTGTCTGTAGTTTTCATTTTTCTGATTGGTTTTGTTTGTCTTTGTTGTTTTTTTGTTATTGTTGTTGATGTAATGTATGCGTGTATGCTTCTCTCTCTCTCTCTCTCTCTCTCTCTCTTCTCTCTCTCTCTCTCTCTCTCTCCTCTCTCTTCGCTTTCTCTCTCTCCTCTCTCTCTCTCTCTCTCTCAATAATACAAACACTAGAACTAAGATTGAAGATTTTATTTTATTTGTCTTTTAAAAGAAACAGGAAAGTAGTTTGGTCTGCAGGCTCGTCAATGTCATATCATATTACACACATGCACAAAACACACACACACACACACACACACACACAACACACACATGCGCGCACACACACACACACATACACTCACACATGCACGCGCACACACACACACATGCACATGCGCGCACACATTCATTTACTTTCACACACACACACACACACACACACACACACACACACACACACATTCACACACATTCACTCACATACACATGCACATACACATGTTATATTCCAACAGACGCACACAAAGACCAACACACACACACACACACACACACACACACACACACACACACACACACACACACACACACACACACACACACACCCGCGCGGGCATGCCCGTAGGCACATGCAAAAGTATATGTTTGAAGACAACATGAATATTTCACATCGCAGTAAGCAATCAAAAACTTTAAACCCCTCCCCCACCCACACGTACACAGACACACACCCTACCCTACGGCGGGCATGCGTAATCACCCTCTCGTACACATACGTTCACCCACCCCCATCTCTCTCTCCACTGGGCACGTTTAGCTGATCGGCACACAGGCTTACAGAAATAACAAACCATGGCAAGATTCATATGCCTCCCCCTCTCCCTCGTCCCTCGGTAAGGCGATGATCCGAGACTATGGGCGTGGATAAATGAATGCTAGCTAATAGCGTATATACGGCGACGAGGGCCTGAACCTCTCAGACAATAAATAGCGTGTACACCTGTCGTGTGTATCACATTCACCCATTCGATTGCCATCCAGGGTGGACCAGAGAACCGAAAAAAGCATCGCTTTCTCTCACAATGCACAAAAATTTTTTAAGGCTTCTTCAAACAATTTTTTCGCTAGTCCTCATATACTCTGAGAGTGGTAGGACTTTAAAACTTACTAAACTAACTAACTAACTAACGTGTGTATCAAAAGCGGACATGCTTGCATTGACACGGGTAGCCTACTTTTAAGCCGTCTGATGATGCCAGGCCGTTCAAGGCACATTGTTTTAGTTCTTGTTGTATATCAACCAAAGTTGTACGTCCCAGCGAGAGTGTGATTCGGACTGTCTTGAAGGATGCATACTACGGC
>JAPXFY010000014.1:51227167-51254667 GCA_030674185.1 Monoplex corrugatus | reverse complement strand
TATCAGTTCATGATAGATACATAATCAGTTCATGATATATACCTACATATCAGTTCATGATAGATACCTACATATCATTTCATGATATATACCTACATATCAGTTCATGATATATACCTACATATCAGTTCATGATATATACCTACATATCAGTTCATGATATATACCTACATATCAGTTCATGATAGATACCTACATATCAGTTCATGATAGATACCTACATATCAGTTCAAATACACTATTTTCATTCGTGATTTATTAATCTTAGTCACGCCATTTTCACTTTTAATTTATTAACCTCATACACATGCCATTTTGCACTTTTTATTTATTAATCTTACACACGCCATTTTGCATTTTTTGATTTATTAATCTTATTCATTCAAAATACAAATTCAAATACAATGGTCTTGGTTAGATCTGACCAAATCTAAGTACAAAAACGAGATAAAACAGGTTAAGATTTGACCCCATCTAAATACGAACCGGGAGATGAAATATCTGCAGATCCAAACACATCTAAGAACAGAAAGAGAGATGAAATAACTAAAGATCTGACCACATCTAAGTACAAACAGAAGATGAAACAGCTAAAGATCTGACCACATCTAAGTACAAAAAGAAGATGAAATAGCTAACGATTTGACCGCATCTAAGAACAAAAAGAAGATGAAACAGCTAACGATTTGACCGCATCTAAGAACAAAAAGAAGATGAAACAGCTAACGATTTGACCACATCTAAGAACAAAAAGAAGATGAAACAGCTAACGATTTGACCGCATCTAAGAACAAAAAGAAGATGAAACAGCTAACGATCTGATCGCATCTAAATAAATAAAGAAGCTGAAATAGTTTAATATCTGACCGCATCTAAGTACAAAAAGAAGATGAAACAGCTAACGATTTGACCGCATCTAAGTACAAGAAGAAGATGAAACAGCTAACGATCTGATCGCATCTAAATAAAAAAAGAAGCTGAAATAGTTTAATATCTGACCGCATCTAAGTACAAAAAGAAGATGAAACAGCTAAAGATCTGACAGCATCTAAGTACAAACAGAAGATGAAATAGCTAAAGATCTGACCGCATCTTAGTACAAACAGAAGATGAAATAGCTAAAGATTTGACCGCATCTAAGTACAAAAAGAAGATGAAATAGCTAAAGATCTGCCCGCATCTAAGTACAAAAAAGAAGATGAAATAGCTAACGATCTGCCCGCATCTAAGTACAAAAGAAGATGAAATAGCTAAAGATCTGACCGCATCTAAGTACAAACAGAAGATGAAATAGCTAAAGATCTGCCCGCATCTAAGTACAAAAAGAAGATGAAATAGCTAACGATCTGCCCGCATCTAAGTACAAAAAGAAGATGAAATAGCTAAAGATCTGACTGCATCTAAGTACAAACAGAAGATGAAATAGCTAAAGATCTGACAGCATCTTAGTACGAACAGAAGATGAAATATCTAAAGATCTGACTGCATCTAAGTACAAAAAGAAGATGAAATAGCTAAAGATCTGACTGCATCTTAGTACAAACAGAAGATGAAATATCTAAAGATCTGACTGCATCTAAGTACAAAAAGAAGATGAAATATCTAAAGATCTGACTGCATCTAAGTACAAAAAGAAGATGAAATAGCTAAAGATCTGACTGCATCTAAGTACAAAAAGAAGATGAAATAGCTAAAGATCTGACCACTCTAAGTACAAAAAGAAGATGAAACAGCTAAAGATTTGACAGCATCTAAGCACTAAAAAATGAAATAGCTAAAGATTTGACAGCATCTAAGCACTAAAAAATGAAATAGCTAAAGATTTGACAGCATCTAAGCACTAAAAAATGAAATAGCTAAAGATTTGACAGCATCTAAGCACTAAAAAAATGAAATAGCTAAAGATCTGACTGCATCTAAATACAAAAAGAAGATGAAATAGCTAAAGATCTGACTGCATCTAAGTACAAAAAGAAGATGAAATAGCTAAAGATCTGACTGCATCTAAATTCAAAAAGAAGATGAAATAGCTAAAGATCTGACTGCATCTAAGTAAAAAAAAAAGATGAAATAGCTAAAGATCTGACCGCATCTCATTACGAAAAGAAAATGAAACAGCTAAAGATCTGACCGCATCTAACTATAAAAAGAAGATGAAATAGCTAACGATTTGACGGCATCTAAGTACAAGCTACAATTGTATCGATGGTACTGATGGAATAGCTAACGATTTGACGGCATCTAAGTACAAGCTACAATTGTATCGATGGTACTGATGGAATAGCTAACGATTTGACGGCATCTAAGTACAAGCTACAATTGTATCGATGGTACTGCATGGTATTTATGTTTGTGACCACCTCCGAATGTACACCCCTGCCCGACCTCTTCGTTCTGCTTCTGATACCACTTGTTTACAGATTCCTCGATACAGATGTTCCACAGTCGTATCGCCGCTCTTATTCTGTGTCTGGTCCAAATAACTCGTACAGCCTTCCCCTGTCTGTTCGACAGTCACATGATTTGTTTTCCTTCAAGTTTACCCTGAAGAAATACCGTTTTGTCCAACAGTGATTTCCTCTTTTATGTGCCTACCCTTTTGTCCTACTCCACTCTTGTCCTCCTCCCCCTCCCCTTTTATGTGCCTACCTTTTGTCCTACTCCACTCTTGTCCTCCTCCCCCTCCCCCTTTATGTGCCTACCTTTTGTCCTACTCCATTCTTGTCCTCCTCCCCCTCCCCCTCCCCCTTTATGTGCCTACCTTTTGTCCTGTTCCATTCTTGTCCTCCTCCCCCCCCCCTTTATGTGCCTACCTTTTGTCCTGTTCCATTCTTGTCCTCCTCCCCCTCCCCCTCCCCCTTTATGTGCCTACCTTTTGTCCTATTCCATTCTTGTTCCTCCTCCCCCTCACCCCCTCCCCTTTATGTGCCTACCTTTTGTCCTACTCCACTCTTGTCCTCCTCCCCCTCCCCCTTTATGTGCCTACCCTTTTGTCCTACTCCACTCTTGTCCTCCTCCCCCTCCCCCTTTATGTGCCTACCTTTTGTCCTATTCCATTCTTGTCCCTCCTCCCCCTCCCCCCTCTCCCTTTATGTACCTAACCTTTTGTCCTATTCCATTCTTGTCCTCCTCCCCCTCCCCCTTTATGTGCCTACCTTTTGTCCTATTCCATTCTTGTCCTCCCTCCCCCCCCCCCTTTCCCCTTTATGTGCCTACCTTTTTGTCCCTACTCCATTCTTTGTCCTCCTCCCCTCTCCCCCTCTCCCTTATGTTACCTACCTTTTGTCCTATTCCATTCTTGTCCTCCCCTCCCCCTCCCCCTCCCCCCCTCCCCCCTTTATGTGCCTACCTTTTGTCCTTTCCATTCTTGTCCTCCTTTCCCCTCTCCCTCCTCCCCTCTCCCTTTATGTGCCTACCTTTTGTCCTATTCCATTCTTGTCCTCCTCCCCCTCCCCCCTCCCCTTTATGTGCCTACCTTTTGTCCTATTCCATTCTTGTCCTCCTCCCCCCCTCCCCCTCCCCCTTTATGTGCCTACCTTTTGTCCTACTCCACTCTTGTCCTCCTTCCCCCTCCCCCTTTATGTGCCTACCTTTTGTCCTATTCCATTCTTGTCCTCCTCCCCCTCCCCCCTCCCCCTTGTATGTGCCTACCTTTTGTCCTATTCCATTCTTGTCCTCCTCCCCCTTCCCCTCCCCCTTATGTGCCTACCTTTTGTCCTGTTCCATTCTTGTCCTCCTCCCCCTCCCCCTTTATGTGCCTACCTTTTGTCCTACTCCACTCTTGTCCTCCTCCCCCTTCCCCCTTTATGTGCCTACCTTTTGTCCTGTTCCATTCTGTCCTCCTCCCCCCCCCTTTATGTGCCTACCTTTTGTCCTACTCCACTCTTGTCCTCCTCCCCCTCCCACTTTATGTGCCTACCTTTTGTCCTGTCCATTCTTGTCCTCCCCCCCCCCCCTTTATGTGCCTACCTTTTGTCCAC
Source organism: Monoplex corrugatus (assembly GCA_030674185.1). Lineage (NCBI taxonomy): Eukaryota > Metazoa > Mollusca > Gastropoda > Littorinimorpha > Ranellidae > Monoplex > Monoplex corrugatus. The sequence goes on along the minus strand of JAPXFY010000014.1, from coordinate 51,250,687 downwards.
TCCATTCTTGTCCTCCTCCCCCCCTTTATGTGCCTACCCTTTGTCCTACTCCATTTTGTCCTCCCCCCCCCCTTATGTGCCTACCTTTTGTCCTACTCCATATTGTCCTCTCCCCCTCCCCCTTTTGTGCCTACCCTTTGTCCTACTCACTCTGTTCTCCTCCATTCCCCCTTTATGTGCCTACCTTTTGTCCTACTCCACTCTTGTCCTCCTCCCCTCCCCCTTTATGTGCCTACCTTTGTCCTACTCCATCTTGTCCTCCCCCCCTCCCCCTTTATGTGCCTACCTTTGTCCTACTCCACTCTGTCCTCCTCCCCTCCCCCTTTATGTGCCACCTTTGTCCTACTCCACTCTTGTCCTCCTCCCCTCCCCTTTATGTGCCTACTTTTGTCCTACTCCACTCTTGTCCTCTTTCCCCTCCCCCTTTATGTGCCTACCTTTGTCCTATTCCATTCTTGTCCTCCTCCCCCTCCCCCTCCCTTTATGTGCCTACCTTTGTCCTATCCATTCTTGTCCTCTCCCCTCCCCCTCCCCTTTATGGCCTACCTTTTGTCCTACTCCACTCTTGTCCTCCCCCTCCCCTTTATGTGCCTACCTTTTGTCCTACTCCATTTTGTCCTCCTCCCCTCCCCCTTTATGTGCCTACCTTTGTCTACTCCATTCTTGTCCTCCCCCCTCCCCCTTTATGTGCCTACCCTTTGTCCTACTCCATTCTGTCCTCCCCCCCTCCCCCTTATTGCCATCCTTTGTCCTACTCCATCTTGTCCTCCTCCCCCCCCCTTTATTGCTACCCTTGTCCTACTCCATTCTTGTCTCCTCCCCTCCCCTTTATTCCTATCCTTTTCCTACCCTTCTTCCCTCCCCCTCCCTTATGGCCTACCCTTTGTCCTATCATTCTTCCCCTCCCCTCCCCTTGGCTACCCTTCCACCCATCTTGTCCTCTTCCCCCCCCTCCCCTTTGTGCCTCCTTTCCTATCCTTCTGTCCCCCCCCCCCCCCTTATGTCTACCATTGTCCTACCCATTCTGTCTTTTCCTCCCCTTATGTCCACCTTTTGTCCTACTCCATTCTGTCCTCCTCCCCCCCCCTTTATTGCCTACCCTTTTCCTACTCTCTTGTCCTCTCCCCCCCCCCTTTTGTGCACCCTTTGTCCACTCCATTCGTCCTTTTCTCTCCCCTTTTGCCTACCTTTTCTACTCCTCTGTCCTCCTCCCCCCCCTTATGTCTACCCTTTGGCCTACTCCTTCTTGTCTCTCCCTCCCCCTTATGGCTACTTTTGTCCTACTCCATCTGTCCTTTTCTTCCTCCCTTTATGTGCTACTTTTTCTACCACTTGCCCCTCCCCCCCCTTATGTGCCTACCTTTGTCTACTCCATTCTGTACCCTCCCCCTCCCCCTTTATGTCCTACCCTTGTCTTTTTTTTTTTTTTTTTTTTTTTTTTTTTTTTTTTTCTTCTCTCCTCTCCCCTCTCCTTTATGTCCTCTTGTCCTACTCCACTCTTTCCTCCCCCCCCTTATGCTACTTTTCCACTCTGTCCTCCCCTCCCTTATGCCTACCTTTGTCCATCCACTCTTGCCATCCCCTCCCTTTTCCTACCTTTGTCTACCATCTTGCCTCCCCCCCCCCCTTATGTGCTACCTTTATCCTACTCCACTTTGTCCCCTCCCTCCCCTTTATGTGCCTACTTTGTCCACTCCACTCTTGTCCTCCTCCCCCTCCCCTTTATGCCTACCTTTTGTCCTACCCACTCTTGTCCTCATCCCCCTCCCCTTTATTGCCTACCTTGTCCTACTCCTCTTGCCTCCTCCCCTCCCCTTATGTCCTACCTTTCCTACTCACCTTGTCCTCCTCCCTCCCCCTTTATGTGCCTACCCTTTGTCATTCCTACTCCACTCTTGTCCTCATCCCCCTCCCCCTTTATGTGCCTACCTTTTGTCCTACTCCATTCTTGTCCTCCTCCCCCTTCCCCTTTATTGCCTACCCTTTGTCATTTCCATTCTTGTCCTCCTCCCCTCCCCCTTTATGTGCCTACCTTTGTCATGTTCCATTTGTCCTCCTCCCCTCCCCCTTATGTGCCTACCCTTTGTCCTACTCCACACTTGTCTTCTCTCCTCCCCCTTATGTGCCTACTCTTTGTCCTACTCCACTCTTGTCTTCCTCTCCCTCCCCCTTTATGTGCTACCTTTTGTCTACTCCACTCTTGTCTTCCTCCCCTCCCCTTTATGTGCCTACCTTTTGTCCTACTCCACTCTTGTCTTCCTCCCCCTCCCCTTATGTGCTACCTTTGTCCTACTCCACTCTTGTCTTCCTCTCCCTCCCCCTTTATGGCCTCCCTTTGTCCTACTCCACTCTTGTCTTCCTCTCCCCTCCCCCTTTATGTGCCTACCTTTTGTCCTACTCCACTCTTGTCTTCCTCTCCCCTCCCCTTTATGTGCCTACCTTTTGTCCTACTCCATCTTGTCTCCCTCCCTCCCCCTTTATGTGCCTACCTTTTGTCCTTCCACTCTTGTCTTCCTCTCCCCCCCCTTTATGTGCCTACCTTTTGTCCTACTCCATCTTGTCCTTCCTCCCCTCCCCCTTTATGTGCCTACCTTTTGTCCTACTCCACTCTTGTCCTCCTCCCCCTCCCCTTTATGTGCCTACCTTTTGTCCTACTCCATTCTTGTCCTCCTCCCCCTCCCCCCTTTATGTGCCTACCTTTTGTCCTACTCACTTTGTCCTCCTTCCTCCCCCTTTATGTGCCTACCTTTGTCCTACTCCACTCTTGTCCTCCTCCCCTCCCCCTTTATGTGCCTACCTTTTGTCCTACTCCATCTTGTCCTCCTCCCCCTCCCCCTTTATGTGCCTACCTTTTGTCCTACTCCACTCTTGTCCTCCTCCCCCTCCCCCTTTATGTGCCTACCTTTTGTCCTACTCCATTCTTGTCCTCCTCCCCCTCCCCCTTTATGTGCCTACCTTTGTCCTACATTGTCTCCCCTATGTCCTTTGTCCTCCCACCTGTCCCCTCCCCCTCCCCCTTTATGTGCCTACCTTTTGTCCTACTTCCATCTTGTCCTCCTCCCCCTCCCCCTTTATGTGCCTACCTTTTGTCCTACTCCATTCTTGTCCTCCTCCCCCTCCCCTCCTTTATGTGCCTACCTTTTGTCCTATTCCACTCTTGTCCCTCCCTCCCCCTCCCCCTTTATGTGCCTACCTTTTGTCCTACTCCATTCTTGTCCTCCTCCCCCTCCCCCTTTATGTGCCTACCTTTTGTCCTATTCCATTCTTGTCCTCCTCCCCCTCCCCCTCCCCCTTTATGTGCCTACCTTTTGTCCTATTCCATTCTTGTCCTCCTCCCCCTCCCCTCCCTTTATGTGCCTACCTTTTGTCCTATCCATTCTTGTCCTCCTCCCCCTCCCCCTTTATGTGCCTACCTTTTGTCCTACTCCATTCTTGTCCTCCTCCCCCTCCCCCTTTATGTGCCTACCTTTTGTCCTACTCCATTCTTGTCCTCCTCCCCTCCCCCTTTATGTGCCTACCTTTTGTCCTACTCCATCTTGTCCTCCTCCCTCCCCCTTTATGTGCCTACCTTTTGTCCTACTCCATTCTTGTCCTCCTCCCCCTTCCCCCTTTATGTGCCTACCTTTTGTCCTACTCCATTCTTGTCCTCCTCCCCCTCCCCCTTTATGTGCCTACCTTTTGTCCTACTCCATTTTGTCCTCCCCTCCCTCCCCCTTTATGTGCCTACCTTTTGTCCTACTCCATTTTGTCCTCCTCCCCCTCCCCCTTTATGTGCCTACCTTTTGTCCTACTCCATCTTGTTCCTCCTCCCCCTCCCCCTTTATGTGCCTACCTTTTGTCCTACTCCATCTTGTCCTCCTCCCCCTCCCCCTTTATGTGCCTACCCTTTTGTCCTATCCATTCTTGTCCTCCTCCCCCTCCCCCTTTATGTGCCTACCTTTTGTCCTACTCCACTCTTGTCCTCCTCCCCCTCCCCCTTTATGTGCCTACCTTTTGTCCTACTCCATTCTTGTCCTCCTCCCCCTCCCCCTTTATGTGCCTACCCTTTGTCCTACTCCATTCTTGTCCTCCTCCCCCTCCCCCTTTATGTGCCTACCTTTTGTCCTACTCCACTCTTGTCCTCCTCCCCCTCCCCCTTTATGTGCCTACCCTTTGTCCTACTCCATTCTTGTCCTCCTCCCCCTCCCCCTTTATGTGCCTACCTTTGTCCTACTCCATTCTTGTCCTCCTCCCCCTCCCCCTTTATGTGCCTACCCTTTGTCCTACTCCATTCTTGTCCTCTTCCCCCTCCCCCTTTATGTGCCTACCCTTTGTCCTACTCCATTCTTGTCCTCTTCCCCCTCCCCCTTTATGTGCCTACCTTTTGTCCTACTCCATTCTTGTCCTCCTCCCCCTCCCCCTTTATGTGCCTACCTTTTGTCCTACTCCATTCTTGTCCTCCTCCCCCTCCCCCTTTATGTGCCTACCCTTTGTCCTACTCCATTCTTGTCCTCCTCCCCTCCCCCTTTATGTGCCTACCCTTTGTCCTACTCCATTCTTGTCCTCTTCCCCCTCCCCCTTTATGTGCCTACCTTTTGTCTTACTCCACTCTTGTCCTCTTCCCCCTCCCCCTTTATGTGCCTACCTTTTGTCCTACTCCACTCTTGTCCTCCTCCCCCTCCCCCTTTATGTGCCTACCTTTTGTCCTACTCCACTCTTGTCCTCCTCCCCCTCCCCCTTTATGTGCCTACCTTTTGTCCTACTCCATTCTTGTCCTCCTCCCCCTCCCCCTTTATGTGCCTACCTTTTGTCCTACTCCATTCTTGTCCTCCTCCCCCTCCCCCTTTATGTGCCTACCTTTTGTCCTACTCCACTCTTGTCCTCCTCCCCCTCCCCCTTTATGTGCCTACCTTTTGTCCTACTCCATTCTTGTCCTCCTCCCCCTCCCCCTTTATGTGCCTACCCTTTGTCCTACTCCACTCTTGTCTTCCTTCCCCTCCCCCTTTATGTGCCTACCTTTTGTCCTACTCCACTCTTGTCCTGCTCCCCTTCCCGGTTTGTGTGTGTTTTGTGCCCTTGTGTTTTGGCGCTCTGATGAATGCTGATAATGCACGCTTTGATTTGTGTACATGTATGAATATTTGGCGCCGTTTTAAAGTCATCATCTTTATAATCATCATCACCATCAGCACAATTATCATTGTTATTATTATTATTATTATTATTATTATCATTATTAGTATTAGTATAAGTATTATTATTACTATTATCAGTGTTATTGTTATTACTATTGTTATCATCATTGTTGTTGATGTTGTTGTTGTTATTGTCGTTAGTAGTAGTAGCAGTAGTAGTAGTAGTAGTATAATCACCTTCATCATCAGTAGTAGTAGTAGTAGTAGTATGTACTATTATTATTATCATTATTATTTTTTATTGTTATTATTATCATTATTATTATTATTATCATTATTATTATTATTATCGTTATCGTTATTGTTACAGAAATGGAAATGGAAAAAAGATGGACCTGAACTCATTTATGTGCACAAATGGACACAGATCTATGTACAAAAAGGAAGATTGAATAACAAACGTCAAAGTACAAAAAGGGAGACGAACTAGTTAAAGACCCGAAAACGTCTATATATAAAAAGGAAGATAAAATTGCTAAAGACCTGAATACATCTACGTATAAAAAGGGAGATGAAAGAGCAAAAGATCTGAATACATCCATGTACAAAAATGCAGGTAAAAACAGTTGTATTCTTCCGACGCATCTGGGTCTCTCCTCCGCGAAAATGACGGTCTAAGTCAAAAGCATGCGCGCTACACTTTACAGGAATAGTTCTACACGATTAATCTTTCAATCAAGCGAAAACAGACACCGACAAAACATGAAATGTGAAAGTATTCAAAACCCTAAAAACACAAGTACTAAAGAACTTTAGCAAAAAAGAAGCTCCAAATAAGTGAAATAAATAAAAGTATTAACGGCGACACAAAGAATGCGTGCGTGCATATGTTCACGTACACACATACACAGGATGCTGAACGAGGGTATACTCATCCTACAAGGCGTGTGACCCTTGACCTAAGTGGTCATCCTCTCTGTCTCATCCACACAAGTTCAAGTTCATATTGCTTATAGCCCAGCCGACTACTAAAGTCATATCAGGGCTATCACCGCCACAAAAACGACAACCCGGTCAAGATAAAAGACAGCAGTTAAAAACTCTGCTCACCGTTAACCGTGCAGGTCTAAAATGCAGTTTAAGGGGAACGGCCATAAAGTCACATCAGGTGAAATCTATTGATCTCTTGTAAAAACTGGAAAATTGCATCAGGAGGGACGTCTCGGAAGAGATTCTTTAAGGAGTCCGCCATATAGTGCTTTTGCATCTACACAAACACGCACATACGAACACATACAGAATGTTAAAGCCTGCTAAAAAAATTCCTACATCTTGCAGGATCTTGAGTTTTTACCTAATGTAAGAATAAATTGTCTTCTGTACTTGTGTATCAAAAATAGTATTCAGTAATGTTTACCGTTACATCTATCTATCTAAAGGTCTGTGTTATATGGAAACACTTCGATATCAGTAATTTTTCTCCAGTGTAGATGCTCAGTCACCTTTGTGGCACGGTCGTTTACCATTACGAAAATATCTTTCTCAACTTTAAAAAAAGTCCACTTTTTCCCCGTACCTTCACAAATTTGTAACGGTGAGGCCAGGAAACAGTTTTATGCTCATATTTAACATAATTTTTGTGAAGCAATTATGGCACACTTTATTCTTTTTTTTTTTACCCAGAATTTTATATCACATATTCTTGTGTGTGCTGTGATGACATTTTGTGTTTCGAAAAATGCAAAGAAAGAAATATGTCACAACTAGAGTCAGTGCTTATGCGCAAGACCACCAAACATATTCAAACTTGACTGTCGTCTGAACATTTATCAACATTTAACAAAGCTAAAACTTTAAACACGTGACATCCTGTGTATCCAATCCAAAAAAATCTGTCGGAAATGTCAGTGAATATGCACCAAATATACCCAGAGAGCCGATTTACACCTGTGAAGGGTATCAACACTTTTTAAAGCTAGAACTATATGTAACATTTTCGTCTCGTCATGTCGATACAGTTTTCTGTGTACTATGACATCCTGTGCATCCAACAACATCTGATGAATTCAAAGTCAGTGTATACCAAGGCTAGAAACACACCAGAAAGCTGATATCCATCAGCATAGTTAACCAACTACCCAGCTCAAACACAATACCTCAAATCCATGAAAAACTACACATAAACACATTGTTGTCAGCAGAAAAATATGTCGGAGTAAAGAACATATTCTAAATATCATACGAATCTACGAAAAGTACAGACAAAGACTCCAAAATACATGTCAATCAATCAATTAGATCATAGAAAAATGAAGCACAGAACTGAAAGCAACATGTACATTTACAGAAGTATGTAAATTACGAAATGTGAATGTATTATGAATATGTAACACTAAACAAAGTACTTAAAACAGCATATGAATGGACTAAAATTAGTCAAACAAGCAACTCCCCCCCCCAAAAAAAAAACAAACAAACAAACAAACAAACAAAACACACACCAAAACAAAAACAAAACAAAAACAAAAGCACCCCTCCAGAAACAACTACAACAACAAAAATTACAAACAAACAAACCGAAAACAATATATGATTTTACTAAATTGTATAAAATTGTAATAGAACTCAACACAAAAAAGATTTTATTATATTATGTAAAATCAACCCACAACATCCAGAGTTTACACGAATTTACTATATATGTGTAAAAATAAACATAATACAGCCAACAAAGCAAATTAAAATAGAAATATACATAAACATAAAACATTGAACATGCACACAAACTGAATTAAGTTCAATCTAAAAATCAATTTCTTGTCAGATCAGTTAATATTATACTAAAAAGTACTCAAAGTAATATACGAATCCACCATAGGAAAGGACAAACTTATACAAAGAATTCAAAACAACAAATGAAAGATCAGAGATATAAACATAAAACAAAGCATACAAAGCAGCATAAGAATTATATACACGAAAACAAAGCATACACAAAAAATACGCAGGCTCACTGCACATCTAGGAAATGAAATCTAGTACGCACAGACACTGACCACAGACGTAAAAATAAGAGAAAGTATACAAAACAGCATAAGAACTATATACACGTAAAGAAAGCACATCAAAAAGTACGCGGGTTGATATGGCAAATAACAAATAAAGTGTAGTACGCGCAGCAACGTATTATTTTACTGAAACGCAATGCAAAGCACTCACAACAAAGCATTGATTTAATACAAATATCTAAATTGAAAAAAACTGTCAAAACGGTATATCAATTGAACTCACAAAATGATTAAATCCACATATGAAAAATAACAACAACAGCAAATTGATGTTCAAAACACAAAACAAGATACAAATATATCAGAAAGTGTAAAGCTATACAAAGAATTAAAATCAAAGAAATCACACGAAACAACATAAAACTGTATTTTAAAAAAGTAACAAGAAACACAGTTTCGAAAAGAATAGTTGAATATACTTATGTGAAAGAAAGCAAAGCGCTCAAAACAATATATATGTTTAACCTTTTGACTCCTGCACCCTGTCCATCAGCATCCTGCATCGTCAACCATGCTAGCAAAGCAAAAACTTAACCCTTTGATTCCCTCACCCTATCCACCAACTTCCTGCATTGAATGTACAAAACGCAAAACAAGATATAATTTGCTAGAAAGTGTAAAACTACAAAAGAATTCAAATTAAAGAAATCACACAAAACAACATAAAACTGTATAGAAAGAGTAACAAGAAACGCAGCTTCCAAAAGAAAAGATGAAAATACTAAATTATGTGAAACAAAGCAAAGCGCTCAAAACAACATATCAGTTTATCTGTTTAAGTTAACCCTTTGACTCCCGCGTCTGTCCATCGGCATTCTGCATCGTCAACCATGCTAGTAAAGCAAAACTTAACCCTTTGGTGACGGAGTCAAAAGGTTAAGTTTTTGCAGCTTGTGAATAGGTTGCAGGAGTCAAAGGGTTAAAGCACAACACGTAATTTGGCGAGTGGATTCACAAAAGCACATAACCATAGACACATATTTCAAGACAATATGTGAATTTACTGATATAAAAGAATCCATTAAGCAAAGTACCACAACAACGTATGCAATTAGTAAAACTGGTAAAAGCAAAATGTCATGACACTTCAAATCTCAACCACTTCATTGCTCAAGGATTGTAGCCATAGCCCCCACCGGACATGTAATACATCTGGAGTTTGCTATTCTGCACATATAAGTATATTAGAATAAAAGCATATGAGTTTATTGACAATGTAAATTAATAAAACATAGCATTTAAAGTAAAACCCGGATACAACATTTCACAAATCGCTGAAAACAATACACGGACTTATTAACGTATCGAATACAAAGAAATCATTCAAAACAAAATTCATATACAAAAACTCACAAACCACCCCAATATAACATTTTCAACCAGAGGAAATGAGCCCAACAGTGGCCATTTCACCATAAAAACAGAACTGTGTTGGGGTCCCAGGGTTGCATTATACAGATCACATGCTCCATAGGCATATTCAACACGACAGTTAACATATTACTCTAAGACCTCTGTATTTTATAAACAATCCCATGTGAACAAAAACAACTGTGTTTTATAAACAATCTCATGTAAACAAAGCAATTACATAGTACTCCTTCACTTCTGTGGTTTATAACAGGACCTGGCCAGCTCATCACTTTATGTGCAAGCTTAAGGCGTGTGCCATGATCAGTCTGGATCTTCTCCATCACATGGCACCTGTGACGATAGTGCATATGGAATTTAATCCGAGCGCGGAGACGTCATCTTGAGATACTGAAACTGAAACTGTTTTTTATAAACAATCTCATGTGAACAAACACACACATACATGTATTCTCTGTTATTTCTTTCTCGTAGGTTAAGCGTGAAAATATAAATTGAATGATGCATGTAACAATAACAACAAAACAATTCACGTTAGAATACAGGTGCATCTGTTTCTAGAATCAGTATCAACAGCAGAAGTTCCAAACTAGACGTTTTTGTAAGAAAAGTACAGAAAGCACACTCACATAGTCAGATACCACTCAAACATTTGGTCAATTTTCAAACACTTTGGCCACACTTATATACCTAACAACACCTATATACTTAGTGGAATCACCCAGACATATGGTCCAATCCAAAAATCATCATATGAACAGTACAGATAGAAGCAGCTATGATAAAAGACATCAAATAAGTCTGACCGATCAAAAGATAGAGACATTTTTAAAGGATCATCGCACTCAGGGAGGTTGCCTTTGTGCTCACCTTTTTTCTTTTTTCGTCCCATTTTCTACGCCACCTTAACACTCACAGAAGCTGGCACAGTTTTTACAATGTGGTGATGATGATATCGATGAGGATGATAATCATGATGCTATGGAGTTCCATCTAGGATTGAGACTGTGTGACAGGGCTGTACTCTACGCTCAATATCACAATGTACACCGGCATCAACAAGGCCAAGAGATACAGACACCTGCGATGCTGGCCAGAAAATTTTAGCAACATCCTCAGTGACGCATCCGTGAAGTGGATGAGACTCGACTGTATGGTCCCCGTCTTTCCAATAAGCGCATAGCACACCCAGCTCTGAGTAGGAGCCGGTTAGAGTCGAAAAATCCCACACTAATTTTTGAAGGGACTGATGGGGATTCGAACCCATAATATTCCAGTCGGTAGTCCGTTGCGCTAACCACTACACCACGGCGACTGGTAGATCTGAGAGATGTTTCGCATGTCCAGCATCGAAAAACATACCAACAATCTCTGATCCGGTCAGTCTTTTTGTGTATACGGATTCTGATAACACATATCAGAAAAAAAACAAGCAATGCAAATCATATGTAGTTAGACATTCTCGGCAATTCAAACTAATACTACTTTAGAAATCATACAAAAACGTGGGTGAAAAAAAAAATCCACAAGATATGCAGGAAACCACAATCAGAGAAAATACCCATAGGATATGTAAAGCACACTTATGATTTAACCAGCACACAGCAGCTGACTGTTATCCAGCAGAAGAGGGACTGGTGGAAGGCAAAAACGCAGGGCCACAGGACTGCTTTCCATACAGTGTCCACAGAAGAATGTGTGCCCTTCAGGACTGGTCTCCTTTCGCATGTGAAGTTCAATATTAGGCGCTGAAAACCAGTACGCCTTTTCATTCATGCGAGCCACTTGTTGTTATTGTTGTTGTTGTTATTGTTAAAGCCCAGCCGACTGCGTACAGCCATATCAGGGCTATCACAGCTTCAAAACATACAATACTTCAACAAAGGAAAGAAAGAAATGAAAACCAAGTGTACATGCCAATGCATTCGCGCACATAATCCAAGGACATGCTCCCGGCGTTGAATGCAAATATAAGCATACCTAAGGACACCAAAACATATATAAACACGGGCCCAAATTACCTAAAATTGCTTCTGCATATCTCACCTCCCTAGAGCCAAAAATGCATTCAACACATATATTCAATTGTCAGTCCCAAGAGCAGAATTTCCAGAAGGTGGGGACACTATTTATATTGAAAGAGCCCCCAGCATCCCCACGGGAGGGGGGATGCGAGCCACTAGAAAGTCCACCACGATCGTCACTGTTATCATGAAGCTGCAGAGCTTTCAACAATGGAGCTAATTTGTGCATGGCAAATGCAGACTGCACAGTATAAAACAGTAAAATATATCACACAGTTTTCAACTTTAATTCCACAAGAAAATCATAATAATGATGCACTGTTATCAAGAAACACCACGAGGGTGCGGATGGGACCCGGAGCACCAATGCCTTGCCACTCTCCGGACAATCACCTCCCAAGCTCCCGACGCTAGGCGATAATTATTTCATCAAGCAAATGGGAGGGGAGGGGGTGTCTATGCGTTGTATGACCCATTCAGACCCAGTCATCGGTTACGTTGTTTACAAACCGAATGGCAAGGTGGGGGAGATGACACGGCCACACAACGCGCACCAACCAGGCCCAGCCCGGCCCGGCCTCCAGATCAAAAGAGAATTGAAGACCCCTCTCTCGCCCCATTCTTTGTCTTCACCTCTCTTTCAGGTAGCCCGCCCTGCCACCAGTTCACATAGCTGCCATCCCCTCCCCCCTCCTCCCCCACTACAGTCACGACTGTTAGCAGTGGGAAGCTGCCAATGTTGCCTTACTTCAACCACAGGGGTTGTTTGAACAGCCGCGAAAGTGGCCAGGCAATGATGCTCCATCCATTTTGCTGTTCAGCAAGGTCTGACATGCCATGATATACTGTAGAATACCATCTGCAGTGTACAGCAGAATTACTTCTTACCTTCCGTCATGAACAGTCCAACAATATACATGTATCATACACACACACTCTCTCTCTTTATATTGATTAAATGTTAAGCTAAATGTTAAGCTAAAAGCTGAGCTACTACCCTACCTGAGGTCTTGGTGGAATGAGGTGGTAGAAACTTCAACTTTTCTCAGGTGTAGTGTTATCAGGGCTAAGCCCATCTCCTGTTTCTCACTGCCTTATCTTTTCCAAAGCTGAAGAAGGTCAGGTACCAATTCCATTCACAGCCAGGTGCACTAAAAGCATCCAGGTTTTTCTATGTATATCATTTTTGTCGTTTTGATGCTAGTCTGGCGTGTAGTAACTCATATTGTAAACGGTAAAAAAAAAAAGAAAATAAATTGTGGAATAACAACGGTCTCACGCTTCTCGACATGTCTGTACATTTGTGGCCTTAAAGTTACACATGGCAAACATGCCACGAGTCCCAGTAAAGCTAGACATTTCAGCAACATCTGCAGTGTACATTTTTCTAAAGACCTGGACATGAACAAGCTGCATGGCCTTGTCGATGTATCTTACATAAGACGACAGTAATATCTATCATACGGCCCAGCATCGTCCTCCTGTTGCTGTTGCTGTTGTTGTTGATGTTGTTGTTGTTGTTGTTGTTCTTTTTCTTCTTCTTCTTCTTCTTCTTCTTCTTCTTCTTCTTCTTCTTCTTCTTCTTCTTCTTCTTCTTCTTCTTCTTCTTCTTCTTCTTCTTCTTCTTCTTCTTCTTCTTCTTCTTTTTGCTGTTGTTGTTGTTGGTCTTGCTGCTGTTGTTGTTCCTCTTGCTGTTGCTTTTGTTCCTCTTGCTGTTGTTGTTCTTGCTGTTGTTGTTCTTGCTGTTGTTGTTCTTGCTGTTGTTGTTCTTGCGTTGTTCTTGCCCTTGCTGAGGCTTCTGTTGCTCTTGCCCACACTTCTGTTGTTGTTGTTGCTGTTGTTGTTGATCTTGGTGAGGTTTCTGTTGCTCTTGCACATGCTTCTGTTGTTGTTGTTGCTGCTGCTGTTGGTGGTGGTGGTGCTGCTGCTGTTGTTTTTCTTGTTGTTGTTGTCGTTGCTGCTTCTGCTGTTGTTGCTGCTGGTGTTGTTCTGGTTGTTTTTGTTGTTCTTGTTGTTCTTGTTGTTGCTGTTGTTGTTTCTCTTCTTCTTCTTCTTCCTCTTCTTCTTGCTGCTGTTGTTGCTGCTGCTGTTGTTGTTGCTGTTCTTCTTCTTCTTCTTCTTCTTGCTGCCGTTGTTGCTGCTGCTGTTGTTGGTGCTCTTCTTCTTCTTCTTCTTCGTCTTCTTCTTTTGTTGCTGTTGTTGCTGCTGCTGTTGTTGTTTTTCTTCCTGTTGTTGTCGTTGCTGCTTCTGCTGTTGTTGCTGCTGCTGTTGTTCTGGTTGTTTTTGTTGTTCTTGTTGTTCTTGTTGTTGCTGTTGTTGTTTCTCTTCTTGTTTGTTCTTGTTGTTGTTTGTTGTTGTTGTTGTTGTTTGTTTTCTTCTGTTCTTCTTCTTCTTCTTCTTCTTCTTCTTTCCTTCTTCTTCTTCTTCTTCTTCTTCTTCTTCTTCTTCTTCATCTTGCTGCTGTTGTTGCTGCTGCTGTGTTGTTGGTGTTCTTGTTGTTGTTGTTTTCTTCTTCTTCCTTGTTGCTGCTGTTGTTGCTGCTGCTGTTGTTGTTGCTGTTCTTCTTCTTCTTCTTGCTGCTGTTGTTGCTGCTGCTGTTGTTGTTGTTGCTCTCTTCTTCTTCTTGTTCTCTGCTGCTGTTGTTGCTGCTGCGTGCTGTGCTGCTGCTGCTGTTGTTGCTGTTGTTGTTGCCTTTGCTGCTGTGTGTTTGTTGTTGCTGTTGTCTGCTGTTGTTGTTGCTGCTGGTTGTTGTTGCTTGTTGCCTTTCTGCTGTTGTTGCTGTTGTTGTTGTCTGTTGCTGCTGCTGTTGTGTTGTTGCTGTTGTTGTTGTCTGCTGCTGTTGTTGCTGCTGTTGTTTTGTTGTTGCTGCTTTGCCGTTGTTGTTGCTGTTGTTGCTGCTGCTGTTGTTGTTGTTGTTGCTGTTGTTGCTGCTGCTGTTGTTGTTGTTGTCGTCGCTGCTGTTGTTGCTGTTGTTGTTGTCGCTGTTGTGTTGTCGTTGTTGTGGCTGCTGTTGAGATCCACAAGAGCAAGAGATGGATGACACAGAATCTGTATCTGAAAGATTTGCAATCCCTCTCAGAGAAATGATGTCACTGTCACTGTCACTGTCATTGTCAGTCAGTCTTCACGTATTTCTTCCACGATGTGCAACACCTCATCCATTTGCTGCTGCAGAATCGAAATTTGAGGGTTCGGGTCACCACCTCCTCCTCCTCCTCCTCCCCTCTACCACGCTCTCGGCACATCTGGGCACATTTGTCTTCGAGCTGAGACAGTCTGGCCAGTATGCAAGAGTTCAACTGATGCTGCACCTGGCTGTCGTTGTTGTTGTTGTCTGGTGGTTGTGATGGATTGTGATGGCTTGCATGGTCAGTCTGCGTGGACATACTGACCAACCCAGTGTGTGTTGTCCCCAGCACGTGCGACGTCTGTTCCTGTTGCCTTCGTCTGTCCCGATCAGTTCTGTTGACCTGTACACCGGCCCGGGATCAGGACGTTCTCGTGCTGATGTTGTGTTAAGGTACAGCCCTGTCCCAGCATGGTTCTCTGCTACACCACGGGCTGCAAGGGAACGGCGGACTGCCGGACTTGGAGTTCCTGGATGGGTGCATGCATTTGTTACCTGTGTCGACGCTGAGCTGACGTCAGCGATAACGATGGATGGAGCGTTGACGTTACAAGCGCTTCCGCTGTTTTCACAGCGGTGGACTGCCTGACTTGGATTTTCTGGATGGGTGCATGCATTTGTCACTTTTGTCGATGCTGAGCTGACGTCAGTGATAACAATGGATGGAGCGTTGACGTTACAAGTGGTTCTGCTGCTTTTATTCGTATTCGTCGAAAACGTTTTCGCGCCAGGAAGGTTGCACATACATCGGACATTCTATTACGAAATGGCAATGGTCACTGTTGATATTGAAAAGAAATTTTCTCTCATTTTCAAGCTTTTTTTTTTAAAGATTCATTCATGCTTATAACTAGATATATACATATATATGTATATATATAAAAATATATGTACATGTACATATATACATATATCTAATGTGTGTGTGTATGTATGTATGTATGTGTGTGTGTGTGTTGTGCGTATGTGTGTGTGCGTATATGAGAGAAAGAGAGTGAGAGTGAGAGAGAGAGAGAGAGAGAAAAGAGAGAGAGAAATATGTGTGTGTGTGTATTGTGTATAGGTGTGTTGTGTGTGTATGTGTGTGTGTGTGAGTGTGTGTGTGTGTGTGTGTGTGTGTGCGCGCGCGCGCCCGCGTGTGTGTGTGTGTGTGTGTGTGTGTGAGTGGTGTGTGTGAGAGAGAGAGATTATATATATATAGAGAGAGAGAGAGGGAGAGAGAAGGAGAGAGAGAAAGAGAGAGAGAGAGAGAGATGTTGATGTCTCTTTTTCAGGGTCTACTTTAAAAGGATGCAAGCATGTACATAATAAAAAATGGAAGTTTAAAGAAGGAAAGAAAGAAGGAAGGAAAGGCAGAAAGAAAGAAAGAAAGAAAGAAGGAAAGGCAGAAAGAAAGAAAGAAAAAAAGAAAGAAAGAAAGAAGAAAATAAACACTGTTTTAATTTCTACAGATTTTGAACGGCGTAATGACTGATGCTCTTATGCACCCCACGTACACACATCACCACCACCACCGACAACAACAACAATCAATTAATCAATCAGTCAGTCAGTCAGTCAATCAATCAGTAGGTCAGTTAGCCAATCAATCAATCAATCAATCAATCAATCAACCAATCAGTCAATCAATCAATCAATCAGTGAGTCAGTCAATCACCCAACGAAGCAAGAAAGATAAACGAAACTGAAAGACAGGAATATCAAAAGAAAGAAAGCACACACTCTTTAAATGTCTACAAAGTATGAAGTCAGCTTACACATGCTGACGGAATTATTTTTCATTGTCCTTTTATTTTTGAAAGCAGCATCAAAAGCACAAACAAAACAAAACAAAACAAAACGTAGCACAATGGAAACAACACAATACAACACGATACAACCTATTTAACCCTTTGACTTCTGTACCCTGTTCACCAGCACCCGCATTGTCAACCAGTTTCAGTTTCAGTTTCAGTTTCTCAAGATGACGTCTCCGCACTCGGAATGAATTCCATATGCACTAACATCACAGGTGCCATGTGACAGAGGAGATCCAGAATGATCACGGCACAATCCTTAAGCCTGCACATAAACCCACGTGTAGGCCAGGTCCTGAGGTCTTACTTAGATAGTTCCATAACCCTGGGGTCGTAGGGGAAGTGAGGTGGCAGATATCTCAACTTTTCCTGGGGCCAGCACCACGAAGGTGGCGTCCATCCTCCCTCCCTCACTTCAAATTTATATTCATGTTTACTTTTTTTTTTACCAATACTTCAGAAAGGCAACAAGGCGATCCTGTCGTGCTGGACGTCTCCACCGTCTTTGGCACAACCTGCCTCCTGCTGTACCAGTCCGACACCACACTTCGTCTTCTGCTTCATCGTCTCCTCCACTGCCCCTGCCCTCGACCTTGCTGCTGCAGACTTCGTCTCCTCCTCTGCCATCTTCGCCTTCGCCTTCTGTCCTGATGATGCCGCCTACACCTTATGTCCTGATGGTGCCGCCTTCATCTTCTGTCCCGTCGATGCTGCCTTCACCTTCTGTCCCGCCGGTGCCGCCTTCATCTTCTGTCCCGCCGGCGCTGCCCTCATCTTCTGTCCCGCTGGTGCCGCCTTTGTCTTCTGTCCCACTGATGCCGCCTTCAACTTCTGTACGGCGGGTGCCGCCTTCGTCTTATGTCCCGTCGTTGTTGCCTTCATTTTCTGCCCCGCTGGTGTCGCCTTCATCTTCTGTCCCGTCGGTGCCGCCTTCATCTCCACCTCGGCCACCGCCATGTGACTCTGATAAACTAAAACTATGCCTTTTTAACGCTCAGTCAACATGCAAAGATGGCAAAGCCGATGTCATTGCTGACTTCATCGCAGATGAGCATGTTGACATTGCTTTTATCACCGAAACATGGCTTAACCCCCTTGGTCATGAACCTATACATGCGAGTCTCACTCCGAGTGGTTACAGGCTTGCTTCTTTCCATCGCTCATCCCGAGGTGGTGGTATCGCCATCCTCTACAACGACTCACTCCATTCCCGCCTATCTTTCTCGCAGTCTCTGCCTTTCTCCCATCCTTCTTTCGAGCACGTTGAAGTATCCTTCCAATCCACCCCTCACCCCATCACCTTCTCCTGTGTCTATCGACCTCCACCTAGCTCTGCCAACAAGCTCACCACATCCACGTTTCTCTCTGCCTTTGACCAACTACTTGACTACTACTGCCTCTTACCTGGAAATCTCATCATTCTAGGTGACATCAATGTCCACTATGACAACACTCACCGTTATGACACAAGACATATCATCAACTCTCTGTCCAGTCACAATATGACTCAACACATTTCTGAGCCAACCCATCAAAAAGGTCACATTCTTGACTGAATCATTTCTCGTGATCACCACAATTCAGCTACTGACAACTGCTTAGTTCTTTCTACCGTCTAACTTCAGCCCTTCCATCTGACAACTCTGCAATTCTCTGTTCTCTTGACATTTCTCCTCCTTCTCGTACCACGCGCACAGTGACTCGACGCAATCTCAAATCTATCGACCTCTCCACATTTTCATCTGATGCCTCCCGTCTCCTTTCTGAAAAGTCACATAACCTTGCCGATAAATTCTATACTCCTCTCCACCATCTTCTGGACACTCATGCTTCAGCCACAACCCGTTTTTTACCTGACCGCCCCCCCTACCCCCTGGCTCACTCATGAGATTGCCTGTGCAAAACGTGCCCGCCGCAGAGCAGAGCGCCGCTGGCGCAAATCCAAACTCACTGTACATAGGCAACTTTTCCAAGCCTCTAAAACAAAAGTATCCACCCTCATTGCATCTGCAAAAACAAGCTATTTCCAAACCAAAATTCTGAATGCCTCTTCTTCAAAAGAACTCTTTACAACCATGAATCAAATCTTTGGCACACGAAAAGATCTACCTCTCCCAACAAAACACAAATGAAGAAATCCCATCTCTATTTTCCAAGTATTTCACCACCAAAATACAAACTCTTCGTGACAGGCTTGACAGGACACCCTGTCAACCATGCCCACCTGACCCTTCCTTCTCTGGCACACCTCTTACTACTTTTACCCCAGTCTCACAAGAAGAAATTCGTTCAAATCCTGCGAACTGGATCCTCTTCCAGGTTCTCTCTACTCCGACTGTCTCCCTACTCTCCTCCCATTCATCACTGATATCATCAACACTTCTCTTCAAACTGGAACTGTCCCAGATTCTTTCAAGTCTGCTATTGTTCACCCTCTCCTCAAGAAATACAATTTAGACCCAAATGAACTGAAAAATTACCGGCCTATGTCTAATCTCTCTTTCTTGTCAAAACTGCTTGAAAAAGTTGTCCTCAACCAACTGAACTCTCACCTGTCTGCTAACAATCTCCTCAATCCTTTCCAGTCAGCCTACCGCCAGTGCCATAGCACTGAAACTGCCCTACTACACATTCTCAACAATCTCCTCCTTGCAACTGATACTGGCAAAGTCTCTCTCCTCACACTCCTTGATCTGTCTGCAGCCTTTGATACCATTGATCATGGTATTCTCCTTTCTAGACTTCATCATACTTTTGGCATCTCTGACATTGCTCTCTCCTGGTTCACTTCATATCTATCAAACAGAAAACAAACTGTTCTCATCAATGGCACTTACTCTCAACCTGCATACCTGACCTGTGGTGTTCCACAAGGATCTGTCCTTGGCCCTGTTCTTTTCACTCTTTACACCTCTCCCCTGTCCATCATTATCAACTCCCACTCTATAAAACACCACTTCTATGCTGATGACACCCAACTTCAAGACAGTGACTCACCTGACAATATACAGCGCCTCTTGACTTGCACCACTGAGTGTTACTCGGACATTAAGAACTGAATGACATACAATAAACTTCAGCTTAACGACGACAAGACAGAAGCTATCCTCATTGGCACCCGTCAGAAACTTTCTCAGCTGCTTCCTCTTTCTCTCCCATTATGTAACACATCAGTCCCAATTTCTGATTCAGCTAAAAACCTTGGTGTCTGCATTGACTCTATCCTCTCCATGAACAACTTTGTTTCTCAAACTGCCAGATCTTGCTACTATCACCTCCATCGTATAAGCCTGATCAGGAAGTATCTCTCTGTGGAAACAACCGCAAAACTCGTTTTCTCCTTCATAATGTCTCGCATTGACTATTGCAATTCACTCCTGTCTGGTCTTCCTGCCTCCACCATTCACATCCTACGCCTTGTACTCAAAAAGAAATAAACTGACCACATATCTCCTCTCCTGGCACAATTCACTGGCTCCCTGTATCAAAGCGCATACAGTACAAACTAGACACCATGTGCTACAAAAGCCTCAATAACGCAGCCCCCGATTACCTGTCAAGCCTACTTGAGGTCTATGTTCCCTCACGTACCCTCCGCTCTGCCTCCGATCCTCTGACTTTTCGCTTTCCACGCACTAAGCTCAATACCTATGGTCCACGAGCCTTCTCTGTTTCTGGTCCACTCTCCTGGAACAAACTTCCTCTCTCAGTCCGTCAGCAACCTACTTTTGTCTCCTTCAAGTCCGCTCTCAAAACTCACCTTTTCTCATCTGCATAAAATCCTGACCTCACTCAACCCTCTCTGCAGCCTGTCTCTATTCGGAGTGGAATCACATTGTAATATATAATTGTATATAATATGCTCTCTATAATTTTCCATTGCTTTTATTCTTTCTCCCCATTTATAGCCATGCGTGTGTGTATGTGTGTGTGTGTGTATGTGTGTGCGTGCGTGCGTGCGTGCGTGTGTGTGCGTGCGTGTATGTCTGTTTCAGCGCTTAGATTTGGTTTTATCAAGATTTTGCGCTATATAAATATTGTAATTATTATCATTAAGAATGCTAATTGGTCTTCAAGGGGTGGGACCTTGGAAATCAACATATCTCTCCAATGTTTTATACCAAGGCAGCCGGGCAATGCCCTGCCCTTCACGATTTTCAACTGCCGTGGGGTCTTTAATTAACGTGCGCAGCCAGAAGGCACACGGGTCCGACTCATTTTCCGTCCCCTTACGAAGGACTAGACGTTCAGTTCTATTTTCTGGTCAAACTGAGGAGAAAAGTCGAGGCATTGTCAACCATATAATTAATAATAATTACAATATTTATATAGCGCAAAATCTTGATAAAATCAAATCTAAGCGCTGAAACACACACACACGCACGCACGCACACACACGCACGCACGCACGCACACACGCACCCACGCACACACACACACACACACACACACACACACACACACACACACGGCTATAAATGGGGAGAAAGAATAAAAACAATGGAAAATTATAGAGAGCATATTATATACAATTATATATTGCAGTGTGATTCCCCTCCGAGTGGAGACAGGCTGCAGAGGGGATTGAGTGAGGTCAGGATTTTATGCAGATGAGAAAAGGTGAGTTTTGAGAGCGGACTTGAAGGAGACAAAAGTAGGTTGCTGACGGACTGAGAGAGGAAGTTTGTTCCAGGAGAGTGGACCAGAAACAGAGAAGGCTCGTGGACCATAGGTATTGAGCTTAGTGCGTGGAAAGCGAAAAGTCAGAGGATCGGAGGCAGAGCGGAGGGTACGTGAGGGAACATAGATCTCAAGTAGGCTTGACAGGTAATCGGGGGCTGCGTTATTGAGGCTTTTGTAGCACATGGTGTCTAGTTTGTACTGTATGCGCTTTGATACAGGGAGCCAGTGAAGTTGTGCCAGGAGAGGAGATATGTGGTCAGCTTTTTTCTTTTTGAGTACAAGGCGTGCAGCATTGTTTTGAATGCGCTGTAGGATGTGAGTGGTGGAGGCAGGAAGACCGGACAGGAGTGAATTGCAATAGTCAATGCGAGACATTCTGAAGGAGAGAACGAGTTTTGCAGTTGTTTCCACAGAGAGATACTTCCTGATCAGGCTTATACGATGGAGGTGATAGTAGCAAGATCTGGCAGTTTGAGAAACAAAGTTGTTCATGGAGAGGATAGAGTCAATGCAGACACCAAGGTTTTTAGCTGAATCAGAAATTGGGACTGATGTGTTACATAATGGGAGAGAAAGAGGAAGCAGCTGAGAAAGTTTCTGACGGGTGCCAATGAGGATAGCTTCTGTCTTGTCATCATTTATCTGAAGTTTGTTGTATGTCATCCAATTTTTGATGTCCGAGTAACACTCAGTGGTGCGATTCAGGAGACGCTGTATATTGTCAGGTGAGTCTCTGTCTTGAAGTTGGGTGTCATCAGCATAGAAGTGGTGTTTTATAGAGTGGGAGTTGATGATGGTGGACAGGGGAGAGGTGTAAAGAGTGAAAAGAACAGGGCCAAGGACAGATCCTTGTGGAACACCACAGGTCAGGTATGCAGGTTGAGAGTAAGTGCCATTGATGAGAACAGTTTGTTTTCTGTTTGATAGATATGAAGTGAACCAGGAGAGAGCAATGTCAGAGATGCCAAAAGTATGATGAAGTCTAGAAAGGAGAATACCATGATCAATGGTATCAAAGGCTGCAGACAGATCAAGGAGTGTGAGGAGAGAGACTTTGCCAGTATCAGTTGCAAGGAGGAGATTGTTGAGAATGTGTAGCAAGGCAGTTTCAGTGCTATGGCACTGGCGGTAGGCTGACTGGAAAGGATTGAGGAGATTGTTAGCAGACAGGTGAGAGTTCAGTTGGTTGAGGACAACTTTTTCAAGCAGTTTTGACAAGAAAGAGAGATTAGAGATAGGCCGGTAATTTTTCAGTTCATTTGGGTCTAAATTGTATTTCTTGAGGAGAGGGTGAACAATAGCAGACTTGAAAGAATCTGGGACAGTTCCAGTTTGGAGAGAAGTGTTGATGATATCAGTGATGAATGGGAGGAGCGTAGGGAGACAGTCAGAGTAGAGAGAACCTAGAAGAGGATCCAGTTCGCAGGTTTTGAACGACATGGATCTGATTGTGTTGAGAATTTCTTCTTGTGAGACTGGGGTAAGAGTAGTAAGAGGTGTGCCAGAGAAGGAAGGGTCAGGTGGGCATGGTTGACAGGGTGTCCTGTCGAGCCTGTCACGAAGAGTTTGTATTTTGGTGGTGAAATACTTGGAGAATAGAGATGGGAGTTCTTCATTTGTGTGTTTTGTTGGGAGAGGTAAATCTTTTCGTGTGCCAAGAAGATGATTCATGGTTGTAAAGAGTTCTTTTGAAGAAGAGGCATTCAGGATTTTGGTTTGGAAATAGTTTGTTTTTGCAGATGCAATGAGGGTGGATACTTTTGTTTCAGAGGCTTGGAAAAGTTGCCTATGTGCAGTGAGTTTGGATTTGCGCCAGCGGCGCTCTGCTCTGCGGCGGGCACGTCTTGCACAGGCAATCTCATGAGTGAGCCAGGGGTAGGGGGGCGGTCAGGTAAAAGACGGGTTGTGGCTGGAGCATGAGTGTCCAGAAGATGGTGGAGAGTAGTGTAGAATTCATCGGCAAGGTTATGTGACTTTTCAGAAAGGAGACGGAAGGCATCAGATGAAAATGAGGAGAGGTCGATAGATTCGAGATTGCTAGCAAAGCTAGCAAAGCAAAAACTTAACCCTTTGCTCCCTCACCCTATGCATGAAGCTGGTGGATAGGGTGAGGGAGCAAAGGGTTAAGTTTATGCGATTGGTGGATAGGGTGCAGGCGTCAAAGGATTAAATAACTGACAGTCACCTTCGCGGCAGATGTAGCTGAGTGTGCGGGCGGGAGCTGTCTGGGGTGGGGGCCTGTGTTGGCTGGTCACCGGTCAGCAAGTCCAGGTGTTGCAGTGTCTCTTGGTCATAGGTAGTCACTCTTGTATCTCTCCTTACCGTTCTCCTTCCATC
>JAPXFY010000014.1:51212167-51222167 GCA_030674185.1 Monoplex corrugatus | reverse complement strand
AGGCTGCTGTTAGTGGCATCACCTCTTGTGACAAATCGCAGACAAAGGCCCAGAAAAGATTGACACATCTGGTTATGAAGGGAAGCGGAGCTCGTATAGAAACTCTTCTTTTGTCTAGGTCAGCAGACACCGTATGTTTAAGATCCCTGGTCACTTGCTCCATGACCTGAGGCATAGTGAGAAACTTCATCTGCCACAGTTCTAACTTGCTGATGGTCACCGCCACTTCCTGGTGGCAAAGCTCTGGGTGTGATTCAGTCAGACCTATGTAAATGAAGTAAAGCACAGCTCTAAAAGTAGAGTCAAATATTTGATGCCACGTCACAGATCGTGATTTTGTTTCTTTTTACCTTTATCACAGGTGCCATTTTGTCTTCGTCTGACCTCTGCAGACCATTTACAAATTCTTTCCACTCGTTTGACTTCAGAACGAAAATCTGCTTTTCGGCAAGAACTACTTTGACTGTTGGGAAACAAGACTGAAATGCCTCTCTGACTTTGTAAACATCTGACTGGAGAGCAGTAAATTTTGTTGTCGTAGGTACCTGACCTGAAGCAGGAGACCATTCCCACACACAAGGAATCACTTGACCATCAAGGTGCTTCTCAAGCCATCTCTGTGCCATGGCTTTCTCTAACATCATGGACTGCGTCTCTATTGCATTTATATTTCTCGGTACCAAGTTTTTGATACAGCTGAAGATGTGTTCTGTTGCTTTTTGCACTGTTTCTGCTGCTCCATATACAATCATTGCATTTCTTATGGTACCGAAGGTGATCTGAAGACCAGGACAAGCAGCAAGCATTCTGCTTGTGAACGCTTTATGTCTGAAATACTTACAATGTGTATCTTCAAACACGTACACGGTATAACCGGTATGACTGGCATCTACACCAGCCGGAAAGAGATACTGAGTCAGACTGGTATCATCAACACACCTCTCCTGAAGGGGACGTTGCTTGTTGGGAAATAGATGTTGATACGGACGCAAAACATCGATCAGCATGTCAATGGCACTTAATTCCCAGTCCGAACACATACCCACATCTGAAGGTGACATTTTTGTCACAGCGATGTGGCCATCAGTCCCATAATACACGGACACAGTTTCTGTCTTAGTGTAAAAATTGCGGACATTGTTCACCCTCCGAGTGTCGACATTCAGATCTTGTACAGCCCGATACAGGCGGTTTCTCCAGTCTGCATCCTTTGTGATGCTATCAATGACGTCAGAGCCCACCTTTACCTGCACGCGTTTCTCTCTCACGTCAACTTGACATCCATAGACGTCAGGAAGGACAAGCTGCACTCGGACCTCGCATCTGTCTATAAGATCTGTATGCGAAAAAACTGCACACAGATCCGCTGCGTATACACGCATATACACGCACTACACACACACACACGCACGCACGCACGCACACACACACGCACACACACGCACAAGCTTACACACACACTCATACACACACGCCCGCGCGCACACACACACACACAAACACACATGGTATGTCAATATTATCCCGTAAGAAATAACGTTAACAATTCCAGTATTTCAAATGCAATCTAGCAAACAAAATTATAAACAAAACAAACAACAGCTAACCAAACAAATCAAAAAACAAAGAAGCAGATGACCATAAAAGAAAAAGAATGAGTATCACACAAAACATTCTTTCCATTGCATCATGACAGAAGTAAGTGACTAGCATTCAAACAGACAAATAATGGCACAATAGCCAAGTGGATAAGGTGTCAAAATTTCAATAAGAACGCCTGAGTTCGAGTCTTGACTAGCATTCACACGGACAAATGATGGCACAATAGCCAAGTGATTAAGATGTCAGAATTCCAAATAGGAAGGCCTGAGTTCGGGTCCTGCCTGGGCATCAGCTGGTGCATGAAGTGTGGGTGGGGATTTGTTTGATTTCTCAGGTTAAAATATCTCCAGACGTGCTAGTCTTTGAAGGTTCTTCGTTTGTATATGCACGAAAAAGTTGTAAATTTATAATAGAAAAATAATCTTGACGTGTTTGTATCTCTTTTTGTTGACCACAGAAACAGATATACTACTTTAAAAAAAAGACAGAAATGAAACATTTTTTCATGGACAAACATAAACATTCAGTTCTACGAAAGCCACAATTATGAGACAACCACTGGAAACGATGGAATGTCAACGATCACTATAGAGTGCTGTTAGATTTAATTTCCTTTGACTCCCGCACCTTATCCATCAACGGAAGCTGGTGAATAAGGTGAGGGAGTCAAAAGGTTAAGTTTTTGCTTTAATAGCCGTGGTTGGTAATACAGGGTGCTGGTGAACAAGGTGCGGGAGTCGAAGGGTTAAGCGACCACACTCATGATACAGAGACGGAGCCAGCCACACGGCCAGCACTCGGCAGGAGGAAGGCCCATAGACCGTATATATATTATATATATATATATATATAGAGAGAGAGAGATATATATATAGATATATACATATATATATATGTATGTGTGTGTGTGTGTGTGTGTGTGTGTGTGTGTGTGTGTGTGTGTGTGTGTGTATAGGTGTATAGGGCATATATATATATATATATGTATACACATATATCATCATCATCATCAGGTGCCCTGCCGCATGGCGTTGGCGATCATGGACTTCCATGTCTCTATCTCTTGTTGCCCCAAGCATCTCCTCCACCCTTCTCGTCTTCAGCCACTCCGCAAGTCCGTCTAGCATTTTCTCCCTGGGTCTACCTGGTGCTCTCTTTCCCTCCAGCTTTCCCGTTGTGACCAGGTGCTCCCAATCCCCCGTTCTCATGAAATGGCCTAAAAATGTTGCCTGTCTTTTCCTAATCTTCCTTATGAGTGATCTACTTGTGTTTGCCTCCATCAAGACTGTCTCGTTTGTTTTCTTTGTTGTCCATGGAACTCTCAACATTCTTCTTAGTAACCACATCTCGGCTGCCTCAATCTTGTTCTGGCTTTGCTTTTTGACTATCCACGCCTCACATCCGTACAACAGTATTGGTTCTATATAACATTCAAGAACTCTCTTCCTGATGTTAATTGATAGGCATTTGTTGGTAAGAATGCTTGTCGTCTTCTCGAATGCTGTTTTGGCTTGGCCGATTTTGCCGGCTATTTCCGATGTGCATCTGCCGTCTGATGAAATGACCGTTCCCAGGTATTTGAACTTATTAACCTGTGTCAAGGTTGTGCCATTTGCTGTTATTTTGCATGAGGGGATTTCATGTTTTTTACTGATCACCATGACTTCAGTCTTCCTGCTGTTTAGTTCCAACCCCTTACCTTTGCTTTCTATTTCTAGTATATTCACCAGGTTTTGTACGTCCCTTTCATTTTCTGCAATTAGCACTGTGTCATCCGCGTATCGAATGTTGTTTATCATTTCCCCTCCAACCTTTAATCCAGGGTCTTCTTCTAGGTTTCTCATGATGTTTTTGCTGTAAAGTGAAAACAGATCTGGTGACAAAACACAATCCTGTCTGACTCCTCTTTTGATGTTTTGGAAAGAGCTTATATTGTTTTCTATTCTCATTGCAGCTGTTTGTTCCCAGTACACATTTCTGATTATTCGTAGATCTTTTCCATCAACACTGAGTCTCTCCAGTTGGTTGATCAATTCTTCATGTCTTACCCTATCGAAAGCCTTGGTATAGTCAACAAAGCATAAATACACATCCTTATTCATCTCAATTGACCTCTATGATAGTTCTTAGGATGTATATGGCATTAATAGTTCCTTTCCCTTCCATAAATCCACACTGCTCTTCTGCTATTTCTCTTTGATTCTATTCCTTGTCCTCATCATGATTATTCTTAACAGGATTTTTGTTACATGACTCATCAAACTGATTGTGCGATGGAGTTTGCATTCTATAGCCCCTGTCTTCTTTGGAAGTGCAATGAAAATTGATTTTGACATATCTTTGGGGATTTTTCCAGTGTCGTAAATTTCATTTAGGAGGACTGTTATTTTTTCTATGCCAAATTTCTCCAGGGCTTCAATCATCCCTGTAGCAATGTTGTCTGGTCCTGGGGCTTTTCCTGGTTTCATCTTTTTTCAGTGCTATTCTAACTTCATCTTTCATTATGGGTGATCCTTCAAAGTTCTTTTTTATAATGTGTTCTTCGTTTCTGTCATCCTCAAAAAGGTCTTTAATGTACTCTCCCCATCTGTCCAGTATTTTGTCTTTTTCCATGATAAGCGCGCCATCTTTCGATTTTAAGCAACCAGTTGATGTGCATGTATTTTTCCTGTGGACAATTTCTTCAATTCGTCTGTACATACCCTGAGGATCCATTTTGTGTCGGTCTTCTATAATATATTGTATTTCTTTGCATATATATATATATATATATATATATATATATATATATATATATTATATATATATATATATATATATATAAGTGATACGATGCTGGTGTGAGCCAACGATGATTTTTCGAATTATCACTGCAGTGTGTAAATTTCGCCAATAAATGGCATCATCAGGATCATATCAATATTCTCGCACAATGTAACGCTACAATGGGGTCAGAAGATGTTGAGATTTTGGCTTCAACCACAAGGAGCGAGGATTATGGCATGACTCTGGAGGCACTGTGGATCAGACATATCGACTCGGGGATAAACGTAAAGGATGAGTATAGGCGTAGGGAACTGACCATTAAGTTGTAGTCTGGGTTTTCCTTGCCCACTTATGCTTGTCCTCATTTCACGTTTACTGTTTCCTTAGGTGTTTTGTTTCTATTTTCAGAATATTGATATGATCCTGATGATGCCATTTATTGGCGAAAATTACACACTGCAGTGATAATTCGAAAAATCATCGTTGGCTCACACCAGCATCGTATACTCACTACACACACACACACACACACACACACACACACACACACACACACACACACATATATATATATATATATATATATATTTATTTTTATATATATAATAATATATATATATATATTATATATAATATATATATATATATATATATATATATATATAGCCTATATATATTACGCTATGTGGGATGGCCTCGTGAGAAGTCGGAAAGGTAGACAACTCTGTGACCAGTCTTTCCAACGAGGCCACAAACGGGAATCCCCGTGTGCAGCTCACGCTCAGTGCACTTTAAAGACTTCAAGATAACGAGGAAGCTATCTCTGCCGAAATTCTGCCTAATTCCATTTTCGTAAGTAGACACAGAGAGATAAAAAAAAAAAAAAGAGGTGGCTCTGCACTCCTTCAGCAGATTATCCCAGGAGCAAGTACCCCGGATTTCAGATGATTAAATCCACTGTAACTAATAAAATAGTGAAATTAACTAACAAACTAATTAACCAACTAACTCACTGACTGACTGCTTCACTGACTGACTGACTGACTGACTGACCGACCGACCGACCAACCAACCAACCAACCAACCAACTAATCAGCCAACTAACTGACTAACTAACTAACCATCTAACGAGGTATCTAACTAACTAAAACTGACTCTGAATGTCATTTCATAAATAATGTCCTGTGCCAATTTACAAGGTCAGATTGTTCTCCCCCCCACCCCCACCCCCCTTTTTATTTTTGTTCTTGGTATAATTTTTGGACATATGCATTAGAGAGCATGTATACAGTAGTTTAACTTTGGTGATGTTAGTTTAGATACTGATGAAAAGGAAGCAGCAGCAGCAGCGGGAGCATTAACATCGCGTGTGCATCTGTGTATGTGTGTGCGTGTTTGCGTGTGTGCGTATCCGCTTATGCGCATGCGTGCAAGCATGTGCCTGTGCATGTGTGAGTGTGTACACGTGCACGTGTGTAAGCGTGTGTGTTGTGTGGGGGGGGGAGGGGCGTGTGTGCGTGCGTGCGTGCATGCGATGAGAATGGGAGAAAGGTGAAAGAAACGGGATTCAGTATACTACCGAACAAGCTTGATATCAAGGAAACAAGGAACCCCTTTTCCATCTTCTTGACTTGGACATCATATCCATACTGATGGAAGTATGACTTGACAGAAGTGATGTGAGGCGATGCTTCAGTCACCAAGGTCACCAGGAACCAGCGCTGTTTCAGCGCCAACGTCATGGTGGACGATCTGTTGGACAAGCAGAAAGACCAGTCAAGACAATGACTTTATCAGTATATCGTAATCAACTTCGTCACGGAATCGTCAAAACAACGCTAGAATAACCTTTTGATTCCCTTACCCTAATCCAACAACCGCAAAAAAACAAACAGCCCTTTGATTCCTTCACCCTATCCACCAACTGCAAAAGTGTAGTCCTTTGATTCCTTCACCCTATCTACCAACTGCAAAAATGTAGCCCTTTGATTCCTTCACCCTATCCACCAACTGCAGAAACTTACCCCTTTGATTCGCTCATCTTATCCATCAGCTTCCTGCAGAAAGCTGATGGATAAGGTGAGGGAAATCAAAGGGTTAAGTTTTTGCTTTGCTAGCGTGGTTGGCAATGCAGGATGCTGATGGACAGGGTGCAGGATTTAAAGCGTTAATATAAAGTGTGTCACAAGATCGACAAGGCCTTATATTGTTAACAATGATCTCTTGACCCACGTCACGATTCACACATCTGTGCCTTTGGATTTTAGTCCCTCGGATGCTGAAACTCAGTGTCTGATTTTCAAGGGTGGTGACAACGAGACATTCCATTGAAATAGGTATGGTGACATTTAGCGAACTTTTTTTTTTTTTTTTTTTTGAGGGTGGGTGGGTGGGACGTTGGAATTTAGTCGTCGATTTCACTAGGATGGTGTGATAGTTATGTCTGCTAAACTAAGAAGGTAAATATTATTAATTTTCCGTTTTGTGAAATCTAACGACCTCTGTCTAACCAGGACAGTCAAATTTTGAAATCTCTGCCAAACTTGGACGATCTTCTTTCTTCTTCCAACTGTCTGCTGGTGTCATTATAGGTGTGATAAGGAGAGAGAGTTAATGGTCAACAGCGAGTTGGTAGGTCTGAATTGAGGAAATGCTGTTTGAGGTCTCTGTCACACCTGTGATCCAGACCCTCATGCAGTGCCTTTCACCTTCAATCTGTGTATCTCTTCGTTGTAAGCTTGTTACGCCAATTGATGGCCATATGACTAAACCACTTTATTCTCTGTTGACAAAAACAAAACAAAAAAGAAGTAAACTGAGAAACTCTGATATTAAAAATGAACATCAGAACATCTGGGAAATCTTGGTGTTTTTGCGTTTTGTACCTTTGTTTTATGTTGTTGTTGTTGTTGTTGTTGTTTTGTTGTTGTTGTTGTTGTGTGTGTATGTGTGTCTGTCTGTGTGTCTGTGTCTATCTGTGTGTGTGTTTATGTGTACGTTTGACAAAGGCAAACTGGACGAAAATTTGCACCAGTTATATTTTCTATATTAAATAGGCGTTCGCATTCTATTTTCCTGTACATCTGGTTTCTATTTGCTTGCACACTAACAGTAACTTTGATTTCAACCTTAGCAGTGGAGATTCTCTGCTAGTACATACAATTAAATGACCAAATTTTGATTCGAATGAAAGTTTTGCTTATAAACAAACACTGGTAAAAATCTGTCGGATTTTGTTCATAGTTCTGATTGCTGTGAGCTTAAGCCACACAGTAAAAGATGACATAGATATATAGATTTTTATATCTAGTAACGGTTTTTTCAGTATTATGACGTACATCTGCTGAAAGAGATAGAGATAGAGCAAGAGTGAGAGAGACACACAGAGAGAGACACACAGACAGACAGAAGAAAGACACAGAGAAAGAGACAGAGAGAGAAAGAGAGAGACAGGAAGAGACAGACAGACAGACAGAGACAGAGAGAGAGAGAGACAGAGAGAGAGACAGACAGACAGACAGACAGACAGACAGACAGAGAGGACACGAACACGACGTGATACTGCAGGTCTACAGCCAATCCCACATTGTTGTAACTGGAATTGTAAGCTCTTATGACGAGATGGACAAAGCTCAAAGTACACAGTATTGTCCACCCTATTATCTATATAGCCGACCGAAAACTGAAACTCGATCATCCAAGATACTGGATAATTGGATTTTTTCGGGTCAAACACTGAAGTCTGGCTGGCTGGACAGTGCTTAGTGTGTATGTGTGTGTGTGTGTGTGTGTGTGTGTGTGTGGGGGGGGGGGGGGGGTGTGTGTGTGTGTGTGTGTGTGTGTGTGTGTGTGTGTTTACTGTGTGTGATGCACTCAATGAGGATTATAAATAACTGTTCGGAAAATCCAGAAATCTCCGTATTCTAATTATAAGACTGGGAATACAGTATTCTAGTAATATTGAGACCTCTCTCTCTCTCTCTCTCCTCTCTCTTCTCTCTCTCTCTCTCTCTCTCTCTCTCTCTCTCTCTCTCTCTTTCTCTCTCTCTCCCTTTCTTTCTCTCTCTCCCCATCTCTCTCTCTCCCTCTCTGTCTCACTCTCTCGCTCTCTCTCTCACAAGAAACTCACACACGTGCACAACATACACATATGCACACAATGATCACTCACACATACAGACTCACATACAGAGGCATCCACACTACACTACACTACGCTACACTACACTACACTACACTACACTAAACTACACTGCACTGCACTGCACTGCACTACACTACACTACACTGCACTACACTACACTACACTACACTACACTACACTACACACACACACACACACACACACACACACACACACACACACACACAAAATAGAGACATCGGAAGAAAATGAGTGCGTATGTGTGAGAGAGAGAGAGAGAAAGAAAGAGAGAGAGAGAGAGAGAGAGAGAGAGAGAGTAGAGTAGAGTGTGTGTGTGTTCAGACTTCAGAATACTTTGTTGCTCAGGGATAGTAGTATCTGGTCCCACTGGACCTGTCCAACAACTAATCCTTGCTACTATACACACAGAAGATCAGCAGTAAAAGAAACCTAAGATACAATATAAGTTATAAGTTGTGATAATGTATTGAGTGATATATCCGCCAATGGTTCCTGCGCTTTACAAAGGCATGAGAGAAAAAGGTAGACATATGTGAATAAATGCACATCAGCCCTTATCAATAAAACTGGGAACAACAACAACAATATGATAATATTGCTGGTGGTAAATATATTAACAGTATACATAAAATGTAAATTACAGACATAGATTCAAAAGTAAAGAAGGAGCTGAAGTGAACATTAAGAACAACCAAGTGAAGTAAGGGGGGGGGAGGGGGGGGGGGGAGGGGGGGGAGACACTGTGGCATGAGAAGTTGTTGTTGTCACTATTATCTTCACAAAATTCTAAAGGAGGGAATCTTTTATTTACTGTAGTGATTTTAGACAGCAACAACAACAAAGGGGAGAAGGGGGAGTTTGAAAAGAAGAAGGGGAACAATTACATATAATAATTTAGAACAAGGAAATAACAGTGTCAAATAATAACATACAACAATTGGTTAATATTTCATAACAATCTGCCAACAGGGCATCTGAGAATTATCTAGACTACCGGAATAATATCATTATTCTTGTTGTAAAGGATGTCTTTTGTATAAGTACAAGAAAAGTCGAGATTGCTATTTCCATGTGTCGTAAGTAAGATACGGCATTCAAAGAAGAGATGGTGGACTGATAATGCTTTTGAACATACATACATTTTGTGTATATTTTGTTTTCCAAGAGTTCAGCCTAAGTTTGTATATCAAGGACGATAGCTGTCTGGAGCAGTAAGGTATAATAATAATAATAATAATGGCTTCTTAAATAGCGCTTAATCAAAATAATTTCTCTAAGCGCTTTACAAAAACATACTGCATTCACCTCTCCTACACACACAACCACACACCTCACAAACAACTACGAATACCACCACTACAGAAACCAACAAATCCTACGAGCACAACACTTACTCATCTCAAGCATTGCTACAAAACCAAATCACACAACGTTCAATTATACAACAAACACATGCAATAGAAAACA
>JAPXFY010000014.1:51197167-51202167 GCA_030674185.1 Monoplex corrugatus | reverse complement strand
ATGTGTTATCATTGACACAAATCAGCAAGTCTGAGACTCACCCGTTTACAAGATACATGTAACTTGACAGCCGTACCGAAATAACACCTTTTTCAAACAACTCTCTCTCTCTTTTCTCTCATTTCTCCTCTCTCTCCTCTCTCTCTCTCTCTCTCTCTCTACTCTCCTTCTCACTCACTCTCTCTCTCTCTGTACCACCTTCTCTCTCTCTCTCCTCTTTCTTTTTCTCTCTCACGCTCTCTCTCTCTCTCTCTCAACTCTGTTCTTCAGTCTCCGTCTCTCCCTCTCTCTTTCTCTCTATCCGTTTTTCTCCCTCTCTCTCTCTCTCTCTCTCTCCCCCTTTTCATCTCTGTCCCACTCTCACTGTCACTCACTCACTTTCTCTGGCTCTCTGGCTCAATCTCTCTCTCTCTCTCTCTCTCTCTCTCTCTTCCCTTTCTCTCTTTCACACCACCCTACACCACACACCCCAACACAAACAAACGCACACGCTTCTCTTCTCCATCCCTCCCCCCTCTCTCTCCCCACCTTTCTCTCTGTCTTTCCATTTATACATATTTGAGTAATTAATCAGTTTTACCTCAGCATCCACCTCAAGTAACAGCTATCCTATCCGATGAGAGGGGGGTTAACTAATTCCATGCTGTCATCTCGACAACAACAGTCGTGTTAAAACGGACAGTGTTTGAATTTTGAAATTATTCAAGAGGCAGTCATCGCACTAGGACAGTTTCATAGGAGCTTTACCCATGTATGTCTGCCAGTAATCACAGCAGATATCTTCATCTGCAAAAAACCGTATGCCTTGACAAGGTCTTGGGCAGTAAAAAGCCAGTTTAATTAACCCTTTGACTCCTGCACCCTATCCACCAACTACAAAAACTTGACCCTTCGACTCCTATTAACCCTGCAGGAAGCTGGTCGGATAGGGTGAGGGAGTCAAAGGGTCAAGTTTTTGCTTTGCTAGCGTGGTTGGCAGACAACGCAGGATCTGATGAACATAGTGCGGGAGTCAAAGGGTTAATGTAGTGCATCACATGTTGGAATATCTCTCTCTCCGTTTTTGGTAACGTCGTTGACTTACTGCTCGACTTAGTGTATCAACTATTACCACTGCCGCACATTTGAAATTGCCAGTCTGATAGTTTAATTGTTAATGTCATTTTGTTTAAAGCCCAGCCGACTGCGTAAGCCATATCAGGGCTATAACTTATCAAAACATACACAATACTTCAACAGGAGAAGAAAAAAAAAAAAGGAAAATGAAAGTTAAGTACACATATGAATGTATTCGCGCATATAATCGAAGGCATATTCCCCTGGCGTTGACCTACTCCGTCCAATTTATCACACAGAATATAAACAAAAAAAAACATACTTGAACACAAATTTAACATAACTAAGGACTCTAAAACAATGTAAAAACGGGCATAAATTATCTAACATTGCTTCGCATGTATCATTTCCTAGAGCCGAAAATGCGTTTAACACATGTACCAATTATCAATCCTAAGAGAAATACACGTAAGACTTTATCGAACACATGCAGGTGAATGGACCGCAAGGGATAGGAAAAAATAACAAAGAAAAAAAGAAAAAAAGGCCCAAGTAGAACATGACAGAAAAGAGGAAATTTCTAGCACAGAATTTCCAGAAGCTTGGGATACCATTCATACTAAAAGAGCCCTCGGTATACCCATGGGGGGGGTGGGGGGGTGGGGGGTGGGGAGATAGTTTGGATGAAGGAAATGGTTTATAGGAAATTTTCTTAGTTGTCGATTTTTTTTCCATTTTGAACATGCTCAGTGGCTTATGTAGTACAGCCATATAACCGAGATATTATGTCTCGAGTCAATCCCTGCCTGCAACATTTAAAATCTCGACCTGTTCGCTGCAAATTTTAATGCTCTAATCATTAACAAAGAAGATTAGGAAAAGACAAGCAAGATTTATGGACATATTCTGAGGAAAGGGGAATTAGAGCACCTGGTCACAACAGGAAAGCTGGAGGGAAAAAGAACACCAGGTATACCCAGGGAGAAAATATTGGACGGGTATCTGAGGACAGAGAGGGTAGGAGTTGTACTTGCAGCGATAGGAGATAGATTCGTGTGGGGGGCCATGATCGCCAACGCCATGCGGCAGGCACATGATGATGACGATGAATCATTCTGGTGGTGTCAACTTAGTGTTTCATAGATCCTGTAACTCCCCACTCCCACTAACACCACCATTCATTTTAAGACCTTGCTAGAGTGTAAGATTTTGCGCAAGCTCAAGGAATTTTCCAGTAACGGACAACAGACTCGGTGCAGTGCATATAGAATTGTCTGAGAGTGATGAATCCCACTTGAATAAACTCTTAACTCTAAAATTCCAGACCTTGATAGTATAGAAGCTTCCCTGCAGGTTCAAGGGTCTATCAAACACAGCTGTTTTCTCTGGAACTTGAGTGTGCCACATGCTGACAGAAAGCTTGTGGAACTATTCTTCCTCCTCCTCAAATATGTACGCGCCTCTAATTGTTCATCCAGCATTAAATGTGATAGCTATGTACGCGTCTCTAATTGTTAATCCAGCATTAAACGTGATAGCTATGTCCGCCCCCTATATGTTAATCCAACATTAAACGTGGTAGCTATGTCTGCGCCTCTAATTGTTAATCCAACATTAAACGTGATAGCTATGTCTGCGCCTCTAATTGTTAATCCAGCATTAAACGTGATAGCTATGTCCGCGCCTCTAATTGTTAATCCAGCATTAAACGTGGTAGCTATGTCCGCGCCTCTAATTGTTAATCCAGCATTAAACGTGGTAGCTATGTCCGCGCCTCTAATTGTTAATCCAGCATTAAATGTGATAGCTATGTACGCGTCTCTAATTGTTAATCCAGCATTAAACGTGATAGCTATGTCCGCCCCCTCTATATGTTAATCCAGCATTAAACGTGATAGCTATGTCTGCGCCTCTAATTGTTAATCCAGCATTAAACGTGATAGCTATGTCCGCGCCTCTAATTGTTAATCCAGCATTAAATGTAATAGCTACGTACGTCCCTCTAATTGTTAATCCAGCATTAAACGTGATAGCTATGTCCGCGCCTCTAATTGTTAATCCAGCATTAAACGTGATAGCTATGTCCGCGCCTCTAATTGTTAATCCAGCATTAAATGTAATAGCTATGTCCGCGCCTCTAATTGTTAATCCAGCATTAAACGTGATAGCTATGTCCGCGCCTCTAATTGTTAATCCAGCATTAAACGTGATAGCTATGTCTGTGCCTCTAATTGTTAATCCAGCATTAAACGTGATAGCTATGTCCGCGCCTCTAATTGTTAATCCAGCATTAAACGTGATAGCTATGTCTGCGCCTCTAATTGTTGATCCAGCATTAAACGTGATAGCTATGTCAGCGCCTCTAATTGTTGATCCAGCATTAAACGTGATAGCTATGTCCGCGCCTCTAATTGTTAATCCAGCATTATTCGTGGTAGCTATGTTCACGCCTCTAATTGTTAATCCAGCATTAAAAGTGATAGCTATGTCTGCGCCTCTCATTGTTAATCCAGCATTATTCGTGGTAGCTATGTCCGCGCCTCTAATTGTTGATCCAGCATTAAAAGTGATAGCTATGTCCGCCCCTCTATATGTTAATCCAGCATTAACGTGATAGCTATGTTCACGCCTCTAATTGTTGATCCAGCATTAAAAGTGATAGCTATGTCCGCCCTCTAATTGTTAATCCAGCATTAAACGTGATAGCTATGTTCACGCCTCTAATTGTTGATCCAGCATTATTCGTGGTAGCTGTCGTCTTTGAAATGTTTTCTTCGAGTTCTTCCTCCTCCTATTCTATGTCCGCGCCTCTAATTGTCAGTCCAGCATTATGCGTGATAGATGTCATCTTTGAAATGTTCTCTTCGAGGATTATGAATATAACTCTTTTTGAAAATAATCCAAACTGTTCTGAGTACATGCTGGGCGTGCCATGAGAGAGAGAAAAACGAAAGTCAGAAGTGCTCATTTACTGGCTAAGTCTATAGCCCACCCCTCTAATTGTCAATCAAGCATCACACATGAAGAATGTCGTCTTTGAAATGTTCTCTTCAAGAGTAATGAATAACTCATAAAAATACTCGAAACCACTCTTACGACACGCTGGGCTTTTCGTCAGAAAAAAGACTTTAGTCACAAGTACTCATACACTGGCTAATTCAACACAGACCCCTGCCCCCACCCCCCACCTCACCCCCCTTCCCACTCCCCTTTTGCATATGCGATCCATAAGTGAGACGAGACGATAACGATCCCTGACTATTGTATCCGTTGGCCAGGTACTGTCTGCACTGACAGACAAGTGCTAAAGCACCCATTGTCCTTGTGTTTTTACTTGTGTTTTTAGCGAGAAAAACAAACGCCTAAACCATTCTGTTCAGCAGAGACGGCCCAAAGTGTAGCTGAGAGTGCGTGCTGTGCGGTGAAAGTTTACAGATAACATCCGACCTGTCTCTTACAGTCTGCCATCTCTCTCCATCAACTTTCGTCCTTGCATGCCAGCTTCCTGAACCCGTCTCCTCACGCATATGGAAATACGTGCGTGCGCACGCGCGTGCACACACACACACACACACACACACACACACACACAAAACACACACATGCCATACACAAACACGCACGCTCACACATAAACGCATATGAACATACATATATTCAACACAACACACACACACACACACACACACACACACACACACACAAAACACACACACACACACACACACACACACACACACACACACACACTCACATATATATATATATATATATATATATATATATATATAATTATATATACACAGACACACAGCAAAAAAATCACACACACACACACACACACACACACACACACACATATATATGTACATATATACACACACATAAGCATGCATAAATAGAACTACATACACATACGCACACCCGCACATAAACACATATGC
>JAPXFY010000014.1:51177167-51189667 GCA_030674185.1 Monoplex corrugatus | reverse complement strand
TACGGGAGAAACTAGGTGATTCAAGACTGAAATGGATGAAGTCGCCATTGTATGTAACGCAAAGGTCAAGGTCGTCCAATGACCCTTAATCGGACCGCCCTGTTAATTCTCAGATCTGCTGTTGGTAGTTTCTTTTAAACACTGACTTGGTTTTTAATTTTCCGTTTCTTACACATTCCCACCTCTATATGCATTCAGTCACTCTTCTTTTTGTTTTCTGAAATTGTCGCTTGAAACCACAATTGTAAACACACAATGAAAACAAATTGCTTCTTTCCTTCCAATAACCCAGAAATTCAACTGGAGAGAGGTGGCAGTGACCTGAACTTTGATCAGTCAGCCTGGGCCAGCGTTATTAGCGTGGGGGTCATCGCTCTTTCCCTCTCTCTCTCTCTCTCTCTCTCTCTCTCTCTCTCTCTCTCTCTCTCTCTCTCTCTCGCTCGCTCGCTCGCTCGCTCTGTCTCTCGCTCTCTCTCTCTCTCTTTCTTCTCTCTCTCTCTCTCTCTCCTCTCTCTCCTTCGCTCTCACTCTCTCTCTCTCTCTTGTTTCCCCTCTTTCTCTCTCTTTTGCTCTCTCTCTCTCTCTCTCTCTCTCTCTCTCTCGCTCGCTCGCCCTAACTCTCTCTCACATTTGTTTGTTTGTTTATCTTCTCTAACACTCACACGTCAGATACTCAGCTGGGTGGACTGGAAGCTAAACACACAAGTTTTTGTTTTTGTGTTTGTTTTCTTTTTTTGTTGTTGATTTGTTTTGTTCTTGTGTTTGTTTTTGTTTGTTTGTTTGTTCATTCGTTCGTTCGTTCGTTTGTTTGTTTGCTTGTTTGTTTGTTTCCTGGTCAAACTGAACATTATACTGTCGACATGAGAGAAGGAGTTCTACCATGCCAACCAGGCCGTATGTAACCTGTGATGAATGAGATTCCTAATGGTTGTGTCATGCCCTTTCAGGAATGTGGTCATTATCTCAGCTACGAGTAGCACGTGCTTTGGTTTTCCAGTTTCAGTTTCTGTTTTCTCCGCGCTCGGAATAAATTCCCTGTGCACCAAACCTGTAGACGCCATGACCAGCGTTACAGATGTCATATGATGGAAACGGATTTA
Organism: Monoplex corrugatus; assembly: GCA_030674185.1. Classification (NCBI taxonomy): domain Eukaryota; kingdom Metazoa; phylum Mollusca; class Gastropoda; order Littorinimorpha; family Ranellidae; genus Monoplex; species Monoplex corrugatus. Next base: position 51,188,567 of record JAPXFY010000014.1, on the reverse strand, counting down.
AAATGATCATGGCATAAACCTTACGGCAAAACGCTGGCAGTGATGGTGAGTTACCAGACTAGACATTTATTTTGATATAAGTCTGTATTCTGGACGACAGGTGGTGGGGATGGAGATTGATGGTTTGTGATGAGGTGTGAGGAAGTGGAGTCCGTGTGTTGCATGGGGACTTGGGGCTTTGCGGGAATGTGGGTTATAATTATGTTGTTTTCTTGCAAAGTCCAAAACAAATGCGACCGCCCGCGTTCAAGCAAACAGGAAACAAAACAAACCCCCCCCCACCCCCACCCCCCCCCTCACACACACACGAGAAAATAGAATCAGAACGCGTATTTAATACAACCGGACAAAGACAGGCGCAAAATGTTGGCCAACTGGCCTTTGCCAAGCGTAAACGAAAGATCACGAACGAACAAACACTAAATACAAAAATTAGGAGAAAAAGATTAAAATTCCCTGCTGCTCGTTCAGCGGGAGAAAAGGACTAAAATTTCATTTAGTCCTGTAGGAAACCATCATTTCAGGGCAAGTTTGCGAACTTTCACGTTGATTTCAGTGGGCTTCATAGATTTTACAAATAGTCTAGGTTTATTTCAATAACAGACTGATACGAGGCTGATGATTTTTGCTGTTTGCTGCCAATTATGAACTGTTTATAGAAAATACACTTCACTTGGATTGAGATAAAATACAGCTCTGCACTGTTAATATTCTCAATACTATAAGGACGCCATATCTAGGATATTTTATGACGTCATTAATTCTATGACGTCATGTGATGTCACTAACTCTACGTCAGAAAAAAATCCTAGCATATAACAGCTCAGATGCTATGTCTTAACATGGCTCTAACTTTGAAACACTCCCAACAAAATTCATGCCGATTTGACAGTTGTGTATGGAGACATTTGTGTCATAATTATATGATACTTTGCCAATTGACTGATGGTTTAAAATGAGGAAAAACAGACTTCAAAGACAGATACCAATTTGAACGTCCGAGTGAGGCCCGGAACTAGCAAACTGTTCAGCTTGTAATGAGAGTAGTTGAAAAGGATTTGTATAGTTCAGTTGTGACGTTTAGTGTCTAATATGGCACATTCTGACAGAAGGGAAACAAATCAAAACATACAAACAAAGGAGCTCAGGGTGCTAAGCAATTGCTAAACACGTTAAAGTCTGAGGGCCTCAAATGACTGTGTCATGTGATTACAGGTGAATAGTCTTTGTATAGTTATTTAGTCTAACTTTGCAATGTCATAATAATAAAAAAAAAAACAACAACAACAAAAACGATAATAATCTTTTTCCAGTTTTGCCTATCTGCTTGTGCTGATAAACATTATATAATAGATGGAGGCAATGGATGGACATATGGATATATGGAATCTATTCTGCGCGCAGAAAAGCCGTCTTGAGACTCTGCAACTATACCGAGGTTGTTGTACAGTACATATCAATTCATACGTGCGCTTTAACACTTTGTCTGTCTCCAGGTGTCATGTAAAGATGCATGATGCAGTAGTATGTTAGAGCACGCCGTAGGGTTCAACATCGCCGTCTTCAGTACTCATTTTGTCAGGGATGGTCCGCCTTTAAGTTCTGGCCAAAAGACATGACCTGGAAGCACAGGGGAGGAGAGGAGGAGGGGAGGGGGTGTGCAGGGGGGGGGGGCGGGCGGTGATTGTTCACTGGGGGATTCCCATCCCAGAAGGCACTCTTTCGTCTGACATCTACCCCACGCAGACCTGTCCGACTTGGTTACACCTATCAGGAGCACAAGGCTCACGCCGACATAGCTCTGAGGGTTGCCAAGACACGCAAGCCATCATACCATGTCAAGTAGTTGTGTGCATCATTCCGACGGTATCGTGACACGTCATGTGGCAAATCGATGTGACTTGCTGTTTGGATCAGACCAACATACAAAAACTGATAAAGTATCTGAGCACATCATTTTCTTCGCTAAACATTTTGCACGCAGATGGAGAATAAATAAAATAAAACCAAATGTATTATAAAGTGTCTGGTCACATCATTTTCTTCGGTCAACATTTTGCACGCAGATGGAGAGTAAACAAAATTTAAAAAACCTTATTATGAAATATCTGGTCACGTCATTTTCTTCGCTGAACATTTTGCACGCAGATGGAGAACAAATAAATAAATATAATTTACGACACATTTTACTCGACTTACACACAAGTCTATGATTGAAAATGTGTGTATTGTTCACAAATGTTATATTTGATCTATATCAAACGTGGTATCCATGTCTAGTACTTTCCAGTACAAACATACAAGAATTGCATTATTATTGTTGTTATTATTATCATTATCATTATCAGTACCAATTTCATGGTTATCATCATCATCATCATCATCATCATTACCATCGCCATCACCATCATCATCATCATTCTTCTTCTTCTTCTACTTCTCCTCCTCCTCCCTCCTCCTCCTCCTCCTCCTCCTCCTTTCTTGTTCTTGTTCTTTTTCTCTCTTCTTGTCTTGTTCTTGTTGTTCTTCTTCTCTCCTTCTTTTCTTCTTAGTATAAAGATCGCTGTTGTTGTTGTTGTTGTTGTGTTAGTAGTAGTAGTAGTAGTAGTAGTAGTAGTAGTAGTAGTAGTAGTAGTAGTAGTAGTAGTAGTAGTAGTAGTGGTATTGTCATCATCATCATCATCATCATCATTATTACTATTATTATTTAATAATTACATTTTTATTTTTGTTGTTGTTGATATCATCATCATCATCATCATCATCATCATCATCACCACCAACATCATCATCATCAATATCATTAGTACTTTTTTTCAGTATCGTACCTTGATAAAAAAAAAAAAAACGTTAGACATACTGATTCTGCAAGAGCAACATGTAATCAAATGATTCACATTACAAGCTGTGATTGGTTATTGAGTAGTTGAAGGATAACTTAATTGTATTCGTACATTGTATCTTATGCCATGCTGTTGCTTGTGACTTCAATAATATGACAGAAAAGGAAAAAAAGGAAAGACAGAAAGTAAAATGAAGAAGAAAAGAAAAAAAAAAGACAGAAAAAAAGAAAAACGAAAGAAGAAAAAAGGAAGGAAACAAAGAAGCAAAGAAAGAAAGATAGAGAGAAAGAAAGAGACAGCAGCAGACAGACAGACAGACAGACAGACAGAAAAGAGAAGAAAGACGAAAGAAGGAAAGACAGAAATGATTAATAAATAAGTAAATAAAGACCTAAAGACAGAAAGAAGGACAGAAAGAAAGAAAGAAAAGAAAGAAAAAAAAAAAAAAGAAAGAAAAAAGAAAAGAAAGAAAGACAGAAAGAGAGAAAGCCCGTAACTGATGGTTTCTCGAGCACAGATGATAATTCAATCCTGACGGTGGTTAGCTCATTTCGTGATGGTGGGTTGACGCTAATGACCCAGAAGATGGCTGGTCCTTCAGTAGGGTCAAGTTGCTTGCAGATGGAAGCCTGAGCTTAATCGCTTCACAAGCTGTTTACCATTTTCTCGGATTTTTAACCTCTTAGCCAAGAGTGCTGACTCAATCAGCTGGCAATGACTTCTCCTTTGCTAGATAATATAATGGCTAGAGTACTCACGCACAGAAAAAAACAACAACAAAAATAACTAAACAAAACAAACAAACAATAAACTAGCACATGTGAGCGCCAGAACATAAACACAGACAGAAAGAGACAGAACCAAAACAGACACACACACAGACACACACCACAGACACACACACACACACACGTACCCTCACAGACACACATATAAACACATGCACACACGCGCACATACACACACACAGACACACACACAGACACATGGACACACATACACACATACACACAACACGCACATACACACACAACACACACACACACACACACACACACACACACACACACACACACACAATACACACACACAGATGCACGCACATACACACCATCAATCGATCTAAATCATTATCCATGTTTCGAGGTTTTCTTCTTTTGAGAAGACAAAAAGAAGACAGTCAACAGGTGAATGTCATCAACTGCAGAAAGAAGGAAAGATAAGGGGAGAGCACCTTTCCAAGTTCCACAACTTAGTGAATAAATTGGACTTCGCCTCACCTCCCAGGCCACATTACCTCCTTATATATCTCGTGTCCCTGTGGCGCCATGGTAAAGAGTGATTTAAGCTCTGATCGGTCACAGTGTGCAAAAATCGTATGGTGACAGCAATAAGACGTAAAATGTAAACTACATGGTGTATGACGCTCTGTTATCATCTTCTTGGTGGTGAAGGTGAAACGAATATTCTTTACTAATACTCATTTGTTTCACTCAAAAACACAACACACAACACAACACACAGAGAGAGAGAGAGAGAGAGAGAGAGAGAGAGAGAGAGAGAGAAGCACAGAGAGAGAGAGAGAAGGAAGAGATACACATACACAAACACACTCATCATATCTACATCTATTTATCTACCTACCTACCCTGTCTCACTCACCTGTCAACGTCACCGGTTCGGTGTTGGGCGCTGCACACATAGACACCACCATCTCCCTCCAGGCCGATCTGTCTTGACTTTTGTGGACAATTTCTTGAATATTAAGGCCACGATGTTGGTTATGTTCTCGATGCATGAGACTGGAGTCTGCCTTTCTTCCTTTTTGTCTGTTTTTCCTTGAAAGATGGTTGCTATGAGGTCCGTGTTCATGCTGCGTGACACATGTCCAGTGTATTTTAGTCTTCTCCTTTTGATGTCTGCTAATAGTTTTCTGGTGGTATCAAGTTCTTCCCACTTTTGATATCGCAGTAAAAAAAAAAAAATTAAAAAAAGACATATTAGAATGACTTGATCATCTTCTTTATCGGTTCACTAAATTATGCTATCCTCGACAGACCCATTGATGCAAGTGGAACTCTGAAATTTTTGATTGTGTGAAGAGTCGTCTTTCATGGCTGGCTCCTCACTCCAGCTACAAGGGAGGTAAATGAGTTACCTTGACTGTTATCGCTGAGAAACCTATTTGGAATTTGTTAAAGAGGGATTCATCGCAGGTGGATCCCGTTACCAGAGTTACTTCTCTTTCGTATCAAGGCCAAGGCCAAGGTTCATTCTCCTTCCAAGCCCCACCTGCATGGAACAAAGTTCCCTGGTCACTCCACATTTCTGATTCTCTGTCATCGTTTAACTCTTCTGTAAAAAAAACTGCTCTGTTCACCTCCTGACTGACAACCATTTTGTTATCCCTCTCCTCTTGCCCAGAGCGTGTGTGTGTGTGTGTGTGTATGTGTGTGTGTGTGTGTGTGTGTGTGTGTGTGTGTGTGTGTGCTGTGTGTGTGTGTGTGTGTGTGTGTGTGTGTGTGTGTGTGTGTGTGTGTGTGTGTGTGTGTGTGCTTACTTTACTTTTACTTTACTTTTTCCTTCTGCTTGTACCGGTGGGCGTCGCGGGGAGATACAGTCGTCTGTCAGCAGCAAGGCGGGTGGCCTGGAGAAGGGACATCTCGTGAGCTCTGAGGGTGTCTGCCACGGAGTCGCTCCATCGTTGTCTTGGTCTTCCTCTGGCTCTCCAGCCAGAGTATCTGGTGTTGTATGCCCGAAGTGCTGGATGGTTTAGGGGCATACGTGTGAGGTGTCCGAACCAAAGCCCAACCCCTCGTCCTCGTTGTGGGAGGTGGAAACAGGTAATGCTGGCCAACGGGGCACTGGTGAAGCTGTGACTGGCTTAGCAGGCCGGCAGTGGATAAACAAATTGCTCAAGACAATATAAGGTATGTGTGTGTGTGTGTGTTTAATGTAACCATTGCATGAGTTGGTAAATGCACGGCGTTGGTCGCACTTGGTTTGCGCATTTTTGTATGCGTTATACCTATTTTCGCTATTGTAAGCGCCCGGGTTTTCTTTTAAGATTTAGTACCACAAACACTCGTTAGTATTATTATCATTATTATTGTCCACATCCCTTACAGTGATCATATCACTAATGAAGGAGAAGAGAATAAATGGCATTTATAGGGGATTCATGTTTACAGTAGCCAAGAGTGGCCATGGCCTCCAGAAGTCCGACCTGCCGTCCCCATCGATGAAGATGGAATCACACATTGCCTGGCAAACAGGACTCTGGTAAAACCACGATTGGCCTGGTAAGTCAATAGTGGATGATATTCTGTTCACACACACACACACACATACACACACACACACGCACGCACGCACACACACACACACGCACACACACACACACACACGCACACATACACACACATTCAAGATGGCGGAGACTCCTGACGGATAAAAATTTCGGCAGTCAGAGATAACAGGAAATAGTCTCAAATGACCAGAACAAGACGGGGGCGCCTTGCTGAACAGAGGCAAGAAGCTGAGTCTGCGGAAAAGACCGATTACGAGAGGCCGTCCACCAGCGACAAGCGAGACAGGATTGAAAAGGCAGAGACTGTCCCTTCAAATGGCGCTTCGACCGCGGTTACCACGGGCACGCAGAGCGGGACAACTTCCATCACATCTATACCAAGCTCTGCGGAACTCGTGAGTACGATCGTTGAACTAAAAAACATCGTACTGGATCTGCGCAACCAGGTCAGTACCTTAGAAAGGACTGTGCTTGCGCAGATCGAGGCCCGGTCGACAGCAACCGCCACCATCAAACCGACCAGGAACAGTCATACACAGACAGATAATTCCACAACTCCCACGTACGCAGACGTTCTAAAACAAAAGCACACACGCAGGCAGGACGTCCAACAGGCACAACGATCAAACACAACAAAAACTAGCAGCAGTACACGAGCGAAAACAGAGCTTGAAAAGAAAACCAAAGACGGGAAAGAACACCATGACATCAAAAAAGCTAAAGACGTCACATCACAGCTCAAGGACGCAACGTCACACACCAAAAAGATTTCAGAACAACGTAAAACAAACCACGACCTTCCCTATGTTCTGACTATCCATGATTCGGTGTTGAAAGGTGTCAACTCGAGACGACTGGGACGATCTTATGGTTTTGAAGGAGACTCAAGTACTGTGAATAACATTCATGACATACAAAAATCTTTAGACAAGTCACTTTCCAACTTTGACAATCCTGCAGACTGTATTGTTTTACACTGTGGTGTCCACGAACTGAATAGCAAAGATCTCAAAGCAACAACACAAAATTTAGCTTCTTCCATCAAACATATAGAATCTAACACAAAAATATCCAAACACAAAGATAGTCATCAGCAAGGTCGCCCCTGTACGACATTCACGTATGGAAGTTCGGCGGAATTTGTTTAACGCCTTTTTATCTGCTGAACTTGTTAACATAAAAAATCTATCATTTGTCTCCCATGATAACCTTCGAACTAACCAGCAGTTTCTACAGGACAATATTCACCCCACCGCCAGAGGAAGCAGCGTGATAGCGGGGAACCTGGGAAGACACATTCGGGATCTATTTTGGGAGACGCCTAGAAGACCAGGAGGATCACGACCTTCACGGCCACACGCCTCTAGATTCTCCCGAGGACCGTTCCCCTATTTTGACAGCTATGAACCGTGGTGGCTGTCATACAACATGTTTTGAATGAATAGTAGTAGATCTACAGTGACCAACGTTTCATGTCACAGGACTTTTTCCTCGTCTTCTCTGACAGTTCTCTTGTTGAAAGTGTATAAACGCTAGGAATTAGTCAGTCAGGACTCAGACTATAATCTCTGTACATTTGAAGGCGTGTATACTATTATTTAATTTATTTATAATTTATTTCTGTTCTAGATCAAAAGTCTTATCTTGATTAGTAGGACTTCTTTTCTCCATAGTTTTACTCATTTTTTGTTTCTACCTTTACTTTATAGTAAAAGTAATCATTCCCCCCCCCCTCCCCATTTTCCTCGTACACAGAAAACCAAATATACGTGATTTTCAAACAAATCACCGTTAATTGAAAATAAGGGATTAGCAGACAATGAAAATCAATTTTTTACAGTGGAATTGTAGGTCTATTTCCACCAATTCAGCATACCTGGAACATTTCCTTGCCTCAATCAGTGTGAAGTCTTGATTCTGCAGTCGCTTAATGTTATACCAACCAAACTTCCCAATTTCCAAAATTACTATTATCCACCAGTGTATGCCTATGGGAATCCCGGGAAGAAAGTAGCCACTGCGATATACATACTTAAAGAGTTACAATATCACATATTTACTTCCCCAGTTTTAACGTCAACTGAAGACTTACACGCTTGTGCCGCTACAGTACAATTCAGTAATTCTTTTATCCTGAACGTTTTGTCAGTCTACCTGCCAACAGGTCCAAATGACCACAACACAGAATGGCTGCGCACGATTCCGGATCTGCTGCACGGTAAATGGCTAATAGGTGGAGACTTTAATTCCCACTCCCCGTTTTGGGAAAAAGATTGCTGTACTGTGACAAGCAATCGTTTAGTAGAAAATATAGTTGACAGTTCGCTTTACCTTTTGAATGATGGGAGTGTCACTAGAATTCCTGATATTTCCAAACATCGGGCAACAGCCATCGATCTGTCTTTAATCTCACCAGAATTAGTACCCTGCTGTACCTGGGACACTCACAGAGATACTTTAGGAAGTGATCACTTACCTATCCTCATAACACTAACTAACGAAAACATCAGGATGAAAGACAGCATTCCTGATATTATACCAAAATATAATTATTCACGCGCTGATTGGTCCTTGTTTCAGACTGTTCTTTCTAATCGAGATTTCACACATTATGAAAGTGAAAATGTAGACGTTATGTTTTCTAAATTCCAGGAGTCAGTTCTAGCTGCTGCAAACCTTTCCATCCCGAAACTCAAAACTTTTAAGTCTAATAACCGTTTGGGTAATGTTTGGTGGACGGAGGTATGTGAGCAAGCAGTTCAGTATAAAAAAGAGAAATACAAAATCTACATCAAAAGCAGGAAACCTGAAGATCATATGGAAATGAAAAAAGCTAACACCCAGTGTAATAAAATCATCGCTGAAGCAAAGAAAAATTACTGGGCATCATACTGCACAAAAGAAATTTCAGATTTCAAGGATTTCCATAAAGTATGGACAAAAATGAATCAAATGAAAAATGGAGCCAACTTACCTAGGTGTCCAATAATGATTGATACAAGTCACAAATTTCTTTCCGACATGGACAAAGCTGAAACTTTTGTGGAACTTTTTGCCCAAAATAGTAAAGTAGATGGTTTGACTCCTACCTGCAAACACTACAGGGAAATGGCAGCTAACAACCCTATCTACACTGATCCAATACCTCAAAATGATCTCTGGTTTAATTCTCCAATCACCTTAGAAGAGTTAAAAAACACTATCTTGTCTCTGCGCAACAAAAGGAGTTCGGTAGGTGTTGATGCAGTTTCAACTGAAATGATTAAACATCTTCCAGAAAACTATATTATTTTTTTACACAAATTTTTTCAGAAATGCTGGGCTGGTGGAACTATACCACAATTATGGCAAACGTCTGTTGTTATACCAGTATTAAAAGCAGGAAAGCCTAAAAACAATAAAAACAGTTACAGACCTATTGCTTTAACGTCCCATACGAGCAAACTATTGGAAAAATTGGTATTAAACAGACTTGTACATTACTGTGATAAAAATAACGTTATTCCAGTAAATCAGGCTGGTTTTAGAAAAGGGAGATCTACAGTTGAGCACCTGGTTAAACTTACCACTCACATCAAGAAAGAGTTTGCCCGCAGAAAAAGTCTTTTAGCTACATTTTTTTATGTGAAAAAAGCTTACGATCAAGTTTGGCATACGCGTTTATTATACAAGCTGAAATCTATTGGTTTATCTGGCAATATGTACGATTACATTAAGTCTTTTTTAGCCAATAGAACTATTCAGGCAAGAGTGGGAACTAGTTATTCTACTTCACGACATCTTGATATGGGAATTCCACAAGGTTCAGTGATAGCACCGCTTTTATTTAATATCCTTATACAGGATCTTCCTAAAGCACTCTCAAATCGTGTTGTTTTGGCACAGTATGCTGATGATATATGTATTTGGATGAATATTACTTTAAAAAAGACAACTCCACAGAGAGCACAGAATTACATTAGGAAATTGTATCAATCTGATCTTGATAATCTTGGAAACTATATGTTAGAAAATGGTCTGTCGTTGTCAGCGGAAAAAACTAACATGATGCTATTTAATTCTGGTGGTACTTTAAGTAACTTGCCTACTTTCAGATTGCTTGGTGAAGTGTTACATTACAAACAGGTTGTAAAATTTCTGGGAGTCTTTATGACATCGAAATTAAACTGGAATGTCCATTTTGATTATATTTCAACAAAAGCAAGAAAAGCCCTAAATTTTCTAAAGATAATAAGCCGATTACCTTGGGGAATGGATACGAACATACTAATTCATCTGTCAACAGCACTTGTACGATCTAAATTATCCTATGCGCAAGAAGTGTTTTTCAGTGCACCAAAATATTTATTAAAGAAGATACAAAGCTTAGACTGCAAAAGTATTAAAATTGCTCTAGGTGTCCCTACTCATGCCTCTAATCTGGAAACGTACAAAGTTGCTGGAATTCTGCCTCTGAACAACTATCGTGAGCTAGCGACAGCAAAATTTGCAGTTAGAACTACTTCACAAACGGACAATTTTGTGAGTAAGGAAATTAAAATCAGGTCTGATGTTGACTTTCCAAAGCGAGCAAAAAGCATTTCATCACAAATGACTGTTTCAACTTACATATCTGACTTGGTCAAACAGTCTAACATAAATATGGATGAAATAGCTGAGACACCATCAACAACGCCTATCCCTACATGTGAAATGCAAAAAGCCTCTTTTGATATTGATTATACAGACGCTAAGAAATCTGAAAACGTCAACATTTCGATATCCACAGCAAGAGAACACATCGATGAAAAATACCGTACCCACCTTCACATTTTTACCGATGGATCAGTCTTAGAAAATAAATGTGCTGGAGCAGCATTTTATGTTCCAAAATTTAAGATAAAAAAGTCATTTTTCGTTGGGGCAAACATCGATCTTTACAGCGGAATTAGTCGCTATTAATCAAGCATTGCATTATCTAGTAAATCTTAAACCCATGTCTTTCAAAGTAGTTCTCTTTGTTGACTCAAAATCTGTATTATATGCCTTACGGTCTTTTAATGCCGACACAAGACCTGATTTAATTACTGAGGCAAATCATCTTATACATCGTTTAAGGGTCAAAGGTACAGATATCAGTTTATGCTGGGTGCCTTCTCATGTTGGTCTTCACGGCAACGAAGTAGTTGACAGAGCAGCTAAGCAAGGCGCCCAGAATGCTGATAATGCTATAGAATTACATGTTCATACCTCCGTAAAAGAAGCTTG
>JAPXFY010000014.1:51159667-51162167 GCA_030674185.1 Monoplex corrugatus | reverse complement strand
TGTAACATCTTTCTCTGTATATATATATATATATATAGAGAGAGAGAGAGAGAGAGAAAACTGAAACTGAAACTGAAACTGTTTATTGTCATTACCCGAAAAGGTCTTTTGACAAGGGGGATAACAATTTTCCAGTAGGCGACACATAATCCACTCTTTGTATGTGCGCAAATTCTTCACGCATAATCAAAAAAAATATCGAACATCCATTCCTTGAACAGTCGAACATATTCAAATCATATATAATAAACAATCATCCATTTTACCACTACTACATAATACAAAGAAAACAACAACAAAAAATATCAGAACAGTGTTCCCACATTCAGGCCAATAATTTGTCTAGGTTTAGACAAACCAAAATCTTTTTCACACACCCACACCCACACACACGCATCCATATACACTCACACGCGGGCGCGCGCTCGTGCGCACAACACACACAATCAAAACTGTAATATGATGAAACATCTGGGCTAGACCACCCAAACCTTACATTTAGTGATAATAATATAATCTTCACATAACTGCCCCATAATACTCTGTTAACAAGGGACATCACTATGCCTTTTATTTATTTGTTTTTTGGTTTGTTTTTGTTTTTTTGTTTTTGTTAGCATGTATAGTAGACCCTTAAGTGTCTATATACCCTTTCAATATCCACTTCTAACATATTCTACAAATATACCATTATTTTCATATTATTAGCTACTCTTAAATTATCGGCAAACAAAGCAAAATAAAGCAAATGAAAACAGCTCTTTACAAAACAGAGTCTATAATAAAACGGCTTCTTTTGGAGTTAACGTGATATAGCCCACATCAGTCAAAGGAGATTAAATTAATCCCAGTATGATATTGTCTAGCACTATTGTCGGGCTTGTAAGTGTTTATGTCTTATTTTTTGTGCTTCCGCAATGTATAGTGCCACTGATTTGATTATGACTTCGTCATCAGACGACAAAATAGATACAACATCTTGTCTTTTGACCATGTCGGATTCAAAAACTTTGCATTTTCCACGTATTGTGTCAAAAATTTGGCATTGGAATAAAAAGTGTTTTTCATTATCGACATTGTTTCCACATAAGGGGCAAGGATATACTGTGGAGAGAGAGAGAGAGAGAGGAGGAGAGAGAGAGAGGAGAGAGAGAGGAGAGAGAGAGACAGAGAGAGAGAGAGACAGAGAGAGACACAGAGAGAGATACATATACATATATATATATATATGTGTGTGTGTATGTATGTATATATGCACATGCACCAGCACATCATCAAAACATGTCAGGCTGCATACATCGAACTTAGACCCCATTAATTCTATTAGACACTACCTTACATTAGACGCAACCAAGACGTTAGTTACTGCATGCATTCTGTCTAGGTTAGATTATTGCAATTCACTCCTTGCGGGTTGCCCTCAGAAACATCTCAAACATTTGCAACAAGTTCAGAACTCTGCAGCTAAACTCATCTTCAAGGCACGTAGGTCACAGCACTGCACACCCCTGTTTCAGACACTGCACTGGCTCCCGGTTGAACAAAGAATAAAATACAAGATTTGCTGCCTTTGTTATCACATCATTTCTGGAACTGCTCCTGACTATCTCTCTGAACTCTTGACTGTCTACGTACCTTCTCGATCACTCCGCTCTTCTGTGGATGACAAGAAGTTTCGTGTGCCAAAATATAACAGAGAAACTCACGGTGGTAGAGCCTTTGCAGTTTTTGCTGTTCAGACATGGAACTTGTTGCCTCAGTCCGTCCGCCACTCTAAAACTCTACCATCTTTCAAAACAAGTTTAAAAACTTACTTCTTTAAACAGTGTTTTTCCTGATTTTGGCTAGTGGGTTGATCCTGCTTGACATTCTGGATGAAATTGTGCACAATGGGGGTGCCAGTGTGTGTGTGTGTGTGTGTGTTGTGTGTGTGTGTGTGTGTGTGTGTGTGTGTGTGTGTGTGTATGTGGTGTGTGTGGTGTGTGTGGTTTGAAAATGGGGGGAGAGGGGTGGGCGGGGAAGGGGTGAGAGGGAGAGAGATTATTTGGTGTGTCTGTGTGGTTGTTGATTTCCTGTGGATAGTTTTTGATGAGTTTGTTTGTATTGTAGCCTGTTATTTGGTTTATATATGTATGGTTTACTGATGTAAAGCGCTTTGAGGTTTCGGAAAGCGCTCTATAAATGCACTATTATTATTATTATATTATTTTTTATATATTATATATATAATTATATATATATATATATATATGTGTGTGTGTATAGAGAAAGACATATACATATACATACACTTACATCTACATACACATATGTAGCAGCAGTCACAATTGCACGCGTCATCGGGGAGTCGAACTACACCAAAAATAATTCCATAAAACATTTCTGTTGGCCTGGAAGAATGAAATATTCTGCCAACATAATTATAACACTAATTGTGAAATATTGAAGGCAATCTCAATTTGTATCATGTGTACTTTTGCGTCATATCCCTATTTTTTGT
>JAPXFY010000014.1:51149667-51154667 GCA_030674185.1 Monoplex corrugatus | reverse complement strand
TGAAGAGCATGGTTTACAGTGCAGCATTTTCAACCAAGTTCAAAACGGCAACTTGATGTCTGAGTTTTTTCCCCTTGTATACACGCCCATTGCTGTTAACTCCCCTTAACTTCACAATTTGAAGTTACCTCCCAGCTAATTGCAGCAGCTGACAGGTGTGTCTGGCGTTACTGTCATTACTGAGGGACTCAAGTGCTATATTTTTAACCACCTTTTTCAAATAATAACAATTTTTATATAATAGTAAACCACGAACAAAAAACAAACAAACAAACAAAAACAAAACGAGTCGTTGTGGTGAAGTGGTCGCCGCAGTGGAAGGTCGTGGGTTCGAATCCCATGAGTTCTATCAAAATCTTTGTGGGATTTGTGTGTGGCCCCCCAAAAGGATTCTATCCGCAGTCAAACATGCTATATATATGGGCTCATTTGGAAGACTGGAACAATACAAGTCAAGTCTCATTATCTTCACGATTGCGTCAATGAGGATGTTGCCTAGAATGCATGCCCAGCACCGCAGGAACCTGTATCTCTCTGGCCCAGTTGACGCCAGAATATATTATGATTGTAAGCGTAAAGTACAGCCCTGTCACGCATTACGCAGTCTCGATCTAGAATGGAACTCTATAGCATCATGATTATAGTATCCATCGTCATCATCTTCACTAGCTAGTGACTGTGTTTACTTTCGAGGACATATCTACGCAAAACGTGTCTTCAAAGGCACATGCCAGGCAAAAAGTCTGTCACATTAATTTAACCATCTTGTTCCCTTTAATTCTGCTTTCCATATATACTCACCAATCCACCCACACAAACATATATAGATATATGTTATATACAATATATCGCTGTCTGTGTGTCTCTGAGTGTTTGTGTTTGTTTAATTGTTTAACATTCCGCACCCACATAAGCGATACGGCAGACGAATTAAAAAAACGTGTTTGTGTGTGAGTGTGTGTGTGAGTGAGTGAGTGAGTGTGTGTGTGTGTGTGTGTGTGTGTGTGTGTGTGTGTGTGTGTGTGTGTGTGTGTGTGTGTGTGTGTGTGTGTGTGTGTGTGTATGTGTGTGTTGTGTTGATTCATTATTTCTTCAATGTCTATTTCCATTTGTGCTTTAGAAATCCTTTAAAAAGAGTGGGCTGGATTAAGTTTTGAAGTTGATGTGGAAGTGTTTCAAACTCAAGTAGTAATGAAATATCAAAAAGCAAAGAATCAAGAGAAAAGCGCATAAAATTTTAGAACAGCCAGATATCATTAAAGTGCCTGTGTGTGTGTGTGTGTGTGTGTGTGTGTGTGTGTGTGTGGTGTGGTGTGTGTGTGTGTGTTGTGTGTGTGTGTGTGTTGTGTGTGTGTGTGTTGTTTGATTGCGTTTGTACTGGGTGTGTGTATGTGTGTGTGTGAGAGAGAGGTGGGAGTGGAACGGGGAAAGAGAGCGAGAGACAGACAGACAGACAGACATACATACATACAGACAGATTGACAGACAGACAGACAGACAGAGTGAGAGAGAGAGAGAGAGAACGAGAGGGAGAGAGAAAGAGAGAGAGGAAAAGAGACAGAGATAGAGAGAGACAGAGACACAGAGAGAGAAAGAGAGACAGAGAGACAGAGACAGAGACAAGAGAGAGACAGAGACTGAGAGATTCTCTCTCCTTTAGGTGATGCCATTCGTAATCTTTTTTTTTTTTTTTAAATTATTTTTTACAGTTTTCTTGGTGCTGTCATTTTGGTGCAAAATGACGTTGCGGAAATGAAAATAAACCCCATGCTGTCCCACTGAACCGCGAAGAGGTGAGTAGGCTAAACTGGCACATGTCCTGGGGGAAAAAGCATCAACACTCACAACAATCCATGCCTTGTCTTCGCAGCCACTTATATGAAGTGGGCTCCAAAGATTGAGTGAAACATAAAAACAGTTACAGAATGCCTTGACATCCATTGCGTGGCAGCTGCTCTGTTCTGTTGTAACCCAGCTTTAGGGTTCATTTTGCTTATAGCCCGGCCGACTACTAGAGCCATATCAGGGCTAATGGTAACCCAGCTTGATGAAGAAACTGCTTAGCTGTACTGATGACATGGTAAGTATATCTATCTAAATGAGACAAAAACAACAAAGTTTGAATAATAAGTATGCAAAATTATATCTATCTAGAATGAGACAAAAACAACAAAGTTTGAATAATAAGTATGCAAAATTATATCTATCTAAATGAGACAAAAAACAACAAAGTTTGAATAATAAGTATGCAGAATGATATCTCTGGCTCAGAAGACAGTTCAGAAGACATTTCCTTCATCATCATCATCATCATGTGCCCTGTCCCATGGCGTTGGCGATCATGCCCCCCCCCCCCCCCCCCCCCCCGTTCGAAGCTATTCCTCGTCACTGCAAGTACATCTCCCACCCTCCCCGTCCCCAGCCACCCTGCAATTGTATATATCTTGGTGATTTTATCGTGGTATCACAATGTTCAAACCCAAGCCATGGAAAGGAGGAGTTACTGCGAAATGCCAAACATCACACACACACTGATATCACTAATAAACCAGTGTACCAAGCCATCAAGCAGAACATTGGACTGCATGAAGATCTGCTGACTTCAGTTAAGAAAAGAAAATGACGTTGGTACGGGCATGAGGCACGACCAGTGACTTGCTAGATCAGTCCTCGGTGAACTATTAATGGAGATAGATGGAGGGGAAGAGGAATAAAATGATGGACTGACAACATTGCAGAATGGACAGAGAAACCATTTGCGTAGACCCGGAATCTGGCACACAGTCAACAGAGTTGGAAGAGTCTGGTGAAAGTTATTCAGTGCGGCGCCCCAGTGCGGACTTAACGGAGAAAAAGAAGAAGAAAAACAAGAAGAAGAACAATAACCAGACCAAGAAAAGAAGAAGAAGAAGACAAAAACAAGCAGCAGCTGCAGAAGAAGAAGAAGAAGAAGAAGAAGTAGAAGGAGGAGGAGGAGAAGAAGAAGAAGAAGAAGCAAGAAGAAGAAGAAGAAGCAAGAAGAGGAGAAGAAGAAGACAAGAGAGGAAAGAAAGAGAAGAGTTGTAGTAGAAGGGAGAGGGACAAAGAAAAGAAGAAGAAGAAAAGAAGAAGAAGAAGAAGAAGAAAAGAAGAAGAAGAAGAAAAAAGAAGAAGAAGAAAAAGAGAAGAAGAAGAAGAAGAAGAAGAAGAAGAAGAAAAGAAGAAGAAGAAGAAGAAGAAGAAGAAAAGAAGAAGAAGAAGAAGAAGAAGAAGAAGAAGAAGAAGAAGAAGAAGAAGAAGAAGAAGAAAGAAGAAGAAGAAAGAAGAAGAAGAAGAAGAAGTAGTAGAAAAAGAAGAAGAAAAAGAAGAAAAGAAGAAGAAAGAAGAAGAAGAAGAAGAAGAAGAAGAAGAAGAAGAAGAAGAAGAAAAAGAAGAAGAAGTAGAAGAAGAAGTAGAAGAAGAAGAAGAAGAAGAAACACAATCAATATATATAACCATAATTCTGCCAATATACTGTTTACGTATAATTTGAAAGCTAGATCACGCCTCTTCCATCTCAATACCCTCACGAACGCACAGTTTATATATGACTGAGCAGTTTCCCCAGGTCATAAATGGCAGGCTTGAATAGGGCACCGACGGCAATGTTCAGTCACAATGATTTCCTGATTTCCAACTTGAACAAAGTGCAAAGCCCACAAGCCAACAGTAAATGGATTGTTTAGACCTGATATCAGTTTCAAGAAAGGTGGCCCCGTAAAACGCCAGCAGTCTGCTAAATGAGTCACTGCCCATCAACAACAACAAAAAGCAGGCACGTGGAATGAACTGTCACGGCGCCAAATCTGCCACGTGGCGAGTGCCAAACCGTCAGGTGTAAAGGACAACAATGTCTAAGTGTGGGCCGACCCTTACCTGTATTGTGGCTGTTTATAGGACCACACCTGCATGCGGTGAGAGGGAAGTCTAGACAAACGTAAGTGAGAGAGGGGACAATGACTTTAAAGGTGATATTTAATGTTGCCTATTTTCAGCAAGGGGCGGGGGAAAGAGGAGGCGGAAAGCAGGTCAGCTTTCATCCAAAATTTGCAAGCTAAAAAACGTCTTACACTCAAGGAGCGTGGAAGAAACAAATATTCTTTTACTGGGCAGAGTTGCTGGGCATCAAAGCTTTGGCGAATCTATTAAAATACTGTCTCGTCTATATCACTAATTCTATAAAAATAATTTTATGTGATTTTGGTTTGTGGTGCAAATCGTTTAGAATCTTATCCAGATGCTCAGGTGTCCCAACACTAGGATATGGCTGAAAGGAGCTGTTGAACGTTAACTGCTTTCTGGAAGAAATGAGCTTTTCAGTTTCCATCAAGATAAATTTCTGGCCCTTAAGTCAGAAAGGATGTAAACAACAGAAGTTAGAAGTAAATATAAAGTCCTGTGTGAAGGAAAATCTTGTCGTTAAGTCACGTTTGGAGTAAGAAATTTGGAATTTGTTCAAGAAGGAATCATCGCGCTCGGACAATTCCATACGCACTGCAACAAAATCTGCCAACAATTGTCTGACAGACTCCCTTTGCCTGCGCAATACGCTATGCCCAGCAAGGTCTTGGAATAAACACTACACTAACACCACCAGAATACATGTAATAATAACATGCAGTGGGCAGTAAACAGAGCAGATTTTTTATATGGCTGGCTGGGATTGAACTCCAGATATCAGATCTTGATGACAGCTCTCTGAAAGAACCAACCAACCCACGTGATAATGGCTTTACTAATAATATCTAAAATAGAAATTATATCAATAGTGTTTAAAACAGAAAAATCCTTTTTGATAAATTAGACACAGTTGTTAGGAAACCAGAGCTAACAGACTGACTTGAAGTGTTAGATCTCTGGCGCCATTTTAACAACAAATTGTTTTCCTGTGTGGTAGGTGGGATTCAGATTTATGGTTTTGTAGTTACTGTTTTATGCTGAGAGTTTTCTTGTTTCAGCCATATAGGCGTGATATATGTGTA
>JAPXFY010000014.1:51129667-51147167 GCA_030674185.1 Monoplex corrugatus | reverse complement strand
GTTTAGTACCTTGTTTTTCAGCCTACCGAGAGCCTGACTGGCTTTGCTGATTCGTGAATCAATTTCCTGATCGATGGAGCCGTCTGCAGAGATGATACTTCCAAGGTATTTAAAGTTCTTGGTGTTCTTCAGACTGTTGCCATCGATGGTGATGTTTGGAGACAGTGGGTTAGTTTGTGGGCAGGCTGGTGAAGAACTTAAGTTTTCCCGATGCTTATTGTAAGTCCAAAGAGCTTTGAGGCTTCTGCAAAGTGATTGAGCATTGTTTGCAGGTCCGCTTCAGAGTGAGCATTCAAGGAGCAGTCATCGGCGAAGAGCGCCTCCTGAAGGAATTCTGTGCTGGTTTTTGTCTTGGCTTGCAGGCGACGTAGATCAAAAAGGGAGCCATCCAGGCGGTACTTTAGGTATATTCCCTTGTCAAGATCCTTGCAGGCGTGGGAAAGCATGGCGGTGAAGAAGATATTGAAGAGGACTGGTGCCAGGACACAGCCTTGTTTGACGCCATTTGTAATTTCGAATTCGTCAGTCATGTTGCCACTTGCAAGAACTTGCCCACTCATGCCTGTGTGGAAGAACTGGATGATCTTTAGGAATTTGGGAGGGCAGCCAATCCGTTCTAGGACAGTCCACAGGGCTTCTCTGTTGACCGTGTCGAAAGCCTTGGTAAGGTCAACAAAGACTGAGTAAAGAGGCCTATTCTGTTCTATGCACTTTTCTTGAATTTGTCTCATAGCAAAGATCATGTCCACAGTGCTTCTCCCTGGCCTAAAGCCACATTGAGCCTCTGGTAGGATCTGTTCTGAGATGGTTATCAGTCTGTTGAGGATAACCCTTGCAAATATTTTCCCTGCTATGGAGAGAAGAGAGATGCCCCTGTAGTTTCCGCAGTCTGCTTTACTACCTTTGTTCTTGTACAGCGCAACTATGAGCGCGTCTTTGAAATCAGCAGGCATTTGCTCTTCTTCCCAGACCTGTAGCAGGATGTCATGGAAGGTTTCCAGGGCTTTGGGGCCTGCTGCCTTGAAGATCTCAGCGGGAATGCTGTCTTTTCCAGAGCTCTGCCGGAGTTGGTCTTGCTTATTGCCTTTTTGATTTCATCTAGAGTAGGAGGAGCGTCTAGGTCTTCCAGGAGTGGTTGCTGGGGGATTTGATTGAGAGCATCTTGATCAACAGTGGAAGGTCTGTTCAAAAGAGAGCTGAAATGTTCGGTCCAGCGCTTGAGGAGCCCTTCTTGGTCCTTGATCAGGGTTTTGCCATCCGAGGACAACAAGGGAGAACATCCTGAGGTTGTTGGGCCGTAGACGGTTTTCAGAGAGCTGAAGAACATCTTGGAGTTGTGGGTATCAGCATAGAGTTGAATTTCTTCGGCCTTATTGTTCCACCATGAATCTTGCATCTCACGTAGATCTTTCTGGGCTCTAGCTTGAAGGGACTTGAATCTTTCCTTTTTGGGGAGGGATGAGGGGTCGTTTTGCCATTCTGCATAGGCTTTGTTCTTGGCTTGGATAGTAGCTTGAATTTGCTCATTGTTTTCATCGAACCAGTCTTGGTGTGTTTTAGCTTTCGGACCAAGTATAGCAGTGGCAGTTTCATTGACAGCTGTTTTGAAGGAAGTCCATTTTTCAGATAAGTCACCGGTAGGAATGGGATCTTCACTGAGTTTCTTTTCGAGAGCTTCTTCGAACTTGTTTCTGTAGAACTCGCTTTCAAGCTTTGTTGTGTTGTAGGAGACTCTGGGGTTCTTTGGCTTTTTTCGGTGAAGTGGCTGGATGTGCATGTCCATGACAGTTTTCACTAGTCGATGGTCTGTCCAGCAGTTGGCCCCTCTCATGGCTCTAGTCAGGTGGACATCCTTCCTGTCTCTCTGGCGTACAATGACGTAATCGATCATGTGCCAGTGTTTCGACCTGGGATGCATCCAAGTAGTCTTGAACTTGTCAGCCATTCTGAAAAGGGTGTTTGTGATGCACAGACCATGTTCAGCGCACATGCTGAGGAGGAGGAAACCATTGTCGTTGACTCTGCCCACTCCATGAGGCCCAAGAACATTTTCCCAGCTGCTGTTATCTTTTCCTACGCGGGCATTGAAGTCACCTAGTAGGACAATCTTGTCGTTCTTTGGAGTGGATTGAATGAGCTTGGTTAGCTGTTGGTAAAATTGTTCCTTTGTGTCATCCGGGCTAGTGAGTGTGGGGGCGTAAGCGCTGATGATGTGGCGTGTCTAGACCTGCTGAGGGGGACGCGGAGCTTCATTAAGCGCTCGTTGATTCCGACTGGTAGCGCAGGAAGGCTCTTCAGGAGGGCTGATCTGATGGCAAAGCCAACTCCATGAATTCGGTCCTCTGTCTGTGGTTTTCCTTTCCAAAAATAGGTGTAGCCACCTCCTTCTTCCTTTAGTGAGCCCTCATCTGGAAAACGCGTCTCACGAAGTGCAGCGATGTCAATGTTGTAGCGTTGGAGTTCTCTCGCCACAAGGGCGGTTCTTCGTTCAGGTCTGTTGGTCTTATCTCTATCGAGGAGAGTTCGGACATTCCAGGATCCAAGGATTATTTTTCTCTTTTTTGTTGTCTTCGACCGCAAAATGGATGAGTCTGTCAGCCGCGGTAAACTGACCAGACTTTGAATGGCAGGCATTTGTTTGGGTCACCTTTTCTAGACCCCTCCCTCATTTGAGGGTGGGCGACGATGATGAGCTGTAGAATGAACCTGTGCGTGACTTTGTTTAAAGTGGAGCTGTCGTTGCACGGTGGCAGTCCCACTCTCTCGGCCTAGGAAGCCTTTACCCAGTGGCACGGAAACCGTTACGTCTGGAGACTGCTAGGCTGCATCTGTAGGCCTTCCTTTTTCAGAAAACACCAGAATTTCACATATATACACATGTAAACGCACACACTCACACATATTAACACACAGAGAAACGCATGCACGCACACAAACATATCATTGGCATGCTAATCCATGTACAACACACACACACACACACACACACACACACACACACACACACACACACACACACACACACACACACACACACAAACACACACAAACACACACACACCTTTAGCATACTACTCCATGTACAATACACACACACATACGCACGCGCGCATACACACACACACACACACACACACACACACATACACTTATATGAAAAGGTTATTCCTCAGCTTTCCAAGTAATAGCCTATTTACCGAGTTTTCAATGCCAACTAACAAGCTATTTGCGGTCTGCATGCGAGTGGCGCGCAGGATGTGTGTGTGTGTATGTGTATGTGTGCGCGCGCGCGTGTGTGTGTATGTGTGTGTGTGTTGTGTATATGTGTGTGCGTGTACATTGGTATGCTTGCATGTTTGTGTATGTGTGTGTTTGTATATGTGCATCGACATATATGTTTGTGTCTGTGTGTGTGCGCGTGCGTATGTGCATTTTCATGCTTGTGTATTCGTGAATATTTATGCCTGTGTATGCGCACATATGCTCTGTGTACACGTGTGTATATGCGTGCGTATTTGTCTACATTGGTATGCTTTGTGTATGCGGTTTTTTTTATGTATATATGCACATTGATATGCTTGTGTGTGTGTGTGTGTGTGTGTATGTGTGTGTTGTGTGTGTGTGTGTGTGTGTGTGTTGTGTGTGTGTGTGTGTGTGTGTGTGTGTGTGTGTGTGTGTGTGTGTGTGTGTGTGTGTGATATCAGTTCGTCGCTCAACTTGTGTATCTGTAAGGGAAATCTTGCTGTTCTTCGTTGTCGATGTCTGTTTGTGTGCTCTTGACCAAGGCCAGTTGACCAAACACTTGCGCCCCTTTTTTGTTTTCTTTTTTTGGTTATATTAGATACGCGTTCTGATTGTATTTTTGAGTTTTTCTGGATCGATAAAAGTCTGGAGGAAAATTGATCAAATGAAGGGACAGGCATTATTTCTCTCTTTAACATAGTGATATATTTTTTGTCCTGGGTGTGCAACTATTTAAACTCTTTCATTTCTAAGGGATAATGTGCTTTACCACAGGCCGGCATTTCCAGTGTTCATACAACATTGAAAAGTTGGTATCATGTTCATTTGAGAAAATGCGTAATTCATTCTCTCTCTCTCTCTCTTCTCCAATACGCCCACCTCTTATCTCAACCCCCCCAACAGCCCCCAAACCCCTGCATTACCAACACCCATCTCCAATCTCTAACAATCTACAATACCCACCTGCAGTCTCCAACCATCGACAACACCAATCTCCAGTCTACAATCACCTACAACATCCATCTCCAAACTCCAAAAATCTCCAGCACCTGTCTCCAGTTTACAGCCATCTACAACTCCCATGTGCAGTCCCCAGCCGTCTACAGCACCCATCTCTAATATCCAGCCACCCACAACACCCACCTGCAGTCCCCAGCTCCAGCCATCTACAACACCCACCTGCAGTCCCCGCTGG
The DNA here is from genome assembly GCA_030674185.1 of Monoplex corrugatus. NCBI lineage: Eukaryota > Metazoa > Mollusca > Gastropoda > Littorinimorpha > Ranellidae > Monoplex > Monoplex corrugatus. The sequence continues at coordinate 51,142,729 of JAPXFY010000014.1, read as the reverse complement.
TGTCAGTGCGGAGCAGAACAACACACAGTATCATGCTGAATTCCCCTGCATGACTACAAGACACCCCAAATCACCTGCAGTTCAACAAATGCTGGGATCAAGTGCTACAGCAATAACTTCCCAACAGAATTGTGTAGATCCTGCATCTATCATCAGTGCATTGGTGCAGGTGCTAAAACCTTTTATGAATTAATCTTCTTTTATTATTTTCATTTCTCTACCTATTTGTTTATTCATTTATTCACTTATTTATTTAGCTATTTAGCTACTTAGTTTACTTTCTTACTTTTAAATATCTTTCTATACCTCTTCTCCACGTTCTTAATATTTATTTGCTTCTGCTGTGTTGTGACCTGCTGCCATCTCCACCTTGTTGGTGTCGCATATTACCTGGGGACAACTTATTTACATTGATACTGTGTTGTGCTATAACTTTGAATGAGATTGACACTGAGACTTACAGACATAATTATTTAATTGACTTGGTCAGTTCAACCGACGGTTGAAACTGACTTGTTTTGGGTGGTGTTAATACCACCTAATTTTCTACAGCTGTGTCTGCCTGTGCCCAGTGTTAGGTGGAGACAAGTATTGCACTGCGAGAGACGCTCAGTATATCCTCAGTGCAGCCTTTATTTTATTTTAGTTTACTTACTTATCTTTTTGTTCTGATTTTGTTTTGTTTTTCTCTGAAGACTGACAGTGTGTATACCTGTAGTCAGTCTTGGCTGAACTGTCAAGAAAAAAAACAGACTCTGCACTGTTACATTTTGTTTTCATCAGTGTATAATATCATTGTTCACACTTTGTATTAGGGGTAGACCAATTTTTTTTTTCTACCCTCTCTTCATATATTTCACTTCAGCGTGCAGACGCAGTGTTGAAATCACCAATGACCACATTCATTCGAAAAAAACAGGATCTGCGTGTTGGTCATGTTAATGTCTATCATCTCCAAAACAAAGTATCAGACCTGTGCGTGTTCCTACACAAACAAAATTATTACCATTTGTACGGTGTGACCGAGACACGACTAGCACCTCATATTACAGATGAAGCTATAGCAATCCCAGACTATTCTGTAATCAGGCGAGATCCCTCATGCCATGGAGAAACTGGAGTTGCGCTTTACATCCACCGAGATATTCAACAAATAACCAACAGACGTTATGACTTAGAAACCAAAGAAGTTGAATGTATCTGGGTGGAGCTAAAGCCTTCTGCAACAACTCCACCTTTACTTATCGGTATTTTATATAGAAATCCCAGGAGCACATACGAATGGCATGACCACTTTCTAAAGATGATGGACAAATTGTGTCAACGACATACAGACATTCTAATGTTAGGTGACTTTAATTTTGACCTACTCACTCCACAACCCGCATGGCAGTCAACGACCACCCTGGTTGGCCTAAAACAATTAATCAAAGATCCAACAAGAATCACAGTAACATCAGAAACACTCTTAGATCATATCTATACAAACAAACCAGAGGCAATAATTAATGCAGCTGTAGATGATTTAAGCATAAGTGATCATCAACCTGTAAACTGCACCTGGTCAGCCAAAGTTCAAAAAATAAAAAAGAATAATCATACATGTATAACATATAGATCATTCAAACACTTTGATGAGGATGCATTCCTCTCTGATCTTGGTAGAGTAGAGTTCAGTAGTGTGTTTAGTACTAGTAATCCTAACGAAGCCCTAGACATTTGGTACAACTTGTTCACGACTGTCCTAAATAAACATGCCCCACTACGACGGAAAAGAGTAAAGCATCCAACAATGCCCCCATGGCTGTCAACAGACATTATCAATGCGATGTCATTACGAGATAAACTCAAGAAAGAAAAACGCTTCATTGAATACAAAACGATGCGTAATAAGGTAAAATCAATGGTCCGTCAAGCCAAGAAGTCTCTCTTTGATCGACTGGTAAAAAACAATAAAGATGTGTCATCACTATGGAGAGCAATGAACTTAGTTATTAAGGGAAGTGGGAAAAAGCTCCCAGGCACGCCTCTCAGTTTCACAGCAAACAAATTCAATGATCATTTTCTGTCAGTATCAGAACTACTAACCCGTCCTATTTCTAACTGTGATCAATATGTCCCCTCTGAAAATCTGATTAACTTTTGCAATGAGAGGACCAATAATACAAGTTCATTTAGTATTCCCAGTATAGCAGTCCATGAAACTGGAATGTATATAAATAAAATGAATAATAAAAAATCATCAGGACCAGATGAAATCAGTCCCAAAATACTAAAACTGTCTCTGCCCTACATCACGGAACCACTTACATATATTTACAACATCAGCATAAAAAACAACGTATTCCCCAGAGCTCTAAAACAGGCCAAAGTTGTACCCTTACCAAAAACAAAAGATCTTTCACAAATAAATAATTACAGGCCAATTTCTCTTCTCTCTGTCCTGTCAAAGCCTTTAGAAAAACATATCCATAAACATCTTTCAGACTACCTGGAAACCAAAAGTATTCTTCACCCACTGCAATCTGGTTTCCGTCAGAACCACTCTTGTCATACAGCCCTAACACGGCTTGCTGACACCTGGTTATTAGCCATGAATGACTGCAAATTAACTGGAGCAGTATTTCTAGACTTTAAAAAGGCTTTTGATCTCGTTGATCATGATATCTTACTAGCTAAATTACGAACGTACCTTGCCAACGACTCAACAGTTTCATTTTTCAATTCCTACTTTCATGAACGCAAACAAAAAGTACATCTTAATGGATCATATTCATCCGAGGGTCATGTGAAATGTGGCGTTCCTCAAGGATCAATCTTAGGACCCATTCTGTTTTCTGTATTCATAAATGACTTACCACTTCATATATCTGATCCCACAGTTCACTGTGATATGTTCGCTGATGACGGAACAATCCATACACAAGACACAAGCATAGCGACTGTAAACACACGTTTACAAAAGAGCCTAAATGAAATTTCTGATTGGTGTGCTAAAAACGCCATGGCTTTGAACCCTACGAAAACTGAATGTATGGTTATATGCACACGCCAAAAACGGCAGCTTGGCCCTCTGTCACTCAATCTGTCTTTGAGAGGTAATTCTATTGCACAAATACCTGAACACCGTCTACTGGGAGTTCTCATTGATCATAATCTTACCTGGCAAAACCACATTGATTATTTATGCAGGATTATCTCCAAGAACTTATTTATTCTGTCCAAATTAAGATATCTAACAGATACAAACACACGCCAATTATTTTATAATGCTCATATTAAATCGCACATAGATTATGCCTCTACACTGTGGGATAGCTCATGTGAAGTTCATCTAAAAAAATTGAACACCTTACATAGGAGGGCAGCAAAACTTATCATGCCAGATCCCACTTTAACAACAGATGAAAAACTTAAACAGTTAGGAATCCTCCCTCTAAAGTCACACTTAATGTTCAATAAAGGTATCACAATGTTTAAAGTATCAAAAAGGAATGTTCCGCAATATCTTCTCAATTTGTTTAATCAGAATGTGCGATCATACTCAAACTCAAGACAAAATCAATTCAAAATTATCCGTCCAAGAATTGACATATATAAAAATAGTTTATCGTTTTCTGGTGCACAACTATGGAACACCCTCCCCCCAAATATCACAAACACTCAATCACTCTCTTCCTTCAAAGTTACTTTATTTAAATACCTTACGTCAGTGTCGTAGATTACCTCAGTTAGCAACAATAACGTCGGCTGCCTTTCAACCTATGACATCTAATCTAGTCAATGTGTGTGTGTGTGTGTGTGTGTGTGTGTGTGTGTGTGTGTGTGTGTGTGTGTGTGTGTGTGTGTGTGTGTGTGTGTGTGTGTGTGTATGCACAATGATAATTCGTGTTCTATTTTTTTTTTTTTTTTTTTTCCTTTTTTTCTCTCTTTAACATTATTGATATTTTAACAGTTCAAACTGCCAACCAGTATTTATTTCTGTATTATATGCGATGATTTGTTGATGACTCTATGACGTGTTTGATTCTGTCTTGCTTCTTCTTTATTTCTCATTGCCTTTGTTCATTTTGTTTGTTTGTTTGTTTTTTGCTTTGCTTGCTTGCCCATCTTATCTGTTAGCCATATTGTCTGTTTGTTTGGTTGGCTCTTATCTGCTGTCTGTATTTGTCACTTTTCTCCAACTGTTATCCGTATCATGCTTGTATCTCTCTTCTCCTATCAAGAAAAACGGCGCTTGATTATGGTTACTATTCTTGATTTATTTATGTCTTATTACATGAATTATTGATTTGTTTACACATGTATGATATTTCTATTATAGCCTACATATGCGTTTATCATTACTGTAATTTCCTATTGTCGAAAGTAACATTTACTTTATTTATCTATCTATACATTTGTCTATTTGACTTCATATCATCTGTTGATTTTCTGTCTCCTGTAGAATTTTATGTGTTTATGCCTTCAATCGACCCAATGTTTGCTACCCCCCCCCCCCCCTTTTTTTTTTTTTTTTTTTTTTTTTTTTTTTTCCCCTCTAATCATCCTTCTGAACTGCTCTTTTTTCTACCTCCATTTATTATCTTTGGGTTTAGTAGCAGTAGTAGTAGTAGTAGTAGTGGTAGTAGTGGTAATTGTTGTTTGTAACAGTGTTAATATTTTTTGTGTGTAATCAGAAAATTGATTTCATCTTCTTTGATTTAATTGTAAGAACATTAGTCTATTTGACGCTTGATTTATCTTCTATAAATTTGTCACATGTAATGTTTCTTCTCCCTCTATTTCATTTTATTTTGTTTTATCTTATTACTATTTTGTTTACTGTGTTTTCCTCTCCTCCTCCTCCTCTTCCTTCTTCTTCTTCCTCTTCTTCGTCTTATTTTTTATTAATATCACTATCAACATTATCTTTCTTTCTTTATTTACTTATCATTATCTACCTGCTCATCTGTCTATCTATCTGTCTATACTATCTACCTCTCTCTCTCTATCTATCTATCTATCTATCTATCTATCTATCTATCTATCTATCTATCTATCTATCTATCTATCTACCTATCTCTAAGTGGTGACTGTACGTTTCTTGATTTCATTGTATCTTAATTTTAGTATTCAACATGTATTTTCCTTAAGCTGTATTTGTTACTGTAAACAAATGTCATGTGTATAGAATAGCAACGGCAAGTTTGAAAAATGGCTTCTAGCCAATAGCTTTTACCGTTGAAAAATAAAGCATCATTGTCATTGTCATTGTCATTGTCTCTCTCTCTCTCTCTCTCTCTCTCTCTCTCTCTCTCTCTCTCTCTCTCTCTCTCTCTCTCTCTCTCTCTCTCTTGTGGTGGTGGTATGTTGTAGTGCTTTCAGCGTTAATATGGACCCATCTCGCAACATGACTTTTTTTCTTATAATTATTTACTGTTGTATTTTCTTCAATCATTTTTTATGTTTATTTTTACAGTCCCGTCAGGCCACCAACACATCTCTAACTCATCGAAAGTGAAGTTTCATGAAGGACCACTCAATTTCGAACACTTCTTTTCGCAATGCTATCATCACGAGCGCGGGGATTATAATGACGACGCTATGAAGTTCCGCCCAGCATTTAGACTGCGTGAGATGGCTGTACACTACGCTTCATTTTTTTTTTAGTAAATACAGTATTTGTAAATAGTAAATACAGTATTTGTATATAGTAAATACAGTATTTGTATAGCGCAAAATCTTGATAGAAATCAAATCTAAGCGCTGAACACACACATACACACGCATGCACACTCACGCACACACACACACACACACACACACACACACACACACACACACACACACACACACACACACACACACACACACACACACACACACACACATGGCTATAAATGGGGGAAAATTATAGAGAACATATCATATACAAATATACATTACAATGTGATTCCACACTGAGTGGAGAATCTATTGATACTACAGATAAAAATTTGATGAAAATCAACATAGTGACAAACACACACACACAAACACACACACACATAGAGTATCATGGTCACACACACACACACACACACACACACACACACACACACACACACACACACACACACACACACACACACACACACATACACACAGAGAGTAACACACAGAGTAACACACAGTAACACGGTGACACAGTTAACATACAAAATGTTCACACTAACATTCACACAGGGCACAGGTACACATGAAACAAAGACTAAATTGCAGGAGTGGTTTATAGTTACGTAAGCCTGTACTGCCAACTAAACCAGATCTACACAGTGCACAACGATTCTTATCTCCCCTGCCCCCCCCCCCCCCCCCCCCCCACCCGAGCTTCATTAGAACTTGAGTGGCAGTCTAGTTGATTTGGTCCGGTTGGGTTGGGTTGGGTTGGTTTGGGTTGGTTTGGTTTGGTTTGGTTTGGTTTGGTTTGGTTTGGTTTGGTTTGGGTTGGGTTTGGTTTGGTTGGGTTGGTTTGGTTTGGGTTGGTTTGGTTTGGTTTGGGTTGGGTTGGGTTGGGTTGGGTTTGGTTGGGTTGGTTTGGTTTGGGTTGGTTTGGTTTGATTTGGTTTAGTTTGATCTAGTTTGGTTTACTTTGGTTTGATTTGGTTGGGTTGGGTTGGGTTGGGTTGGGTTGGCTTGGGTTGGGTTGGCTTGGGTTGAGTCTGGTCAGGTTTGGTTTGGTTTGGTTGGGTTGGGTTTGGTTGGATTGGGTTTGGTTGGGTCAGGTTTGGTTGGGTTTGGTCTGGTTTGGTTTGGTTTGATTTGGGTGGGTGGGTGGGTTGGTTGGTTGGTTGGTTGGTTGGTTTGTTGGTTGGTTGGTTGGTTGGTCGATTGGTTTTGGTTGTTTTTTTCGTTTTTGTGTTTGTTTGTTTGTCATTGATTGTTTGTTAATTTGGGTTTTATTTTTATTTTTTGTTTTGTTTTGCTTTTTATTATGCATCCTGGTGAAAAACAGGCCCCGAGATATACTGACACCTGTGGTGTTGGTCAGGAAATGTGAACAACACCTTCAGTGAAGCATCCGTGAAGAAAGTGGACGAGACTTGGCTATGTGGTCCCAGTCTTCCCAACGATTCCACAGCATGGTCAATTGTAGGTAGTAGGCTGTCTGGTCAGAACAGACTCATCACGATCTTTTAGGACTGACACAGGTAAGAAGCCACCACCACCTCCCAGTCAGTAGTAGTGCATTGTGCTAAACACGATGCCACGTTGACTGATCACGAAGATAGCAATGATCCGACTTTGTATTCCAAAATATCTGTTTTCAGTTTATCTTCTGCTTTCAGATAAGCAGACAAGCATACGTACAGACAGACTGATCGACAGAAGCAAGTCTCTCTCTGTCTCTCTCTCTCTCTCTCTCTCTCCTCTCTCTCTCTCTCTCTCTGTGTCTCTCTCTCTCGTCTCTGTCTCTCTCTCTCTGTCTCTCTCTGGGTCTCTCTCTCTCTGTCTCTCTCTGTCTCTATCTCCACCTCTCTCTGTCTCTCTCTCTCTCTCTCTGTCTCTCTCTCTCTCTCTTTCTCTCTGTCTCTCTCTTTCTCCGCCTCCTCTGTCTGTCTCTCTCTTCTCTCTCTCTCTCTCTCTCTCTCTCTCTCTCTCTCTCTTTCTCCTCTCTCTCTTAACTCCACAGCAAACAACGCAGTTTAATTATAAAACTATTCAGCTGGGAGGCAGCCAAGGTTAAAGTCACCCAGCAGATTATTAATAGCCAGGTGTCTCGTTAAAAAAAAAAAGAGGTTCCACCCCTAATGAACTGCACATGGGACAAACACAACACGGTTAATGAAAGTTTATCGTCCTCCATTTTCGTGTGCATTCAATAAAACCGTTCTGTCTTTGTTTAATGTCATTGTCGTCTTCCACTTTTGTGTGCATCTACTTAAGCCGTTCTGTTTTTACTGTCCTCATTGTCCTCACCCCTCCTTTGTGTGCATCTACTAAAGCCGTTCTGTCTTTGTTTGCTGTCCTCATTGTCCTCACCCCTCCTTTGTGTGCATCTACTAAAACCGTTCTGTCTTTGTTTGCTGTCCTCATTGTCCTCACCCCTCCTTTGTGTGCATCTACTAAAGCCGTTCTGTCTTTGTTTGCTGTCCTCATTGTCCTCACCCCTCCTTTGTGTGCATCTACTAAAGCCGTTCTGTCTTTGTTTGCTGCCCTTATTTTCTTCTCCTTTTGAGTGCATCTATTATAGCTGTTCTGTCTTTGTTTACTGTCCTCGACGTCTTCGCGTTTTGTGTGTATCTACTATAGCCATTCTGTCTTTGTTTGATGTCCTCATTGTTTGCTGCCATTGTCGTTCTGTCTTTGTTTGATGTCTTCATTGTCTTCTCCTTTTGTGTGCATCTACTATAGCCGTTCTGTCTTTGTTTGCTGTCCTCATTGTTTTCCCTTTTTCGTGTGCATCTACTGTGACCGTTCTGTCTTTGTTTGCTGTCTTTGCTGTCTTCCCCTTTCGTGTGCATCTATTATAGTCGTTCTGTCTTTGTTTGCTGTCCTCATCGTCCCCTTTCGTGTGCATCTATTGTAGCCGTTCTGTCTTTGTTTCCTGTCCTTATCTTCTTCCCTTTTTGTGTGCATCTACTATTCCGTTCTGTCTTTGTCTACTGTCCTCATTGTCCACCCCCCCTTTTTTGTGTGTCTGTGTGGTGTGTGTTGTGTTGTGCGTGTGTTGCTGTGTGTGTGTGTGGTTTTGTGTGTGTGTGTGTGTGTGTCTATAGCTGTTCTGTCTTTGTTGTGCATGCTATTGCCGTTTCTGTCTTTGTGTCCTACTGTCCTATCTTCTTCCGCTTTTTGTGTTTTGTTGCATCTACTATATGCCGTTCTGTCTTTGTTGCTGTCCTCATTCGTCCCTCCCCCCATCATTTTGCGTGTCTTGTTTGCCTTATGTCCTTTTGGTTTCTTGTCTGTTTTGTCTCTGTCTCGTCCCCCCCCCCTTTTTTTGTGTGTGCATCTGTTTGCCGTTTGTCTTTGTTTTGCTGTTTGTCTTGTCTTCCCCCCTTTGTGTGTGCATCTTCTTAAGCCGTTCTGTCTTTGTTGCTATCCTTGTCTTCCTCCCCCCTTTTGGTGTGCATCTACTATAGCCAGTTCTGTCTTTGTTGTCTTCATTGTCTCTCCCTTTTGTGTGCATCTACTATTAGCTTTCTGTCTTTGTTCTGTCCTTCATCGTCCTCCTTTTGTGTGCATCTACTTAAGCTGTTCTGTCTTTGTTTGCATGTCCTCATTTTTCTTTGTGCATCTATTAGCTTCTGTCTTTGTTTCTTCCTCATCTCTTCCCCTTTTGTGTGTATCTACTATAGCTGTTCTGTCTTTGTTGCTCTTCATCGTCTTCTCCTTTTGTGTGATTTACTATAGCTGTTTTGTCTTTTTTCTGTCTCATTGCCCCTCCCCCCCCTCTTTTGTGTTTCTACTATAGCCGTTCTGTCTTTGTTTGCTGTCTTCAGCGTCTTCCCCTTTTGTGTGTATTACTATAGCGTTCTGTCTTTGTTTTCTGTCTCATTGCCCCCCACCCTCTTTTGTGTTTATACTAGCCGTTTTGTCTTTGTTTCTGTCTTCAGCCCCCCCTCCTTTTTGTGTATCTACTATAGCCGTTCTGTCTTTGTTTGCTGTCTTCAGCGTCTTCTCCTTTTGTGTGTATCTACTATAGCGTTCTGTCTTTGTTTTCTGTCCTCATTGCCCCCTCCCCCCGCACCCTCTTTTATGTGTATCTACTATAGCCGTTCTGTCTTTGTTTGCTGTCTTCAGCGTCTTCTCCTTTTGTTTTTATCTACCATAGCAGTTTTGTCTTTCTGTCTTCTTTGTTTCTGATTTCGTGTGCGTTCACTAGAGCTAACCCTGTCTTAGTTTCGGTCCACGTAACCTTCCACTTTTGCGTACGTTCATTATAGCTACTCTGGCTGTGTCACAAGGCAGGGAGCTGTTTTTAATCTTGTCTTGTTTTTTAAAAGCCTGTGTCGGCGTTTTTTGTTTAACGTTTAGCATGTGGTTTTTGTACAGTATCTTTTCGGTTTACAGGTAGATCGTTTCATTTTATCCCTGGGGAAGAGAGAGAGAGGGAGGGAGAGAGACAGACAGACAGACAGAGACAACAGAGACAGAGAGACATATAGGGAGAGAGAAGAGAGAGAAAGACAGAGAGACAGAGACAGGCAGACAGATAGACACAGACAGACACACAAGACAGAGAAATGCACAGGGACGGGAGAGAGAGAGAGAGAGAGAGAGAGAGAGAGAGAGAGAGAGAGAGAGAGAGAGAGAGAGAGAGAAACATACATAAACAGACAGACAGAAGACAGACAGACAGAGAAGAGACAGAGCGAGAGACAGAGAGAATCTCAGTGCGTGTGTTGCGCGCGCACTCGCGCGCGTGCGTGTGTGTGTGTGTTGTGTGGTGTGTGTGTGTGTGTGTGTGTGTGTGTGTAGTGTGTGCTGTGTGTGTGTGTTTGTGTGTGTGTTTGTGTGTGTGTTTGTGCGACTGTTCGTGATTGAAAGAGATGTATAAACAAGGGTGTTTTTTCCAAGCTTTTTCCAAATGGATCTTTGCCAAATTTAGATCAAAGGTACAGACTGTTGAGGACTTGAAAAGCATAATTTTGGAAGATAAGCTACCAAGGTCAAGGTCACACGGAGCAAAACAAGTATATAAAATTAGCACTTTTCAAGCAAAGCGTGTGAACAGCATTTTCACAGGAACTTCTGATTATTCTCAGAATATGTTTTCACTTTGTTATGTCTGCCAGTTTTTATATTTTCGATGTAGAAGTCAAGTCTTGTGTTTATAAATGAAGCACAGTTAATATATCTTCGACAGAAGTCAAATTTTGCCTTGCAACTAAAGTCACAATTATACTAAAGCAACAGTTGTTGTGTATTCTTATTGTTATTGTTATTGTTTAAAGCCCATCCGACTGCGTAGAGCCACATCAGGGCTATAACTGCTTGAAAACATACAAACTGCAACAGGAAAAAAAAAAAAAGAAAATTATGTACACATATCAATGCATTCGTGCACGTAATCCAAGGACACGCCCCCGGCGCCGACTACTCCGTCCAATCTGTCGCACAGGGGATCAGAAAACACACCTGAATACAAATATTAGCATACCTAAGGGTACCAAAATATATAAAAACGGGCATGAATTACCCAAAATTGTTTCCGCACATCTCACCTCCCTAGAGCCAAAAATTCATTCAACACATGTACCCATCCATCGATCCCAAGAAAAGGTATGTAAAAATTTATCGAACACATACAGGTGAATGGATCATTAAGGCAGAAAATGATAGCTGTAGAAATGACAGAATGCAAAGGAACAAGGCAGAAACAAAGAGAGTGACAGAAAAGAGGAAATTTCTAGCTAACACAGAATTTCCAGAAGGTGAGGATACTATTTATACTGAAAGAACCCCCGGCATCCCCACGGGGGAAAGCAACAGTTAATTAACATCCTCCATAGAAGTCAAGTTTTGCGTTATAGCTGTAGCCACAGCCAATGTTTCCTGGATGGATGTTAATTCTTGGGTTATAACTGAAGCCACAATTAATTTGTTCTCGACGAAAGTCAAGATCTTTTTAAAAGAAGCCTTTTCGAAGTTTTCATTGACCTCGAGAAGTACAAAATCGATTTTTTTCATAAATGATGTTTGCATGAAAAAAGGAGATTGTCATTTTACAACGAATATATTGCAAAGTTTTCATGATCTTGAGAAGTACACGATTAGAATTTTCAGTAATAACATCTGCATGAAAAATGGAGACTGTCAATATCTTAATGAAGCCTTTTCAAAGTTTTCATGACTTTGAGAAGTATCATAATCGAAATTTCAATAATACTGTTTGCATGAAAAGGGAGATTGTCGCAGTGGTCTGTCCGTCTTCAGTGAGAGCACTTTGCCATCCGTTCTGTTTCTGAATGTATTTTTATTTTCTCTACCTGTTGCGGAATGTTTGTCTGCAGAATTTTGCCAGAGACAACTCCTTTGATGCCTTGAATTCTATTAATTGTACAAACTCACACACACACACACACACACACACACACACACACACACACACACACACACACACACACACAAGCAAACACTGCAGCCCACAACGACTACAGTAACAAAACTGCCCTATACCAAGCACAACGTGAATCAAGTATTCATCACACAAACCGAATAAACTTATTAAATTTCGCAACACTAGCTCAGCCTGCGTATGCGGCAACACAACACAACACAACACAACACAACACAACACAATACACACACACCACAACACAACACAACACAACACAACACAACACAACCACAACACAACACAATACAACACAGAGCACCACACCATATTACTTTTTCGGAGTGAAATCCAGAAAGAGCTGTTGGAATGTGCTGTGAATGATGATGATGATGATGATGATGATGACGACGACGACGACGACGACGACGACGACAACGATGATGATGACTATTATAAGGCACTAAATCTTGATGTATGGATCAAATCAAAGCCTACACACTAAAACAGTCATTCGCAGAGACAAAGACAACTGAAAGGATGCAGAAGCGAAGCACGTGCACATTGGAAGATGGAGACAGAAGCCAGACGAAAAGGTGCGTATTCAAATTAAACAAGAGGACAGAAAGAGTTTGTATTTTGTGAAAGAGACAGGAGAAAATGATCCCAACTATATGGACTAGACACAGACCGGCGAATAATGTGAATAAAGAGTGCATGGAATGAATATAATGATGTTACTTGGCACAGTAAATAAAATTAAAAAAATTTAAAAAAGAAAAGAAGAATAAAAAGCCTTGTGCGAAGTGCGTGCTACACACAGAACATCTTCTCATCGTCTTATCTGGAAATGCTAGCACACAGACCATACTGAAGGTGTTCAGAATAGGATTAATTAATCAGGGCGTGAGTTGGTCGTTGCCGAGAAAGAAAGAAATCCATAGTGACTGTTTGGACCGATGGAGGTTCGAACCGATGACCTGTCAGTTGCCCGTTGCATTAACCACTTTGGCATGGTTGACTGATTTCATCATCATCAT
>JAPXFY010000014.1:51047167-51124667 GCA_030674185.1 Monoplex corrugatus | reverse complement strand
AGGCTCGTGGACCATAGGTATTGAGCTTAGTGCGTGGAAAGCGAAAAGTCAGAGGATCGAGGCAGAGCGGAGGGTACGTGAGGGAACATAGATCTCAAGTAGGCTTGACAGGTAATCGGGGGCTGCGTTATTGAGGCTTTTGTAGCACATGGTGTCTAGTTTGTACTGTATGCGCTTTGATACAGGGAGCAGTGAAGTTGTGCCAGGAGAGGAGATATGTGGTCAGCTTTTTTTCATTTGATTCTAATACTTGCTTCACTTAATAATTGTGGTTATTTTTGTTTCATGTTTTGTCAGTGTCTGTTTTTGCTTGATTTCAAGTTTAAGAATATTACATTCTTGTACTGCAACAAGCATGATTTTAATATGGACCGTTTTTGCTGTATAGATGAAATCATTATCATTATTATTATTATTATTACTGTTATTATTCTTATTATTGTTCTTATTATTGTTCTTCTTCTAATTATTATTATCATTGTTATTAAAGCCGTCAGAATCTTGACATTAGTATTAATCAAAGGACATAATTCTTTGAGAATTACTCTACCCATTGTTTGGCTACTTCCTCAAAGATCATAACAACAGAGTCGAACTATCTCTGAGACTGTAACTGTTTTTTATAACCGGGGTTCTGGTATTTTTCTACTGTTCTTCATAGTCTAGTCTGAATGGTTAGCGCAAACTGTGTTAGATTTGAGAAGTACAACATGGGAGATAATTCTCAAAGAGTTGTGTCCTTTAATTAATATTATAAAAATTATCCCTGCTTCCCTCTTATTTCCTTGACATTAGTGTAAAGAAATTCTCTGTAAGCTAAAATTTGTAAAGAAAAATTCAACTGCAATCAGACAACTCTTACGCATTTCCGCCTATTAACCTATCAATTGTCCTTTCACTGATATCCAGAAACTGTCTGATTGTAAAATTAGCATTTGTCGAAGAAGAAATCAGCTACGCTCAGACAATGCCATTTGCATTCCACCTAAAACTTGTCGATGTCCTTATGCTAATACCCAGACACTAGGAGAGACGGACAAAGACACTTCAGGTTAGGTACTCTGAGTCTGTTTGCTTCTTACTACGTTTCCAGCCTACGAGTTGAGAGCTGAGATGCAGCGTGCTTTAGACTGATCGTAATAATATTTTCACTTATACAGCACGAGCGGTTTTAAGTAAAAAGCATCCACTTTGCACTTTACAGCAAGACAACATTATTAAAGTTTTTCAATCCAGTAAAAAACATATCCTGACAAAACATGAGATAGAAACAAATATAAAAAAATCTAACCAATATGAATTAATATACCGGAGCATATTAACAAACACACAAACAAAAACCCATACGGGCGCGGCAGCACACACACATACAGAATATTGACCTAGAGTACACTCAGTGTGTGACCCTTGACCAAAGTTGTCAACCTCAGTCTCTAACAGACACAGATACAGACACAGACACATGTCTCTCTCTCCCTCTCTCTCTCTTTCTTTGTCTCTCTCTCTCTCTGTCAGAACATTCCAGAAAAAATGGCGATGTTTATATTTTATGCTTTATAGCTTTGAGAAGAGGTAACAATCTGAAAATGTTTGTACATTGCCACTAACAAAACGAACGACGAATGGAAAGTATGCATGGTGTATGTCAACAATGTAATCCCCTCCCCACAATCACTGCTTTGTGTATGGATCGGTGGCCTTCACAATAAATCATGTGTCAGTGTCAGTGTCTCTCTATCTCTCTATCTATCTATCTATATCTATACATCTATGTATACATATATAATATATATACATATATATATGTGTGTGTATCTCTCTCTCTTATTTATATATATATATATTATAGTAATAATTATATATATATATAGAATATGTAATGTATGTTATATATATATTATATATATATACAACACACAAGACATATTATATATATAGTTTAGCCCGTCAGCTGAGGCGGTGTACCGGGATGTGGCACTAGGAGCCAGCCGTGACAGATTTAGGAGATAGATCAGGACCAGTGTTTCCGCCTCTCGTACAAGCAGGATACAGCTGCCAGAGAACAAAGGTACTAGTCCTACTCGAAGCACCCCTACACCTATTATCAGTGTGTTTCTTTTCAGCGATGTTGGTAACGTAGGAGACTGGAACACACACACACACACACACACACAGCATCACACACATACACACACACACACACAGGCATACACACACGCACCACGCACACACACACACACACACCACACACACACACACACCAAGCACACACACGTACACTCACACAAAACTCACACTCACACTCACACACACAAACACACACACGCACACACACACACACACAACACGCACACACACATACACACACAAATACACACACACAAGCGCACATATGTACACTCACACTCCACACACACACACACACACACACACATACACACACATGCGCACACATCCACACACACACCACACACACACACACACACAACACACACACACGCGCGCACACACACACATACACACACACACACACACACACACCACCACACACACACACACACACACACACACACACACACACACACACACACACACACACACACACACACACACACACACACACACACCATCTACTCAATGTGAAAATCGGTTTACAGTTCTCTTAAACCGATTTCCATCTACCAACTGAAGACGGTGCCTCTGTTTATTTACAAGTGAATGAGTGAAGAGAATTTCTGAATTCCAGTGTGGTTTCCTGACCGATCATGTCTACCGCTGTTCAACCATTCTGCCACCTGCGCTTCTTGAAAGAGTGAGGGACTACATGAGGAGATACATGGAACTGGAGGAAACGATGGGAAATCTCTCTCTCTCTCTCTTCTCTTCTGCTTCTGCTCTCTCTCGTCTCTCTCTCTATCTCTTATCTCTTCTTTCTCTTCTCTCTTTATTCTTCTTTTCTTCTTCTTCTCCTCCTCCTTTCTCTCTCTCTATATCATATTCTTCTTCATTCCCTCTCTCTCACTCTCTCTCACTCCCTCCTCCCCCCTCTCTCTCTCTCTCTTTCTCTCTCTGTGACATTTCAATGCAAAAGCAAGCGTTTTAACACCGTTTCCTGAGACCAGCTGCAGTATATAAAACTGTGCATTTAAAAGTTAACAAAATAAAAGGACTTCTTACCATTTCATATAAGGAATCTTGACACCAATTTAGAGTTCATTCACGAGGGATTCATCACACTCGGACAAGTCCATATGCACTCCACCCGATGTGCTGTCTGATGTATTGCAGACTCTGTGAGCTTGTCCCCAAACCCTATGCAGTGGCACGATCTTGAAATGAAAGGGAGAAAACAAAACCTCTGAAACACTGACACCATCATACTGATTTAGCATCAGGCTGAGCAGCGAACTAGCCAGGTTTTATGTTGCGAGGGGGAATTGAACTTGAGACATGAGATATTGATTCTATGGCTCAACCAGCCTGCCGTACAAAAAGACGAAAAGGATTGAGTGAATGAGTGTGTGTGTGTGTGTGGAATCACTGGGGAATTTTGGTGCGGAAATCTCTTGAAAAACACACAACAATAACAACAACAACCACGAAACCCCTCCAAACCAACAACTGAAACTAAAGCTCTCTCTCTCTCTCTCTCTCTCTCTTTTTTTTTTCTCTCTCTCTCTCTGTCTTTCTCTCTCCACACACACACACACACACAAACACACACACACACAAACACGCACACAACAACACACACACACGCAAGTGTATACAAAAACAAGGGCTTAAATTCAATTTCAACGGATCAGCTAGCTGCAGTGAGTGGGGACGTGCATCTAATGGTTAATGTGTAAACGAATTTCAGGCATCGAGCATGGTGTCATGACAGAAGTGAAAGTTGTTCACTTGTTCAGTTTCCCAGGTTTCTAAAACTGTCCCTGTAGATGCCTTGTTTGACAACAGCTGTCAACAAGACCAGACGCGACACCATCGGAAACACCAAGATCAGAGAAAGGAGGGAAACACCAGTCCACCACCACAGTTCTCAACAGAGTAACCAAAACGTGGTTCGGTCATCTGACCAGAAAGTAACCTCACGAAGAAGCTTAACAAGCGTGTAATTAAAAAATAAATGCCTTGATTTAAAAGGAGCCCTCACCAAGTAGCTTAACAAGCGTGTAATTAAACAAAAGATATCTGCATTTAAAGGAGAGGCAAACCGAGGAAGACACGGGTTGATCTGGAACTTTAAAGGCCTTCCAACTCGCTTCATGCTGCTGACCGTCAACTCTCTCTCCACGAAACCCATCATAGTATGAGAGAACACACGAAGGAAGCAGTTTTTCCAAGTCTTCACAAAGTGTTAAGCTACTTCAAATTTGATACGAGATAACTTTATCAGATATTTACAAAAAAATATTTCAACATATCAGAAGACGGGGAGGAGGGAGGGAGAGAGAGAGAAGGAAAGACAGAAAGAAAGAGGGAGAGAGAGAGATAGACAGAGAGGCAGAGGCAGAGCAGAGAGAGAGAGAGAGAAAAAGACAGAAAGAAAGAAAGAAAGAAAGAAAGAGAGAGAGAGAGAGAGAGAGAGAGAGAGAGAGAGAGAGAGAGAGAGAGAGAGAGATATATACATATAGCAAAATGCAACAGCTGTTTTTTAAACCATTGTATATGCTTTTACTACTAGATCTGAAGCAACGTTTAGATTTCTTTTGATTCGACATCTACTTTGTCTCCCTTCTATCATCACAAAGCTTTCACGAACTGTAAAACAACAGGAGCTGTTTTTGTTCACACAGAATATGTTTAGAAAAATATTCTTCGAAGATTGTTGTTGTGTGTGTGTGTGTGTGTGTGTGTGTGTGTGTGTGTGTGTGTGTGGTGTGTGTGTGTGTGTGTGTTTGTGTGCGTATGTGTGTGATGCGTGTGTGTGTGTATGCGTGTGTGTGTGTGTGTGTGTGTGTGTGTGTGTGTGTGTGTGGTGTGTGTGTGTGTGTTGTGTGTGTGTGTGTTTTCCTTTTTTGATACATAAATTAAACAGTTCCCAATAGTTTGCTTTCGATATAATCCTGAAGCTGTTTGTAAAAATATTCTTCAAAGCCTGTTGTGCGTGTGTTTTCTTTCTCTCTTTTTATTTCAATAAACAAATTAAGCACTTCCAAACAGCTTGCTTCGATATAATCCTGAAGCTGTTTATAAATGTCCTGAGCACGGATTGCCAAGATTTGCACTTTTGCTTAGAAGCTCCGGCGTCGCGCAACACATAAGACAGGCAGAGCGCTCAACCGGGCACGTATCAGTTCTGAATTCAGAATCCGACAACAGCATTGGTATCTCACAGTGCAAACAAACATATTCTAAGGCTTTTTTGAGCAACATTCTTACAGTTAGTCCGCATATACTCTGAGAGTGACAAAACTGTAATCTCAACAAAACAGAACAGAACAACCGCGCACGGTCCTCAGTCATTCTTTTGTGTCATTCCGTTTCATGTTGACCAGATCGGAAGCCCTTTCCACTGTCTCTGCTGCCCCTCACGCTGGGCTTCTTCTTCCTCTGGCCTGTTCGCGTCTATTTAATGACTCGACGTAAAGGTTTTGTTGCAACGAGCCTCCAGACCTGCCCAGTCCAGCAGAGAATCCGTCTGCAAATGGTGGTAGACACTGGGAGCTGTTGTTATTTGTCATCGTTATCTCTTCATTTGATACAAGTGTTTCCCTTTGATGCCCAGGGTTTTACATAAGCAGCTGGTGTCAAGCGCGTCCAGTTTCCTCTATAGTCTTAAGATGCTAAGTTTCGCCACCATAGGGCGGTGAAAACATCACGTTTGAATTGTGGAACATCAATCTACTACCAAAAGACAATTTCCTGCTGTTCTACGCTTAGCTCAGCTTGTTGAATGCTGCCGTTGTCTTTACAATCCGGCATTTCGGCTCGTTATCAAAGTTATTATTGTTGTTATGGAATTGCCGAGGTACGTGAATTCCTCTACCTCCTCAACCTTCTTCTGGCCAATGAACACATCTGTTGCCACCTGAAGTTTTCCGTTCAACGTGTTCCTGGACTTTCTGGCAGTTATGGTAAGGCCAAGGAACAAGGAACTGAAGATCCTGAGCGTTACTAGTCATCGCAGCTATGTCATCAGCGAAGCCTAAACCAGAAAGGTTCTTTTCTCTCAGTCTACTGGATTCCCTTTCTTTGAGTTGCGTGCTTCACCATCCTATAGCAGCAACTTCAAAGAGGAGAAGGGAGAGAACACATCCCTGTCTGACGCCTGTGAGGACTTCAAATCAGTGGTTAAACCTTTCTTCTCTTCTGATCTGATATTCTGAGTTATTACAGTTTTGCTCTATAGCTAATACAACTTTCTCTGGAATACCACAAGGTTTCAGGATTTTCCAAAAAGCGATGGTCTGTGGACGTTGTTTAGGACTTTGGTGAAATCTACGAAGCTGAGAGAAAACGCGAGTCCCTCATTCTCCACACACTTCACTGACAACTCTCAGAGGAACATCTGTTGTATGCACAATTGTATTGGACGTAAGCCTGCTTGCTGTTGCTCTTCTCGTAGCTTTAATTAACGTCTGCAGCTTCGTGCAGTCTGCGATGCATAACTTGGTAGTAGACTTTTCCCGGGAGTCGACAAGAGAGTAATTCCTCTGTATAATATGTCGTCTTCTCAAAGGTTTAGGGATGCAGACCAACCTCCGTATTCTTCCAGTCCACTAGGACAACGCTGCCTGGAATTCAATCCCTGGTTGAAGAATCTGCATACCCACAACTGGTTATACGGTCCCCTCCATCCTTGAACATCTCCGTTGTTATGTCGTAAAACCCAGTGGATATATTGTTCTACAACGTATTGATAGCTGTCCTAATCCCTCTTCAGCGAAATCATCCGTGTTCATAAGGAACAAATGAAGCGAGTCTTCAGACACAAGTGGGACAGGAGGCTCAGGTCTGTTGAAGACACTATGAAATGTTCGGCCCATCTAACAAGCTTGTCTTCGCCCTTCGACAGTAGCGTGCCATTTTTTGCCGAACTTTATGAAGATAACTAGATTACCAGCCAAAATTACAAGCAGTTTGAAGTGATCAAGTCCAACTAACAGCCTCCCATATGAATTCGGAATTCGAATCTGTTCCAAGAAGATTCATCGCACTTTAATTATTTCGTATAAGTTCCACTTTACTCTGCCAGCAGTTACTTGGCAGACTCCTTGAACCTGCGCAAAACCTTATGTAATGTCATGTCTTGAAAAGAGGAGGAGGGCAAATAGAGGGAGGAAAATAAACTTAAGAAACAGTAAGTTGACACCACCAGAATGATTCGATCATTAGGATGTGCGGTGAACAGGCCAGTTTTTGTGTTGCAGACTGGGATTGAACCCTGTTATTGTTTTCATCTCTCTCTCTCTCTCTCTCTCTCTCTCTCTCTCTCTCTCTCTCTCTCTCTCTCTCTTCTCTCCTCTCTCTCTCTCTCTCTCTCTCCCTTTCTCTCTGTCAGCCCTGATATGGCTCTACGTAGTAGGCTGGGCTTTGAACGAAAATAACAATAACAATAACAATAACTCTGTGTGTGTGTGGTGTGTGTGTGTGTGTGTGTGTGTGTGTGTGTGTGTGTGTGTGTGTGTGTGTGTGTGTGTGTGTCCCTCTCTCTGTCTCTCTCTTTCTGAAAAAGGGGCCACAGAAAACCGTGTTTTTTGTTTGGCCTCTCTCTCTCTCTCTCTCTCTCTCTCTCTCTCTCTCTCCTCTCTCTCTCTCTCTCTCTCTCTCTCTCTCTCTCTCTCTATCTATCTATCTATCTATCTATCTATCTATTTCACTCCCCTCCCTTTCTCTTTTATTCAGTTAGTCTCCAGTTCTCCAGTACATTCTCTGAGCGAGCGCTATCAACAAAGGCAGCCAGCATGCTGTTCCCAAGGGTCAAACCTACAACCCTTGTGTTGTCATCAAGACGCTCCAACCAACTGAGTTTATTGGAGCAACAAAATGTGATCCACAAAGGGACTGGCCCTGCGCCTCCGTACTGTTCTCTTTGTCCGCACGAGGTTTTAACCAACTGAGTTTAATTAACGAATCATATCTTCAGAAATGTGGCTCACCCGAGGACCAAACCCACGACACCTGAATTATCAGCCCTGTAGTCTAACCACCTAGTTTAAGGGTCATAGAAAACTGATCAATATTTTTCATCAAAGAACACGGATGGGAACTACTGAAAATAAAGAGAAAAAAAAGAAAGACAGAGAGAGAGAGAGAGGGGGGGGGGAGGGTAGAAAGACAGACAGACAGACAGACAGACAGACAGACAGACAGACAGAGAGACAGAGAATCTGGGGGAGCGCAGGACCATACTCCCTCAGAAAATAAATTTTTATGGATTAAAATGTGTACAATAATCTGGCACATTTTCAGGCATATAATCAAGCACTCAGAATGCTTGAAAAGGTCATTTCTGCACTATCCATTTTCAATAGAAGCACGTATTGAATCACAACGTTTACTCATTGTACTTACTCTTCTTTGAAAAAAAAAAAAAAAAAAAGATGATAAATATGGAATTCCCGAATTCCCGAACGGGGCCCACGTAACCAAAACCAACTTGATTCTTTCTGCCGTGGAAAGTCGTGTGAGCGACGAGACTTCCCACTTTTGGAGAATCATATCAACAACAACAACAACAACAATAGCAACAACAATAACAAAACAACAACAACAACAACAACAACAACACCTCCTCCATGCATTGAATTATGGCAAAGACGTGCAACCGTATCCCTTCGTCTAGCAACAGGCG
Source organism: Monoplex corrugatus (assembly GCA_030674185.1). Lineage (NCBI taxonomy): Eukaryota > Metazoa > Mollusca > Gastropoda > Littorinimorpha > Ranellidae > Monoplex > Monoplex corrugatus. The sequence continues at coordinate 51,115,867 of JAPXFY010000014.1, read as the reverse complement.
GGTCTAATCTATATTTGGCTGTATGTTTTGGCCGGGTGAAAGTAGATTAAATGCAGAATGGTGGTGGTATGGTTACACTGACACAGGACAAGGAAAGACCACTTATTGACTTAAGGTGTGTGTGTGTGTGTGTGTGTGTGTGTGTGTGTGTGTGTGTGTGTGTGTGTGTGTGTGTGTGTTGTTGTGTCTGTGTGTGTGTTGTGTGTGTTGTGTGGTGTGGTGTGTGTGTGTGTGTGTGTTGTGTGTGTGTGTGTGTGTGTGTGTGTGTGTGTGTGAGTGTGTGTGTGTGTATTGCGTGTGGTTGTCGTGATGGTGTTGGTGGGGGTGTATGTGTTTATGTGTTTATGTGTTCGTCGTTCCCTGATTTAACGTCTTTTCACTATAAGTGATATTAGACGGATAAAAATGGCATGGAGGGTGATTTTTTTTTGGGGGGGAAGGGGGGAGGGAGGAGGGGAAAGAAGGGAACAGAGTAAGAGACGGAAAAAAAATTAAAAGGAATCGGCAAGGTCTTTAGAAAAATGATATGGATGATCAGAGAAATGAAACTAAAACAACGCTAACATCAAATGTAAAAAAAAATCGTCATAAAAAGCAAAACAAAACAAAATAAGATAATGATAATTAAAATAATAACCTTAAAGTAACGCATTTACAGGACTGTGAACCAATGATTCTGAAATTTTAACTAACAGAACTTGATCTGATATCACTTCTTTAAAATGCTTTTCAAGATAGTTTCCTTGTGTAAACATCTTTGGTAAAAATAACGAAGCTTTCTGCAGTAAACAAACAGTGATACAATGTGAATTGTTCACCGCAAATACATAAAACGTTTTTACAATATTTTGTTTTCAAAGCGTTCAGTTGAATACGAAAATATGTGGTAACAATTAATCTCAAATGATATATCGAAGAATACTGCATTTTTTACAGATATTTTGAACTGAAAGTTTGATTCTTTTTTGAGACACAAATTTTTCATTTAAATGTTCATGAAATCGAATCCATGATGCTAATTCTAGCGAGTTGTAAGCTTCTTTTACCGAGGTGTTAACATGTAATTCTATGGAATTTTCAAAACGGAGTGCACCGGATTTAGCTGCTCTGTCAACTACGTTGTTGCCGTGAAGACCAACGTGAGAAGGCACCCAGCATAAACTGATTTCCGAGCCATTTATCTTTAAACAGTGTATTAGATGATTTGCCTCAATTATTAAATCAGGTCTTGTGTCTGTATCAAAAGACTGTAAGGCATATAATACAGATTTTGAATCAACAAACAGAACTACTTTGAAAGGCACAGGCCGAAGGCTTATTAAATAATGCAACGCTTGAACAACAGCGACCAATTCTGCTGTATATATAGATACATTTGCCCCAATGAAAACAGACTTTTTAATGTTAAATTTTGGAACATAAAACGCTGCTCCAGCGCTCTGATTTGCTAAGACTGACCCATCAGTAAAAATGTGGAGGTGGGTACGGTACTTTTCATCGATGTGTTCACAAGCTGTGGATAGCGTAATGTTGACATTATCATCTTTTTTAACGTCTGCATAATCGAGATCAAACGTGGCCTTAGCATTTCCCATGTAGGGATAGGCGTTAACGTTGGTTTTTCGGCTATTTCATCCATAGTTATGCTGGATTGTTTGATCAGGTCAGATATGTAAGTTGCGGTTGTAATTTGTGATGAAATGTTTTTTGCTCGTTTTGGAAAGTCAATATCAGACCTGATTTTAATTTCTTTGCTCACAAAATTATTCGCTTGTGAAGTAGTTCTAATTGCAAACTTTGCTGTAGCTAGCTCAGGATGGTTGTGTTAAGGTAGAATTCCAGCAACTTTGTACGTTTCCAGAGTAGAAGCATGAGTTGGTGCACCTATGTTTATGTGTGTGTGTGTGTGTGTGTGCGCGTGCGCGCGCGCGCGCGTGTGTGTGTGTGTGTGTGTGTGTGCGCGCGTGTGTGTGTGTTTACGTCCATGTCAGTATACAAAACAAATCGATGAGAATCAGTACAGAGGCAAAAATCACCAGAAAGAGTGATAACAATGCTCAGTGGAGGTCATAGAACTTGGAATGTGGAATGGCATGTTGCACAGAACATAACAAATGAGTGCAGATCGACAGACCAAACAGGAAAAAGGACACTGACATTACCGTTTCTTTTGCACCTGTGCTGTCTCAGGTTTTATGAATAAAACTAGCTTTTTCTTTCTGTTTTGTTTAGTTGTTTTTTTATTTCGTTTTTGTATTTGGGGATAGAGACAATGTCGGGGTATGTACATGAAACGAGCAAACACGTTGAAATGTGTGTTTGTCGTGTGCGTGTGTGTGTGTGTGTGTGGTGTGTGTGTGTGTGTGTGTGTGTGTGTGTGTGTGTGTGTGGTGTGTGTGTGTGTGTGTGTGTGTGTTGTGTGTGTGTGTGTGTGTGTGTGTGTGTATGTCTGCGTGTTCGTCTGAACAATTGTTTTAACGTCTATTCACATATGTGCTTTCAGACGAATGGTAGTAGTGTGTTTGTGTGTGTGTGCGAGCGCGCACACGCACACGCATCGCGCCGCGTGTGTGTGTATATGTGTATGTTGAGGAGGCAGCACAGTGGAGTCAGCTCCATTATTCTAGCGGATGCTGTCTGTCTGTCTCAAAACCAATTATGACCTGCCCGAAGCCGGGGAGTAAGGTGCTTGCCACCTTACAGTGTATGCTGCTTGCAGTTTAAAGAAGAGGTAGCGGTGTCAGGGCTGGATTGGGGATTTTTTCGATTAAACCTCTTTTTAGTTTGTTGTTGTTGTTGTTGTTGTTGGGGTGGTGGTGGTGGTGGTGGTGATGGTATAGTGCGCAATGTCAATTACAACATCGAATACATTCAAATCCAAGAAACGAATTAAAATATGAAAAAGAAATACAAAATAAAAAAGATAAAAAAGGCAAAATGTCCAGCAACTTGTCAGCTTTTATGTTTCGAATCAAGAACATAATACATGTCGGCCTAAGTTATCAAAGTCAGGCATACCATAGAAAGAGGATGTGTACATCATTGTTATTACCAAACTTGACATAATCAGTTGGGTATTTTCGATTTAAACCTACACTGTAACTCTTCCTTAACATGCTATTTATTTGTGAATTCTGAATATTATAAAAACTTTCTTTGTTTAAATTCATTTGCAAACACCCATCTAACAATTTACGGCCAATTTTTAAAGAGAAAAAGAACTTCGAAAATGGCTGTTTTAACAACCGATTATCCTTCAGTTTCCGTTAAACCCCCCCACATGTGATTGACAAATATATGAAGACATGTATACATTTCGTGAAGACTGGGTTGTCGTTAGTTACTAAAATAAAAGTAAAGTTATTGCTGAAAATGTGAATGTTCTATGTATTATAAAATGGCGATTCAGAGAGTTTCCATCTTCCACACATTATATCTCAGAAAATAACAGTTGAACTTTAAATCGCTTTCAGCTTTAGAAGAAAAAGCTTAACAATTACATTCAGAGTCTGCAATAAACTGAAATTGTTCACGCAGTGACAAACGACTCACTCTACGCAGGAAGATCAAATTTTCTCGACGAGTTTAAAGTTTATTCAAGAGAGGTTCATCCCAATCAGACAATTCTGCATACGCCCCACACAAATCGTCTGTAATTATTCGGTAGACACCTTAAATCTGTTCAAAATCTTCACGATGGCAAGGTTTTGAAAAGGGGAGGAAAATGAAGCGGGGGAAAAAACGTGATAAAGGAAATACTTAGCTGACACCACCAGAATGATTAAAGGATTCTTCTGTTAGTTTTTTTAAAGCCCAGCCGATTGTGTAGAGCCATATCAGGGCTATGGCCGTTTCAATACACACACAATACTTTAACAGGAAAAAAAAAAGGAAAAGAAAATCATATCAATGCATTCGCTTACATAATCCAAGGAGATCCCCTAGCATTGATCACTCTGTCCTATTTATCACAGGGGTGATTTAAAAAACATACCTGAATACAAATTTCAACACAACTAAGGAGAATAAAACTTACATAGAAACGGGCCTAAATTGCCTAACATAGCTTCCGATATCACATTTTCCAAGACCAAAAAATGCACTTAATATATTTCCCAATTATCACTCCTACGAAAAGGTACCTAAGTCTTTATCGAACACATACACAGGTGAATGGACCAGCAAGGCAGAAACTAATAGGAATAAATGACAGAAAGCAAAAGAACAGCAAAAACAAAGAGAGTGACAGAAAAGAAGAAATTTCTAGCACAGAATTTCCGGAAGATGGGGATACTATTTATGCTGAAAGAGCCCTCGGCATCCCAAGGGGGGGGGGGAGGGATCAGAGGAAATGGGCAGCGTACAGGTAATCTTTTTACATTGCAGGCTGGTATTCAACTCGAGAAATAAGATCTTGAATCCGCGGCTATATCAACACAATCATCCTGCCATTTCTTTAAGAAAGCGGACCAGCTCCATAGAGTTTGGGCAGAAAAGAGGTTTTGTTTGATAAAAGATATTTTTTCAAATGGCTTGACTTTCTTTATTCTAACCTTTTCTTTCTCTCTGTTTGAGCTTGTGTTTGTTTATCTGTTAAACTGTCATCACTGATGACATTCAACAAACGCAAAAATCAGCATCTGGAAAGGTTTTGCACGTGGATAACGAAAGCTGTGTTTAGCAAATGGGAGAAAGGAGATAAATAAACAGCAGGGAATTAAGCAAGCTTTTACATCTGTCTAAAGCGAGGACTATTTATGTGCGCAACACGTGTGAGCTGGTAGAACAAAATGATACATCTACACTCCTTTCTCCTCTGTAGGCATGTAGGCTAATTTGCAGGAAAGTGCCGTCCCCGGTTATCTCACTTTCCTCCATTCTTTTTCAGTTTGTCTTTTATTATACCACCCCTCCCCTTCTTTTCATTTTTTTTCTCTTCTGTTCAGGTCAGACCTAGAAGACCTGTTGGATATCAGGAAACGAGAGTAAAACGAAGAACCCTGGAAGACCAAACAGACAATAGCATCAGCTACAGCGAAAAGAGGACCGTCATGGTTCATTTCTAAATCTTTGACTCCCACCCCCTGTCCACCAGCATCCTGCATTGTCAACCATGTTAGCAAAGCAAAAACTTACTCTTTGACTCTCTCACCCATTCCACCAGCTTCCTACAGGAAACTTGTGGAATGGGTGAGGGAGTCAAAGAATTAAGTTTTTGCATTTTGTGGAAAGGGTGTAGGAGTCAAAGAGTTTCAAGCCACGGACAGAAAAGGGGAGACTACTATCTACTATCCAGAGAGCAGCATGTGGTCCTTATTACCGGCAACGACCTGCACAATCTTTTCATGAACCTCGAATTTAAACTTCCGCCGTCACCAACTTGCTTCTGCAGTCAAGAGGGAGCAGAACACATTGTAGCTATGTCATCTCTATCACGTGGAGCGACAAAGACGTATGGGCAACTACAAGTGCCATGGCAGCCGACCAAGACATTGACCCTGAAGAAAACGGTAAAATTTCATCGTGTGCCACAAGCTGTTGGCACGTTTTCAAATCGTCTGAAAAGGGAAACTGTTTAGTTGTCTCGACTCACAGTCCCATTCATTTATCTCAGAACTGCCTGCACTGTTCTTTTTCTGAGGTAACTGCAATCAATTCGTAAGACACACTCTAGCGTGTTATGATTTGGAGTTTTTTCACCAGAGATTCATTCGACCGCAGACAATTCCATTTGCATTCCACCCAAAACCGCAGACAATTTCATATGCACTCCACCCAAATCTGCCAGCGATCATCTGGCAGACTCCTGAGCCTGCGCAAAACCTTATGTGCTGGCAAGATCTTGACATGGGGAAGGGGAGGGAGGTACTGATGAAACACTAAGCTGACTCCATCAGATTGATGGAAACATTAACAAAGGCAGCGAAAACGCTTGTTTTAATGCTACGGGCTGGGATTGAACTCGAGATGTCAAATCCTGAGTTCAAAGTTCTGTCAAAAGAACCAAACAACCCGCATTGTATTGAAATCAGGAAAATATATATATATATATAAAAAAAAACCTAGGGTTTCTCCCTCTCCCATTATGTTGTTCTTCTCTTTGTATTTTTTCATGTCTGCTATTCCCTTTTCTTTTCCTTTGTATATTTGTTCTTCTGTTGCGTCTTATTTCTGTTTCATTTTTCTAGTTTTAATGCTTTTCTTTGCATTGTGTGTGTGTATTCTTATACACTTGTAGAGTAGCACGGACAGAATGGCAGATCCTATCGGATTGAATGACACAGTTCCTGAGTGATAGTGTTTTCTTGTTTCAAGATTCGCTGTCTCGCACGTACGTGTGTGTGTGTGTGTGTAGTGTGTGTGTGTGTGTGTGTGGTGTGTGTGTGTGTGTGTGTGTGTGTGTGTGTGTTTGTGTGTGTTTGTGTGTGTTTGTGTGTGTGTGTGTGTGTTGTGTGTGTGTGTGGGTGTGTTGTGTGTGTGTGTGGTTGTGTGTGTGTGTGTGTGTTGTGTGTGTGTGTGTTGTGTGTGTTGTGTGTGTGTGTGTGTGTGTGTGTGTGTGTGTGTGTGTGTTTTGTTGTTCGTTCGTTCTTTAATTTAACGTCTTTTCACTATAAGTGATATTAGACGGGGGAGGGGGGGAAGGGGAAATTAAAAAAAAAAAGTGAACAAAATAAAATGCAGAACGATAGTTGGACGGGTTGGATTTGGGCAGAGGGAAGACAGAGGAAAAAGACATTAGCAGGTGGGGGAACAGTAAAATGGAACGAGAACTTAACACTAACAATTAACTTCAACAACGTGAAGGGAAATTGTAACACTAAAATACAAAACCGAATAAAGTTAAAGTAATGCATTAACAGGACTGTGAACTAATGATTCTGAAATTCTAACTAACAACGTTTGATCTGATGTAATTTTCTGGAAATGATTTTCAGAATACTTTTCTTGAGCAAACATTTTCGGTAAAAAAGAACGTAGCATTTTGCAGTAGAATAAACAGTGAAACAGTGTGAACTGTTCGCCGCAAATACACTTGACATTTTTACAATATTTTGTTTTCAATGCGTTTAGCTGAATACGAAAACAAACAGCAACAATCGATCTCAAATGATACATGGAAGAATACTGCAATTTTTTACATACATTTTGAACGGTAAGTTTTATCATTTGTTGTGACACAAACTGTTCATCTGAATGTTCATGAAATCGAGTCCATGAGGCTGATTCGAGCAAGTTGCAAGCTTCTTTTACGGAGGTATGAACATGTAATTCTATAGCATTATCAGCATTCTGGGCGCCTTGCTTAGCTGCTCTGTCAACTACTTCATTGCCGTGAAGACCAACATGAGAAGGCACCCAGCATAAACTGATATCTGTACCTTTGACCCTTAAACGATGTATAAGATGATTTGCCTCAGTAATTAAATCAGGTCTTGTGTCGGCATTAAAAGACCGTAAGGCATATAATACAGATTTTGAGTCAACAAAGAGAACTACTTTGAAAGACGTGGGTTTAAGATTTACTAGATAATGCAATGCTTGATTAATAGCGACTAATTCCGCTGTAAAGATGGATAAGTTTGCCCCAACGAAAAATGACTTTTTTATCTTAAATTTTGGAACATAAAATGCTGCTCCAGCACATTTATTTTCTAAGACTGATCCATCGGTAAAAATGTGAAGGTGGGGACGGTATTTTTCATCGATGTGTTCTCTTGCTGTGGATATCAAATGTTGACGTTTTCAGATTTCTTAGCGTCTGTATAATCAATATCAAAAGAGGCTTTTTGCATTTCCCATGTAGGGATAGGCGTTGTTGATGGTGTCTCAGCTATTTCATTGTGTGTGTGTGTGTGTGTGTGTGTGTGTGTGTGCATGTATGTGTGTTGTGTATGTGCATGTGTGTGTGTGTTGTGTGTGTGTGTTGTGTGTGTGTGTGTGTGTGTTGTGTGTGTGTGTGTGTGTGTGTGTGTGTTTTGTGTGTGTGTTTTGTGTATGTGCATGTGTGTGTGTGTGTTGTGTGTGTGTGCATGTGTGTGTGTTGTGTGTGTGTGTGTGTGTGTGTGTGTTGTGTGTTGTGTGATGTTGTGTGTGTGTGTGTTGTGTGGTTGTGTGTGTGTGTGTTGTGTGTGTGTGTGTGTGTGTGTGTGTGTGTGTGTGTGTGTGTGTGTGTGTGTGTGTGTGTGTGTGTGTGTGTGTTGTGTGTGTGTGTTGTGTGTGTTGTGTTGTTGTGTGTGTGTGTGTGTGTGTGTGTGTTGTGTGTGTGTGTGTGTGTGTGTGTGTGTGTGTGTGTGTGTGTGTGCATGTGTGTGTGTGTGTGTGTGTGTGTGTGTGCATGGTGTGTGCGTGTTGTGTGTGTGTGTGTGTGTGTGTGTTGTGTGTGTGTGTGTGTGTGTGTGTTTGGGCACATGCAAGCATAAAAGGACATGGCCTTTTACCAGTATCATTGTACAATTACTTGAGCTTATATACATTCAACATACATAAGCTTCTTCTTCTTCTTCTTTTGTTTTCCATGCACATGGTCAGGCTATTTCTGACAATGAGTGCGGCCGCTCTCTGCAGATCCTGCCGGCCGCCATTGATCCTGGCGTGAGAGGAACTGCAGTTGGCCACTTCTCCTGTCACTTCACCTGACAGGAGCGACATCGCTGCAATGCGCTTTCCACTACTTGGTCTTACCTACCACATGGGACCATTTTCGTCACATATACATGTAGCTTGTCTGTAGACATTTTCGTTATTACAATATACCTGTTCACAGACATCGCAAACATTTGCTTTATTATCAATATACCTGTTCACAGCCATCACTGATATAGTCAAAACATTTAATGTCTGTCACATGATCATTTCCTCCGTTTCAGTTTCGGGTTGAGTATCTCAAGATGACGTCTCTGCACTCGGAATGATTTCCATATGCACTAACGTCACAGTTGCCATGTGATGGTGATCATGACACAAACCTGCACATAAACCCATTAACTGACCAGGTCCTGAGATCCTACCTAGCCTGATTTGATTCTTCTCCTCCACCCCACCTCCTTTTCATCTTTCCTTTTCAGCAACCCGTCTAATCAGGCAAGCCCCAGTTCCAAAAGCCTCCTTGCATTGATGGACTCTGGGATGTTTTTAATAATTATTCGTCACATGTGGACATTTTTTCCAGATGAGCACCCGGACTTGCCCTAAAGTTATTTTTTTACATAAACTTTTATTTATTTTTTTATTTGTTTATTTATTTATTATTTATTATCTATCTATTCTTTTTTACTGTTAATTTATGTACTTATTCATTTACTTAGTTATTTGTTTGCTTATTCATGGAATCAATCAATCCATCATTGATTCATTTATTTATCTATTCATTCTTTCTGATTTACTATTTGTTTGATTTATTATTATGTTTTTAATAATTATTCGTCACATGTGGACATTTTTTTTTTCAGATGAGTACCCAGACCTGCCCTTAAGTTGTTCTGTTTTGATATAAACTTTTATTTATCTATTTATCTATCTATACATTTATTTGTTCTTTTTTTTACTATTAATTTTATGTACATATTATCTACTTAGTTATTCGTTTGCTTATCCATTCAACCAATTAATCAATCATTGATTGATTCATTCATTTATCTATCTATTCTTTTTGATTTACTATTTATTTGCTTATTCTTGTATTTATTTATTTGTTCCTTTATTAATTTATTCGTTCATTTATTCATTTTGATTTACTACTTATTCATCTGTCTATTCATCTTTCCTGCACCGTTACCGTGTCAATACCTCCACATCGGTATTTTCGCCTCTACAAAAAGCTTATCTCCGACTGCGGAAATCAAGGTCACTGTGTCACTATGACAGCAAGGGATGAAGACCTATAGAATCGAAAACCATGTTTTACAATGCCATGATGATAAGAATGGGGATGCTGACCTGCCCTTTATTTCCCACAAGACAACAACAACAACAACACAACAAAAAGCAAGAAACAAACGAATAAATAAAAAAACATGACATCATTTCACAATAGGAGAGGTACTTCTGTTTTTTTAACAGCGAATGTTTCAGCATTTTAATACCTGCAACATCTGCCTCTAATTATGTACACAAAAAAGTAGAACAAAGGTAATTGTATAACAGGGGCAGGTGGCTTCTGTCTGTTCACAATCAACGTTTCCACATTCCCTCATCTGACTTCATTCATCACCTGCACAGCTCTAGGAACTAAAATGTTCCACTTTGTGCAGCCATGACGTCACGTCACGTCATGTGGCCCCTGATGGCGTCCCCTGGTGTTGGTAAAGTATGATGTCTGAGTCGGTGCACGCGGCTGCACGTGCATGGACTGCAAATACTATAAATAACGCTGTCGTTGTAAATTGAATCAGACGAAAGGACAGATGGGAGGTAATGTCAGTCACTGACAAGTTTCCCGGAGCTTCTGAGCTGACTGACAAATAAAGTTTCTTCCATAACTATATTGATCTAGACCGAATGTCTGGTGGAAAGTCTTATAACGAGAAGGGTATGAGGGGATGTTGACGTAGATCTGTCAAATGTTTTATCTGCTACTTCCTGATATAGGAAATAAAAGGGAAATAATTTGAAAGTTAAGTTTGTATGTCTGTATTTCTAAAACTATTTAATTAACTCCTTCGCTGCCAAAGTGTGAATAAAAAGGCGAATCGCCTGTGCCACGGAGTTTTAAACGTCTCGACTTAAAATTTAAAAAAAATCATATCTCTTCATCCAGCCCAGAAAACCCCACAAAACTATAAATTTTCTTGTTCAGTATACTTTACAACACACCAGGAGCAGCAGTACTTTCGTTTGTACGATCGCCAGTGCTAGTAATGTCCACTTCGACTCGTATCTGGGTCAAGTCCGACTTCGGACATCAACACCAAATTATCGCCTGCATGCGCTAAATTACCGTCATTTTCACTCTTATTGACAGACTGCAAATCAGAATCAGCTCCACAAGTAATGATTTCTGCAACTTCTTTTGCTGCAAAAGTTGTTTTTCGGGTCCGATCGACGTCGGTGTCGAAGCGAGACCGTCCGCCATTGTTTACACTCGCTGAATAGTAATCAGCTGTAAGGGGTCACATTTTCAACCGCACGGGCAGAAAAGACCGTAAAACGTCACACATACACAATTAGCATCGACGTGTAGAGGGAATACAGAAGTTTCCGTTGATATCTCATACGTTACTGAAAGCGTTGGGGTTTTCTGGCTAAAAATAGGAAAAGTCGCCGACCGAATATTCGGCACTGAAGGCATACGTTTCTTCCGACCGAATATTCGGTCGGAAGCACTGAACGGGCAGGTAAAGTAGCGATCCTACTGTCTTGGAATCATTCTGTTTGCTGTTGGACAAAAAATGTTGAACAAAATATAAATATCAAGAAAAAGCCCCACATAATCATGGCTTGCAAGTCTTGTATTTTGTTATTGTCGTTTTGTTTCTTGTTTAGGACACTGTATACATCTATTTGCAAAAGAAAAACTGACAATAACAACAACAACAACAAAACAAACTAGTTTTCTTTTTCTGACAATCTTTCATCCTGTGTCTTTTACTCAGGGAAATGATTATTCATCGCATGTGAAAATTTCTTTCCTTTGCTTGCTGAAATGATATTGAGTGGCGTCGGAAGCTTGGGAAGTGATTGTCTGGAGAGTGGGGAGGTATTTGTCTATATGTATATATATATATATAATATATATAATATATATATATATATAATATAATATATATATATATATATATATATATACATACATATATATGTATACATAATGGTGGATGGGCACGCAAGCAAGCGCGTATGTGTGTATGTGTGTGCGTAGGTGTGCTCTTAAATTCCAAACGAAAGCTCTGACCCTCTTCAATTTTATATAAATCAGTTTCTCATTTATCATCAATGCTGTGATGTGCTCTGTGTCCACTTCCTAAAGTGTCATCGAAATAGAAAAAAAAAGGATGTTGTCGAAGGAAACTTCATCAAACCTAAATCGGATTAAAATGGTGAAATTAAGTTTCTGCATACATTTCCATTTTCTAATGAAGATGTATGCAGAAACTTAATTTCCATTTTCTAATGAAGATGGAAAGGAAAGTGGAAAGACCCATGGGATGTATGGCTGAAAACATTTCTTCCATCTATAGGCGGGATAAAGAACAAAATTCACATCTTTATCATCATAAGATATGTACGAACATCCCTCTCGCGTCAGCACTTTTTTCTTGCTTGTGTTTTTCGTTAATCTCCTCTAAAAGGTGAGGGGATGGGAAGGAGATTTCATCGTATTACCTGGGAGGTGTGCGTGTGTGTGTGTGTGTGTGCGCGCGCTGTGTGTGAGTGTGTGTGTGTATGTTGTCCATCTGTGTTGTGTGTGTGCGCGCGCTCACGCGTGTGTGTTGTGTTGTGATGTATGTGTGTGTATGTGCGCGCGTGAGTACGTGTGTACGTGTGTGTGTGTGTGTGTGTGTGCACGCGCGTACTCGAGTTTGTGTCTGTTACTAAAACATGTCAACATTTTCTCAGCTAATTTGTGACAGATTTTCCTAACTTTAGTTAAAGATGGACCGCTAAGAAGTCACGAAGGCGTAAGTTTGAAAGACAAGGTAACAACATCAAGGCCACACGGTTCCTCAAGACCGGTACCTACAATAAGCATTGTTTGAGGAAGGTGCATATAGAGCAGCTTCTAGGAAACGGGAAGCAATATCTGAAAACTGTCGTTACTCTTGTAACGGTCTGTATTCAATGTATGTGAACTTTTATTCTTTCTGAAACTTTTTCACCGAGTGACTTTGAAGTGTACAGAATATGGATTTCTTGAAATAATTCGTGTACAGGAAGGAGCTCGTAGGAATGGTTTGACCAGCTTGTTCTTCTCGTATCTTCGTTATTATTGCTGACTGGTTGTTGTTTTTTTCTATGTTTATTTTTAGATGCTGTTGAAGACAATGCCGTGGACTCAAGATCGGATACATCCGGGCAATCCCAGCCCATAATTCATAAAGCTGCTCGTCTCAATGTTTCCATCACTTTGGTGGTGTCAGCCTAGTGTTTCATCGGTCCCTCCATGCGCGCGCCCCCCCCCCCTCCTCCCAATTTCAAGAGCTTGCCAGGGCATAAAGTTTTGCACAGGCTCAAGGAGTGTGCCAGATATTTGCTGGCAGATTTGGACGAAGCGCATTCGGGACTGACCGAGTATGATGAATCCTCTTTAACAAACTCCAAACTCGTTCTATCTCTTCTTGAATAAGATGAGCGTTAATTTTGTTTGGTTATCTTTTATTTATTTATTTATCTTTTTGGTCTAAACTAAATCGTATTCTTCTTGCACAAATTTTTTTTTTATTGTTATCTAAACTGTTCTCTTTTTGCACAATTTCTTTTTGTATCTAGACTAGTATTTTCCTTGCATAATTTGTTTTCGTACCTAAACAACTTGTATTCTTTTGGCACATCTTTTTTTATCTAAACTATTTGTGTTCTTTTCGCACAATTTCTTTTTGTATCAAAACTATTTTTTTTTTCTTGCACAATTTCTTTTTGTTGTGCAAACTATTTGTGCTGTTTTTGCGCAATTTCTTTTTGTATCTCAACTATTTGTATTCTAATTGCACAATCCCATGATCAGGATGAGCGAGTTGATGAGGAACACGACTTGAATTTCGTCGTGAATGTTTTTTTAATGTTTTTTGTTGTTGTTGTTAATGTTCCCAGTTCCAAAAAATTCTCAACAATAAGAACTTCAAGGTTTGTGTTGTTGTCAATCCGCAGTCATTTCTTTGCGGTTTTCTTTTTTTCAATTTTCATTTGAAGTAGAGATTGTCTCTTTCTCACTGCACGCGTGTGTATGCACGTGCGTGCGTGTGTAAATATGTGAACAAAATTTTCTCGGGTCTTTACGGGTGGATTTTTACAAACGTTTGGATCAAATCTAAAGAATGTTCAGAAAAAAAATGTTTGGAATGTACAGCTTCAAGGCCAAAATCACATAGAATGCAAAAAAGTGCCCCGAATCAGCACGTTTCTTTGGGAGGTCTGTGAACAGCACTTTCTCAGGAACTAATAACAATATCCAAATATATTTTCACTCTCGTAACGAGACAATCGCTGTCCTCGTCGCACATCTAGTTTTAATTTAACTGACGATATTACAGGTCACAGTGACTTTGAACAATTAAAAAATATTGTGGATTCTTTGAGATAATATTTGAAAAAAAAAAAAGATAGGTAGAATGGCTCAACCATCTTGTTCTTCGTCCTTCTCTTTTTGGGTTAAAATGTTTACTTTCTCGTTCTTTGTCTTAAGATTGTACAATCTTTGGCTCATTGAAATCGGCACATAGATAAGGCAGTGATTTGAATTTGGGCGTGACATTTTGCAATCCATTTCAAACTTAAAAAATTGTAACAATAGAACACCAGTAATGTTTTGGTTAGTTTTCCTTAAACCCATTGAAATTTTCCTTTCAGGTGTAACTGTGCTAAGTGCGACTGGCCGCATAGTGTTAACTGCTCATACCTGACCGCCCACGAAGCCTAATCTCTGGTCTGTGCCTAAGTTCTATCAAATACGGACCATTGCAATTCTCTCCTCTCTGGTTGCTCACAATAACAATTATCAACTGATACAGAAGGGATCAAAAATTCTGCTGCAACTCTAGTTTTGAAGACTTGCAAGTACGTGTGGCTGTGTTCAGCGTCTACTTTACAAATTTCAGTTCAAGCCTGGGTTGACTTGAAGCAGTCTACTCTTGTTACCGGTGTAGCTTTTTCTCCGAAACCACATTTGCTTGTTTTTTTGATATCGTCAGTGTTTACTCTCCTACTAGATAGCTCCTGTCTTCATCAGATAAACGTATTCCCTACGTTCCTGTTGTAAAGATTTTTTTTCGTTCCCTTTCCGTGCACTACAAAATTGCAACGCCCTCCCTAACACCTTCATTATTTTTACATTCTTTGTCATCTTTTATGAGAGCTCTAAATAATGAGAGTTTGAAATAATACTATTATAGTATTGATCCTGCTGACCGTATTGCACTTGTACGATTAGTTGTTTGAGGTAATGGTACTACGTACGTTTCATCGCCTTTTCTGTAAACCTGTCTCATTGTATGTGCGTTCGCCAATATGAACTGTGTAGTCACTGCCTGTTTACAAACGTCTGAATATTCATGTGTATCTGTGCGTGTCTACCTGAACGTTGTCGGGGTGTTGTTATTGTTGTTTAAAGCCCAGCCGACTGCGTACAGCCATGTCAGGGCTATAACCGCTTCAAAACATATACAACTACTTCAAAAGGAAAGAAAATTAAGTACACACATCAATGCATTCGCACACATAAATGGCGTTGACCACTCACCCCAATTTATCGCACAAAGGATTTTAAAACACACCTGAATACAAATTTAAACACACCAAAGGACACCAAAACATACATAGAAACGGGCCTAAATTACCCGAAATTGCTTCCGCATATCTCACCTCCTAGAGCTAAAAATGCATTTAATACATGTACCCCATTATCACTCCTAGGAAAAAGTACGGACAATTTTATCGAACACGTAAAGGTGAATGAACCAGAAAGGCAGAAAATGACAGAAAGCAAAAGAACATTGCAGAAACGAAGAGAGTGACAGAAAAGAGGAAACTTTTAGCACAGAATTTCCAGAAGGTGGGGATACTATTCATACTGAAAGAGCTCCCGGCATCCCCACGTGGGACGTTGTTGGGGCATACATATTCGTTTGCATAAGTTTTTTTTCATGTCACACTCGTAGGTAGTTAATTTCTTTTCCTGTTATACATCCTATTAGTTTTCAATCATTGATTTAGTAATGAGTTATATTTTATGTACACATTTTGTGAAACTGTGAAGCAACAGCTTGCTTGGTGGGATGTTGCGCTATATAAAGCTTTCATTATCACTCTCGTCGATTGTAAGTTTACGTCCTCTAGGATATAACACAAAACACAAGGATATGGCAATAAACACACATACTCTCTAAACAAATGTGTTCGTGTGTGTGTGGGGGGGGGGGGAGGGTGCACATCAAAGTTTTGTGTTGTCATGCTGTTCCTTGTTCTTCGCTTTTTCAATCTCCCTCAACAAATTAAATGTGGAGATTCTTTCTTATCGATCAGAGGTGTGAGAGAGACAGAACGAGAGAGGCAGAGAGAGAGAGAGAGAGAGGGGGAGAGAGAGGTAGAGAGAAAGAGAGCGTGTGCGTGCGCGTACTGTGTATGTGCGTGCGTGCACGTGCGTGTGTGCGCGCTCTTTATGAATGAACCTTTACAATCTGTGGACTGTCAAGGAACCGAGAGGGACAGAACGTTGCCATGTATAGCTCCGAAGTCAATGTCACACAGATCAAAAATGCCTAATATTAGCTGCGTTTGAGGAAGGTACATAAACACTACTTTCTCAGAAACTTCTGAAAATATTTCACCGTTCCAACAGTCAACGACTATCCTCGATGCCAACAAGTTTTATTTGAAATGAAACTTCACCAAGGTCATTATGACCCTGGAAAGTACACGATCTGCAATAAATGAATATAACAAATGAAGACTTTTAGAAACTGCACGATCTGCATATTCTGCAATAACAGTTTGAATATAAAAATGAGACTATTAGAAAGAACACGACCTGCATATCCTGCAATAAATGTTCGAATATAAAAATGGAGACTATTAGACTGGCTTGACCATCTCGCTTTTATTTTCTTCTTCGGGGGGAAAAACAAGCAAGCAAAACACAAATCTTTAAAATTGCTTGGTCAACTTGTTGATTCCATTTTCTTTTCCTATCTAAACTAGTTGTCTGGTGATTGCACAATCTCAAGATCAGGGTGGGTGGGTTGGAGGAGTATGTGACTTGAATTTCGGAATGATATTCTTCAAACTGCTCCTAGCTTAACGGGAAAAAAAGTGAAAAAGAAAGGTTCGTCAAGTTTTCGTGTTGTTGTCAATCCGTTAGCTGTTGTTGCCTTTTGTTTTGTTTTGTTTGGAAAGGTTTTCTGGCGTTTGTGCGAGTTTGCTTGTTGTGGATTTCTTTCTTCCTGTCTTCAGGTTTATTTGCGTTTTATTACTTATTTTTTGTCTTTTTCAAACAAGGTATAGTATACAGATTTAGCTCTCTCTCTCTTTCTCCCCCCCCCCCCCCCTTGTGTCTGTGTGTGTGTGTGTGTGTACGTGACAAACTCACCGATTCATATACTGACTAGACTCACAGACTCAGTATCTGTCGTAAGATTTGGATCGGTTCAGATGTTTGTACGTGCGTGTTCGAGCGCGCGCGCGTGCGTGTTTCTATGTCTATGAGCGCGTGTAAACCTAGTACTACTTGAAATAAATTGTAACATTGTAGTATTACTCGTAGTAAGTTGCAATAGTATAATGTTAAAAGTCTAATGTGAGTGTAATGAATGCTTAGCTATACGTACAACTTGACCACTGTAGTTAAGCTCAGAGGTCTGCCAGCTGAACAAGAAAAATCCAAAATCCAATCACTTTATCACTCAAGGATAGTAGTACAATGTCCCGTTGGACCTTCTTACAGCTACGTCTTGACACTCTACACATGATAAAGATATATTACAAACAGAAAATCCGTAACATACATTATGAAAAAAGTTAAAAGAACAAAACAACAACAACAAAAATCTTGTAATAACAAAATGCTGACTTGTATTTTGCATGTGAACTGGTTAAGCTTTTCACGAAAGCATATGAGACAACAGCAGAAACAAGTAAAGGAAATCCACGTCAACTCCTGACAGGAACAACTGAAATAATGATAGTATAACAATGATAGTAATAATAGCAATAATATATATATATATATATATGTATATATGTGTACACACATATATATGTATGTGTGTGTGTGTGTGTGTATGCGTGTGTCTGGCTTTGTGTATATAATATATATATATATATATATATATATATTGTGTGTGTGTGGTGTGTGTGTGGTGTGTGTGTGTGTGTGTGTGTGTGTGTTGAAAAAAAGATTATAGACATAGAATCAAAGGAAAAGAGGGATGTAAAGGAACCATTAAAACAATCATGGGAGAGAGTGAAGGGCGGGGGCAATGCCAACAAATGGTTATGATAAGAAAAGATGAATCGTAACACACGCATCGTCTAAAAGATACATCGTATTACACACATCGTCTAAAAGATACATCGTATTACACACACCGTCTAAAAGATGCGTCGTAATACACACACCGTCTAAAAGATGCGTCGTAATACACACACCGTCTAAAAGATGCGTCGTAATACACACACCGTCTAAAAGATGCGTCGTAATACACACACCGTCTAAAAGATGCGTCGTAATACACACACAACGTCAAAAAGATGAATCGTTACACACGCAACGTCTAAAAGATGAATCGTAATACACACAATGTGTAAAAATGAATCGTAACACACACATGTAAAAGATGAATCCTAACACACGCAACGTCTAAAAGATGAATCGTAATACACACAACGTCTAAAAGATGAATCGTAACACACACATGTAAAAGATGAATCCTAACACACGCAACGTCTGAAAGATGAATCGTAACACACACAATGTGTAAAAGATGAATCGTAACACACACAACGTCTAAAAGATGAATCCTAACACACGCAACGTCTAAAAGTTGAATCGTAATACACACAATGTGTAAAAGATGAATCGTAACACACGCAACATCTAAAAGATGCATCGTAACACAGGCAACGTCTAAAAGATGAATCGTAATTACACGCAACGTCTAAAAGATGAATCGTAACACACGCAATGTCTAAAAGATGCATTGTAACACAAGCAACGTCTGAAAGATGAATCGTAACACACACAACGTCTAAAAGATTAATCGTGACACAAGAAATTTTTTTAAAATGAACTCGAATAAAACATCGACTTCCATCTATCAACTGATCAAGGTCGTTACAAAAGCGAATAGAGAGACACCCGCAAAGCGTGTGTTCAAGATTCGTTCCCTGTTTGATGCAATTTTACACGTCAGCTTGTTGGTTCTTTTGACATAGCCGTGGACTCACGATCTCCTAACTTCTTCCCAATTTCAAAACCTTACGAGTGCATAGGGTTTGGGGCATGCTCATGGAATCTTTCTGACAATTACTGATTGCTGGCAGATATGTGTTGAACGTACATGGAAGTGTCCTAGTGTGGTGAATACATCTTTAACAAAGCACCGAAGAAGAAATGTTCGGCTGCATCATAAAGCACAGGTTTGTTCCAGAATGTTGCCTTATGCACACTTGTCTGACCCGGTGATAACTATTCATATGTTGTCTACCTGTAAGTGCATTCTCTTCGTCATTAATTTTATCAAGTATTACTCAATGTCTGACTGCGTATGTGACATTTCAGCGTTCAACTTAAGGTGATCAAGTACTCTGCTTCTGTTTTATAAACAAAACAAAATAAACAAAAACAGACAAGACACACACACACAAACAAACAAAAAAAAAGCAAAAACCAACAAACAAAACCAAAAAATTTAAATTAAAAAAATGCAAAAACAGTTTCTTAAAAAGTTTTGCTTTTTGTTTCTGTTTTCGCACTACTCATTAAGCGTGCATGTTTTGAAGAGGAAAATTGAACCAAAAACAAATCGTGTTTCACATGTTGCCTGCAACTAACACAATGCAGTCCTAATGACGTGTACAACATGAAACGATTCAGCACAATACTGTTAGACCCGAAGGGAAATTCAAGTGTGCGCCTGTATTGAACAGCTTGGAAGGATCAAAGTAACGTTGAAAGCCCCCTGTCAGGCGACATACCCGGCCTTGCCGACAGGAAGGCCATTGTCAGTCACGTTTTGTCTGTCACATACTGATGGCCATATCCTTGCTTCACCATCAGCAAGTCGATGGCCTGTGTGTAACGTCACGTCCTTCATTAAGGTGATCGTGCTCTTTTCCTTTTCGCTCGACTTCCAGGCTTGTGTTCAGTCAATTAGACTTAGCTCATGAAGAGAAAGATCGGTAACTTTCTCTGCGTCACGCGGTCTGAGACTCTGAAACTGCCCCTGGTCTGTCGTACACAGCGGCGTGGAAGGTTTGGGACAGCACTATGGACAAATAATTATAGATCTGATACTATGGCACCCACACAGACTGACCGTTTGCTTTAACCTTTGACACCTACACCCTGTCCACTGGCAGCCTGCATTGCCAACCATGCTAGTAAAGCAAAAACTAACCCTTTGGTTACCTCACCTTATCCACCAGCTTTCTGCAAAGGGTTCAGTTTTTGCAGTTGGAGGACAGGGTACGGGAGTCAAAGGGTTAAATCAACAGAAACTATCACACCAACAAACTCATTTTATTGTCAGTCTGTTCATACGGGAGACGTCCAAAGAAATGACGTGTAGATAAGGATATTTAGACAACACACAAAGAACCTTTGAACAGATATACAAATTATTTTGGCCCCAGTTCATTTTGAACCAAAAACAACGAGAACTGTGGTTGTCAAGACAGCACGGGCACCATCATCATGAGAAGGCGATAGATTGGGTACATCACCCAGGAACAGGATAACATTACACGGACATCCTCTTACTGGGCGACCAGAAGGAAGACGCAGGAGAGTAAAGCCCCAGAACGCCTGCCGTCGATCTCAAGGCCCTGAAGCTAAACTGATGTACCACGCAAAATATGGCCAGAGCAGACAGAGTAGCGAACCTGTGTTGCTGCTGTACATGACGGTGGCATAACTGAATTTGTAAGTTACTGATTAATGAAAGTGACATGATTTGACCATTCTATTTTAATTTGAAGCTAGGACTTCAGGACCTGCTCATGGGTTTATGTGCAGGCCTAAGGCTTGTGCCATGATCGCCATCACATGGCAATTGTGACGTTAGTGCATAGAGAATTTATTCCTAGCGCGAAGACACCACCTTGAGAAACTGAAACTAAACTATTTTAATTTGACAGGTAGAGTTTGTTTTGAAATCACCAGGCGTTTCCTGCCAGTTAGACAGGTTTTATAATTGCTCTCTTTCGAGTGCGAGTGTGTGTGTCCTAGTGTCAAGTTTTTATTTGTTTGACTGTCTATTTTGAGCTTGTCATTCTTGTTGTTTCCTTCGTTGACTTGCTTTCATTCCTGTTGTCTGTGTTGCTGCTGCCGTTGATTGGAGCACGAAATTACCACACCTGGGGTTTGTTGTTTGACAAGAGCTGCCAGCAAGACCCGACGTAACATGATCACAAAACACCAAGAATCAGAAAAATAGTGGAAGCAGCATCAGCCTACCATCACATTCATTAGTAGAGAATAAAGCGGGTTCCTTGTATGATCAGAATGCAGCCCAGCAGCTGGCCCTGGAAGCATAATTTATAACGAAAAATTATCTGGATTTAGAGCAATATGCAGGCCAAGGAATTTGGACCGTGTTTGGGAGTTTGTACACAGTGATAATTGCGCTAGGAAATTCCATATGCGCTTCACTTATATCTACCAGCAATTATCTGGCAGACTCCATGACCCACGCAAAACCGCATGTGTTAGTAAGGGAGAGAAATGGGGAGCGGAATTGGAGAGAAATGGGCAGGCGGAATTGGGAGAGAATGGGCAGCGGAATTGGGAGAGAAATGGCAGGCGGAATTGGGAGAGAAATGGCAGCGGAATTGGGAGAGAAATGGGCTGGCGGAATTGGGAGAGAAATGGGCAGGCGGAATTGGGAGAGAAATGGGCAGGCGGAATTGGGAGAGAAATGGGCAGCGGAATTGGATAGAAATGGGCTGCGGAATTGGGAGAAATGGGCTGGCGGAATTGGAGAGAAATGGGCTGGCGGAATTGGGAGAGAAATGGGCAGGCGGAATTGGGAGAGAAATGGGGCGGAATTGGGAGCGGAATTGGGAGAGAAATGGGGGCGGAATTGGAGATTGGAGTTTGTTGAAGCGCAATTCATCACACTCGGACAATTCCATATCCGCTTCACATAAACCTGCCAGCAATTATCTGACAGATTCCCTGAGCCTTTACAAAACCCTGACAGATTCCCCGAGCCTTCACAAAACCCTATTTGACAGATTCCCTGAGCCTTTACAAAACCCTGACAGATTCCCCGAGCCTTCACAAAACCCTATCTGACAGATTCCCTGAGCCTTTACAAAACCCTGACAGATTCCCCGAGCCTTCACAAAACCCTATCTGACAGATTCCCTGAGCCTTTACAAAACCCTGACAGATTCCCGAACCTTTACAAAACCCTATCTTGAACTGGGGAGTGGAAAGGGGGAGGGGAGGGAGAAAAGAGAGGGAAAGGGACCTATGAAATGCTAAGCTGACACCACCAGAATAATGGAAACATTAAGATAGGCAGCGAAGAGGCCAGAATTTAATGTTGCGGGCTGGGACAGAGCTGGAGATATCAGATCTTGAGTCCACGCTTCTTTCAAAAGATCCAAACAGCCAGCGTTTGGACCAAGGAACACATGGATCGTATGTATGATGGAGACCTTGACGCCACAGTTCTGCCTCCCCACGACATCAAGGATGCTACATGCGGACTGATACAAGAAAAACAAGAATGCATTTCTCAAAGTGACTACTATTATTACCTATTACTACCACCATCATTACAACCACTACCACCATCACCACTACTTCTACCACCACCACTACTTTCTTTTTCTTCTACTACCACTACAACTGTACTACTGCTATTGCTACTACTACTCTGTATGTCCCCGTGACAGGTAAAAAGAAATACACTTTTGTTGCTACTGTCACCACAAAAATGTTGAAACATTTTGGTCTTGCGGCGACATTTTTCTTCTCTTGATGTTCGAGTTTTTTCTACTCCCTTTCCTGCAGAATATGTTGAAATTGTTTGCTCATCTTGTTCATTTCTATTTCGTTCCATCCGAACTGTTTAGTCCTCTAATTACAAAATGCAAAATCGGGATGGCAGCGGTTGATGGGGGCCGATGTTGTAGAATATAGTGTTGCTGTTGGTGGCATCGATATGTTGACGTTGATGGTGGTAATGGTGAGCATGATCATTCATTCACCCAGTTCTTTTCGCGTCAACAAATCTCCTCCCATCACGACAGACTTGAGCGAGCAAGGCGCCAGGTTGTTTTGCCAAGAAGTAACCATTTGACCTTATGAAACGTTTGCAGACGTTTCTGTAGCAGTCGTATAGGACACGGTGGATTGCTCGTCCAACACACATACCCTTCTACATCTTCCTTTTCTATCCTGTTCTTGGGACGATACCACAGCGGAATTGGCAGGCATGACACCAATATGTTAACACATGTATTATTCATTTGTAGAGGGAAAGAGAAATCAATGCCGGACACATTTGAACAGAGCAATTAAAAACCGGACAGAGAAACACACAGAGGCCAGCAGTAAATGCCGCTTTACAATTTATCAGGAGAAATACGAGGGAAACGGAACTTAAATGAATAACAGTGAAACAATCCCACCCCAGAAGAAAAACGAACAAAAATACACACCAACAACAGACAAACCGAAAAAATAAAACATAGAAGCGAAATGTCAGGGGTTTGTACAAATAAATGTCTGTGTGCACACCCACATAGACGTCTCTTGTCTAAATGATTAAATTTTTCTATCAGTCGCACTCCTTTTTATGCCTATTTTCATATTCATGATGAAAGACTGAGAAATTGAAGCAGACGAAACACTAATGCAATCATCAAGAGAGACCACACAGGTGAGAGAAGTAAAACCCAAGTTATTCTGCGTCTACTGGAATGTTTGAGCAGATTCCCGAAGTATTGCTATCATCGCTTGGAAATTGGAATGCGACTGCATTTTTTCTCCAAACCTTCCGCACCGTCAGTTTGTCTGTGTCTCTAATACATCCTCAACCCTGATGTATACTTTTGAATGTTCAAGGAAAAGGATTTTGAGGCGGATGGCATTCCTTTCTACGGTTGCTTTACCTTCTGTGATCAAGAACAAGGCCAAGCAGACATTCCTCGCTGAGCTGACCGTTGACCACACACTGTTCCAAGCTCTCACTCGAGCAACGAAGTGGACGATAGTGTATACCATGTAACGAGCCTCAGGCACCTCATTTAATACTTGAACTTGCACAATATGAAGCACTACACGGCGGACTCAAACCTCTTCTGAAACGTCCCTCCGGGTGCAATTTTCCAGTTTTTACAAGACATCAATAGATCTCATCTAATATAACTTTACATGTATGAGAATGCTTTTTCTTTTAAATTCCTTTTAGACTTGCACGAATATGGTAAGCTTGGTTTTAAACTGTTTTAAACCTTTTTACTTAAACTTGGGTGTCGATTTGGACGTGGTGTTAGTCCTTATACGGCTCCAATAGTCGGCTGGGCTATAAGCAATACGAATTGAATTGAATTGATTTGAAACGCCCATGCGCAGGCACGGTCTTGAAACAATTCAAGGGAACATGACATATGAAACTCCAACACCACCGGAATGGTCCACGGCATCAAAAGAAAGCAGTCTCTCTGAATTTCCTGACCATTTCTGGATGGGAATTAAATACATTAAGCTCTGCACCAAACTTCATGATTACAAATTAAACATCAGGGTTTAAAACGTCTCATGTGTACTCTAGAACCTCTTTAAAGTTTTCAATGCACCCATGCGCGTAAGTGTGCATATGCACGGGCGTTTTCCTCTTGACGTACAGACGATGCGCTAAGAGTTCATCGTTAGATGAATTGAAAAGAAAGACCCCACTTGACAATTACAGCCTCCGTTTCAGTGCAGAACATTTAACCTATTCAAGACGCATCTGCATAAGGCCAACAACACTTATAGCCGGAGGTTACTTGCTCCTCCGATGCTCGGCATTTTCAGCGCAAAAATTCAAAAACTAATGAACGCAACTCAAACGTAGGCTAAGACTGGTAAAGCGAACTAACTTTATTAACATGGTCTGGATTGAGAAATACGGGTACGGATGGGGTTTGGGCTCAAGAGCAGCTATGAGTTAAGTCATAACGAATAAGGGCAATGGTTGTACTGAACAATAACAACACTACACTTCTTTTATGTTAACTGAAACGGTCGTTGTGCTTTGAACTTAGACACGATGTCTTGCAACTCAAGGGCTTTTGTTTTGCTTTTGTTTAATCTCATTCTGTATCGTAAATGTTTCCCTTTTTTCTTTAAATAAATAAAACACAAACAAAAACAAGTAGTCATTATCATCAACAACAAAAAACACCCTAAAACAATAAACAAAAGAGTACCCACCAAAGCATAAAGAGGAAGGGGTGATTCAGAAAGAAATGTGTATATTCTCTCTCTCTGTGAGTGAGTGAGTGTGTGTGTGTGCGCGCGCGCGCACATACGGCGTTTGTTTCTGTGTTAAGGGAGAATGGCGGATGGAAGGTTACAGAAAAAACGCAGTGGGCATCAGCACGAATTACCTGACAATTTTTTCGAAAGACGGTTACATTTGGATCGCAGATTCACAATGACAAAGACGGAAATTTTGCACTCGGGACGATGAGTGCGAGTGAATGATTTAATGACAGGAGCAGTGCGTTGTGGGATGTGAACCAGTTGGATCATCTTGGAAATCACATTCCATTAGACACGACGAAGACAGAAAGTGGATTAAAATTGAGAAAACC
The DNA here is from genome assembly GCA_030674185.1 of Monoplex corrugatus. Lineage (NCBI taxonomy): Eukaryota > Metazoa > Mollusca > Gastropoda > Littorinimorpha > Ranellidae > Monoplex > Monoplex corrugatus. The sequence continues at coordinate 51,090,187 of JAPXFY010000014.1, read as the reverse complement.
TCAAAATGGTCAAGCCATACTCTTTCAGCTTTTATAGTTCCCACATCTCTGCAGATATTTACCTTATACCTTGTGGATTATACCAAAGCTTTTGAACGGGTACGACACGAAGAACTTATCTACTAACTGAAAAAGCTCAAAATTGTTGGAAAGGATCTAAGAATAATGGGGAATAAGTATTGGGTACAAACAGCAGCAATGAGAAGAGAAAATGATACAATGGTAATCAGTAAAAAAAACAAAAACAAAAAAAAAAACCCAACTTAACGCACAGGCTCGGGAAGTCTACCTGATAATTGCTAGCAGAGTTGGTTGGAGCGCATTTGAACTCGTCTGAGCGATGAATCCTCTTGAACAAACTCCAAGTAGAAAGCAAAAACCCCATCATGTGAAATAACAGCAAATGGCACAACATTGAGACAAGTTGATAAATTCAAATATTTTGGAACAGTCATCACATCAGACGGCAGATGCACATTACAAATATCCAGCAAAATTGGCCAATCCGAAACAGCATTTAAGAAACTGAAAAGCGATCTCACCGAGAAATGCCTGTAAATTAACAACAGTAAGAGTGTTCTTCAGTGTCATATAGAACGAAAATTATGGTTCGGATGCAAAGCCTGAACAATCAACAAGCTAAATCAAAACAAGACTGAGGCTGCTTAGATGTGGTTGGAGAATGTAAAGCGTTCCATGGAGAAAAAGAACACTAATGAGGAAGATTATAAGACATTTATGAGGCAAGGAAATTTTGAGCGCCCAGTCACACAGGAAAGCTGGATGGAAAGAGCAGCAGGTAGACTCAGGGAGAAAATATTGGACGGACTTGCAGAGTGAATGAAGACAGAGAGGGTGGTAGGACCATGGAGGGCGATGATCGCCAACGCCATGAGGCATGGCATATGATGATGACCATGAGAAACAGCAACAAGAAAACAATGCAGAGATCATAATTATGTACCTGCACGTCATGGAATCCACAGTGGTCTTGGAACATATGCAATTAAAAAGAACCCATATGAAGAAACCAGACTACAAATAAATTAAGCACAATGACAGCAATATCATTCGTATAGTAATAAAATGCTCATACAGATGCTAGTAATAGCTCCAGTAACATTTAATGACCATATCGAGCACACACACACACACACAGAGACACATTTTTGTAGAACATCCCTCTCTCTGCGTACAGATGAGTTCATAGTCGTTTAATGCCTTCGCTGCGTATGCTTGACTTTAATGTATCCTGGGAAAATGAAAAAAAAAAAAATTGAAACGGTGAAAAATCCCCCCCACCCAACCAACATCTAAGAGATACAATTTGCAATTACTGAACCAGACTGTCACACAATCTTCTTGACATGCCACGCTCCCTTTATTCACATCCTCTCTCTCTCTCTCTGTCACACACACACACACACACAGAGCAAAGATGCTGAAAAAGAAACGTGCTCCAAAAAGTGCTCCGCCTTTCTCATTCACCTCCCCCCCCCCATCTCGTAACCCCCCCCCCCCCAAACCTCCGACGGTGATGACGTATCACACCACTAAGGTCACCGTACTCAAGAAGGAAAGCTGCCAGGGAGGTTAAATTAGCAGTCAATATTTCTGCAATGCTGAACAAAACAGTAATAGTAGGCTACTTTATCTGACGTAAGTGGTACGTCAGCAACGCATTGGTACTCATGACGCAAGTCTTAAATACAATGGGGAAGAAAACCAGAAACAAAACCAGAAACTGATGTTCTCTCTCGCTCTGTCTGTGTCTCTCTAACACACACTCTGTCATCAGACCCTCACTCGAGTGGATCAGATCAGTCTATATTTTTGTCTACTTGCCTCTAGGCCTACTACTGTTCATGGGTTCTTGCAGGAAAATCTACCAATCAGCCAGACTTAAGCCAGCAATCACGTATCTATCACGGCCCACAAATCAAATGCGATCATAACCAGTACAGAGAAAGCTCCCGGCGATGCACAAAGAGAAGGATGGTGCGTGGTGTGTGTGTGTGTGTGTGTGTGTGTGTGTTTGTGCGTGTGTGTGTGTGTGTTGTGTATATTTGTGTGTTTTGTGTGTGTGTGTGTGTGTGTGTGTGTGTGTGTGTGTGTGTGTGTGTGTGTGTGTGTGTGGGGTGTGTGTGTGTGTTTTTTTGTGTGTGTGTGTTTTTGTGTGTGTGTTTTTGTTTGTGTGTGTGTGTGTTGAGGTGGGTATACATTACAAACATAAAAGTCACCTTAACCATCATGTTTCCATCGATTCATGTTCCAGGCGATCTAATAGCACATTCGAATTTCTAAAGATTTGGAATTCCCACAGAAGATATAGATCTTAACAACAACAACAATGATAATAATGATGATGATGATGATGATTTCCTTTTCGCGTCCTGGAAGGTGCTGCGGATAGATGAAATTGATGATCTGCGGCGAGAACGGGAGGCCTCGAATAGCAAACGATGATAATAATTCCTCTTTCATACCGCAAAACATCCATATTACGGTATGCTGGCTGCATTTTACACACGGGTGGGTGGTCTGATTTAACATACAACTCTTGTCATGAAGGACGAAGTTGTAAGAATTATGTGTTAACAAAAACATCAATAAAAACTAGTCGCCGTGGTGTAGTGGTCCCTTCAAAAATTGTTGCGGGATTTTTCCGACTCCATCCATGTAATACGCACAGCCGAGCATGCTGACTGGGACCACACAGTTAAGCTTCTTCCATTTCACGGATGCGTCATTAAAATTGTTGTTCAAACTGTCTGACCAATACTGCAAGTGTCTGTATTTCTTGGGCCTGGTTGACGCCAGGATATATTATGATAGCAAGTGTAGAGTACAGCCCTGTCACGCAGACTCAATCCTAGATGGAACTCCACGGCATAGTTATCATCATCATCCTCGTCATCATTACATGTATTGCACTGTAAAAACTGCCAGCTTGTGTGGCCATTACATTGTGAAAAATAAGAAAAAAAATCACTAAAACATTTTTCTTGGTCGAGGTTGACCACGGAGTGAGCCACATGCAAGGTGGAACCTGACTCTTCTCTGGCGTACTGTTTTCAGTCTTTTCATTAGCTTCCAATGTAGAGTCTGCCAACTTTCAAAAGATCGCAAGCTTGTGTCTGGGTTTAGATTCTTCTTTTGCAATATGTGGCTTCCAGGTCTGCCTACTTTGAACAGCTGTTCCAAGCAAGGTTACTAATTCATCCTTCCTAGGAGTTTCTCCACGCTTGACAATACCAGCTTTCTTCCTGGTCCACAAACTCGGAGCTGCTTATGGGCGCCAAGTCTGCTCTGTGCGTAGACGATTCAATGGTCTGGAGTGACAAGATGCCACGTCTAGTCTGTCACAGAATTCAACAAACAGCAGATCAGTTGAATGCAAGACACAACAAAATGGTGCTTCTCTACTAACAAGGAAAAACTTTTCTTCAAAATTAATAACCTTGTCTACAATTATTGGTTTATCCATGGTAGTCATTTTTTACTCTTCTTTGCATGTTATGTAGAAAATGAATAGCAATGATGAAACACACTTTCTCTTTGTATTCTATGTTTTACTCTGAATATTTGCATGCATTGTGTTGTCGACTTTATGTTATGTTTGACAAGTTGCTCTATAATTTGACGCTTCATCCGTTAATTTTTCTCTTTATGTAGTATTTACAGATTTCCACTCTTCCCTTAGATTAAAATGTGTACGATGTTATGCTCATAAATAATAAACGACAAAAATGGAACCAACTTTTTATTAAAGTTTAAGAAAAATATAATGCACGCAATGCAAAATAGACAGTGCAAAACAGGAGAGGGACAAAATGTGAGTGGGAAAAAATAGCACATGGAATCGAAACCAGAAAAAACACAAAAACAGAATCGAAACGCGTATTTAATACATCCTGACAAGACAGGCCTTTGTCAAACGTAAACTTAAGACCACAAAAGAACAAACAACAATTAAAAAATTCAGGGGCAAAAAGACCAAAACTTCCCTGCTGCTTCGTCCAGTGGGTGAAAAGGATTCTATTTTCGTGTTTTTTCTGGTTCCTGTTTGCTTGACGCGTGCGGGCGCACTTGCTTTGGGCTTCCTACTACGTGAATTGAAGTTAATGTGATTGGAGGTAGAAAGAACTGACGGCTGTATAACACCAACACATTATAACACCAACACACTATAACACCAACACACTATAACACCAACACACTAGAACACCAACACACTATAACACCAACACACTATAACACCAACACACTATAACACCAACACACTATAACACCAACACACTAGAACACCAACACACTATAACACCAACACACTAGAACACCATTTTACCTCCAGGCTACTCTGTCAGGTCGTCTCTTCGAATAAGCGCAAAGCCATCAGTGTGCAGCTGCTGCCATGCCAATGTTTCCGAAGTACTGATACAAATCAGACATTGGCTTCCGGCTGTCCCGAGGCTGGAAGAGAAATTACATAGTGTTTACGCTAGAACATATTCGTCACAATATTACCGATATTGCTGTACGGATGTGAAGCGTGGACAATCAACAGGCAAAGTCAGAACAAGATTGAGGCAGCTGGAATGTGGTTTCTGAGAAAAATGTTACAAGTTCCATGGACAGGAAAAAAAAAAACGAGGTAGCCTTGAAGGAGGCAGACACAAAAAGAACATTAATGAAGAAGATTAGGAAAGACAAGCAACATTTATAGGACATTTTCTGAGGCAAGAGAAATTACAGCACCTAGTCACAAGAGGAAAACTGGAGAGAAAAAAGAGCCAGCTTAATTTAAATAAAAATTGTTTCCATATATCACATTTCCCTGGAACCAAAAATACGTTTAACATACTGTACCCAATTGTCAATAAGAGAAATTATGAAAGACTTTATCGAACACATACACCTGAATGGACCAGCAAGGCAGAAAATGATAGGGCGAAATGTCAAAAAGCAAAGAACAAAGCAAAAACAAAGAGTGACAGAAAATATGAAATTTCTAGCACGGAATTTCCCGAAGGTGGGGATAATATTTATACTGTAAGAGCCCCTGGCATCTCCACTGGGTCTGATTTAATAACCACATATGTGGAGTGTGGGTGTGATTGAGGAGCACGGAGGGGACCTGGGCTAGACAAGACCTTCAGGCAATAGTCGCTAAAGACGGCATCACATCAAAGACAGAGATCACTACACGTTCATAAAATGTAATACCACACAATCTGTATTTGCTCTGATAACGTCTGTTGCCAGACGTACATACTTAGCTTGAAGATAATTAAGAAATACCAGTAACAGAAAAGAAAATGAACAAAAACCAGCTGACACATTTGCTTACGGCTTCTTTTATTTAACAAAACAAGACAGTTGGCCTTTATCAATCGTTTACAGGAAGAAAAAAAAAACTGGAAACAGAACACAACTTCCCTAACATGGTGCTGACCGACAGTTTTCGCCCTTTTTTTTTTAAACATCAAATATGAGTTCTGATTCTATTTCTGTTTTCCTGGTTCCTGTTTGCATGAACACTGGCAGACTCTGATTTAAAATACGCATCGTCTTTCTGGGGTACTTATTTATTTACTTTATATATGTGTTCCTTTTTTGCAGATACACATGTCATTTACATGTAACCAAGATTATTCCAGTGGTAGGCTGATAAAATACCAGTATAAAATATAGACTAGGTAAAAGAGTCTAGGTAGGGCCTCAGGATCTGGCCAGCTCATGCAGGCCTGAGGCTTGTACCATGATCACCATACACATGGCACCTGTGACAACATCTTGAGAAACTGAAACTGGGGTGTATATTTTTTTCTTAAAACAGTTGTACGAGTCTGTCTTAACACCCTCTATCATCTTAGTTTGCTCTCTTATTTTTTTTTTTTACTTCTTTTTCCTCTTATGTGTCCATTGTATGTAGTCTCTCAAGTCTTCTTACGCAGTATCTATCTGCAAGACTGCACAACACTGAGAAAGGAGAAATGGCAATGTACAACCAGCATGGTCAGTACCTGGCCACTATATCTTGTCGTTTGCTAATAATGGTTTTAGAATTATCTGTTGATCAGATGCACATATTTTGTTGACCGTTTTCTCTTTAAAGGCTTATGTTAACTTAGTTTTGAAAAGATAAACGTTTGAAAAAACAATGATAAAATAAACAATAATAACTATCTTGAGACTGACTTATCTGGATTGACTGACTTTTCTCGCTGGGCCCAATTTGTTTTCTTTTTTCCCAGCTGATCACTGTGTTTGAATACCATTGGCACAGATAGTCATAAGCAGGTTGAATAAGGCCTTTTGGTTTAACATTATATTAAAAATCTGCAAGCAGATGTTTTCAGAAACGCACATTTTCAAATAAATTACTACATAAATAACAAAACTTTGAAAGTACGACGCAGACAAGGGAGATAACCCATGACTTGCCCAGTTACGACAAAACCGTAATTACCAACTTGTACCCGGGCCGCCACAAAACTACCACCTTCTGTGTCATTCATTTCCTTGTTTTCATATAATGGAAGAGATTTTTAACGTAGGTCAATGTTGGGAGAAGGTAAAAAAGTTCAGATAAAAAAAATAATTCGTGTCAGTCGACAGTAGCGACGCAAACATGGCAGTCATCTCCTTGTAAGCAAGCCACCACCACAGTTATTATTAACTTATCATTCACCGTTTTCATACCGTGAAACCGAATTTTAGAAATTCAGATGAAAAATTGGGAATAAAGGAATTCAGATTGAGAAAAAATAATCCATGTCAGCTGACCAGTAACGACGAAAAGGCAGCAATTAGTTCCTTTCGAGCAAGCCACGACAGATAATCAACTTCTACGCCAGTCAACGTTTTCATTCCGTGACGAGATTAACGAAAATGCAGGTGAAAGGTCTGGGGGAACAAACTTCAGGTTAAAAAGCGTCAATGTCAGTCAACCAGTAACGATGAAAAGGCAGCGCTAATCAGCTCCTTTACAGCATGCCATGACAGATACGATCTACCTCCATGCCAGTGAACGAGGCAGAGGAAAGTCACCACAAACAGCCTGCAACACGACAACCTTCTCACTGCCATTACCCCCCTCCGAAAAAACAAACAACGTAATTTAGAACACAGTAACACTAAAGTCAGATTACAACTGATAGGAGGTGTTGGTATGTTTCGCCTACAGCAGGTTCCAGACTGACGAAATAAGACACAAAACTCCACCAGTCAGTCACTGGTAAGTGAGACGCTTGCAGACCTCAGGGGAAGAACCCCACTTTTGCTGAACCAAATAAGAGAACGAGCCCAGGAAGCATTGCAGAATGGGACCTTTTCTTTCTTTTGTTGTTGTTTAAAGCCCAGCCGACTGTGCAGAGCCATATCAGGGCTATAACCGCTTCAAAACACACAAAACTGCAACAGGAAAAAAAAAAAGTAAATTAAGTACACATATCAATGCATTCGCGCACATAATCCAAGGACATGCCCACGGCGAAGGACCATTCCGTCCGATTTATCGCACAGGGGAAATTTAAAAAACACACCTGAATACAAATATAAGCATTCATAAGGACACCAAAACATAATTATATAAAAACAGGCATAAATTACCTAAAACTGCTTCCGCATATCTCACCTCCTTAGAGCCAAAAATGCACTTAATACATGTACCCAATTATCAATCCGAAGAAAAAGCACGTAAGACTTTATCGAAAAAAATACAGGTGAATGGACGAGTAAGGCAGAAAATAAATAGAAATGACAGAAAGCAAAGGAGCAAGGCAGAAACAAAGAGAGTGACAGAAAAGAGGAAATTTCTAGCACAGAATTTCCAGAAGGTGCGGATACTATTTATACTGAAAGAGCCCCCGGCAACCCAACGGGGGGAACATACAGATGAATGGACCAGCAAGGCAGAAAATGATAAGATATAACAGAAACAAAGAGCAACAGAAAATAAGGTTTTTCTAGCACAACATTTCAGGACGGGATCCTACTTGTACTGAAAGAATCCCCGGCATTTCTCCGGCGGTAGTTGGGATAGATGAGATGGATTGAGAAAAATCAAGGAGACGAAACTGTGTGTGTGTGTGTGTTAGAGAAAAAAAAAAAAAACAGGCTCTCTCGATGTTAAATGAGCATTATTTTTACTCCATTGAACGAGTTATGCAATACAAACTCATTACCACAAAGCATGTCAGGTTAACACAAAAATGCCTGTTGACAAGTAATTCGTGTAGCTGGATAAATAAAAATTACCGTGAACGTTTTAGTGAAACAGATATCCTAAACAAATGTCAATTATTTTTTCTATGAGTTCCGATTTTTTTCGGATACGTGTATTCGCGTTGTTTTGGCCCACACTGCGGGGGTCGCCTGTTGCTCCACAGTCAGCATACTTTGTCCTCAGTGGGCAATTTCATGTTTCCATAAGCTAGCAATTGACATGACATACAGGATCTTGAATATGGTTATTTGATATCCTACACAAGTATACATAAGGAATATTCTTAGACACTTGTGGGTCTGTACGTGTTGACCTAGGCTGGCCCATTAGCCCAGAGTGCCGTGCTAATAACGCGGAGGTCGTGGGTTTGACATCCATGTGGGTCACCGATTTTTTCACCTAGTTGATATACAGTCGAGGCTTTGTGCACTGATGGGGGTGGGGTGGGGTGTTGGTTTCTGGTATGTGAGACGATTTTATACAGAATAGCTAGATGTTTTGTGATTCAGACTTTTATTTACTTTTTATACATGTTCCTTTTCTGAAGATTCAATACAGATACACGTCATTTAGGCCTAGATGTAACCAAGATTATTCCAGCGATAGGCTCATACAATATATAGACTAGATAAAACAGCCTAGGTAGGGCCTCAGGACCTGGCCAGTGCATGGGTTTACGTGCAGGCTTAAAGCATGAAGATTCATCACCATACACATGACACCTGTGACATTAGTGCATATGGAATTCGTTCCGAGCGCGGAGACGTCTTGAGAAACTGAAACTGACCTGGGGTATAAGAAAAATCTCCACCCTTTACCCACCACTGTGCACTTTGCAAAATTGCCTTTGCTATACATGCTGTTTTCTTGTTTACATAAGCCAGTTACTGACATGCCTTACACGATCTTTACCGAATAGATTTGATATTCTGCATGTCTATACACACGATGGGAGATTGGGCACTGCACACAGATTGACCTCGGAAATCAGCAAAGTCAACACCCTTTACTCACCAGGCAGATGTGTCTTGGACGGATTGAACCCAAGAGTTTCCGAATGAAAGTCCATTTATTCACTTGACTGCCGCGCCAGAGAGAGAGAGAGAGAGAGAGAGAAGAGAGAGAGAGAGAGGGAGAGAGAGAGAGGGAGAGAGAGAGAGAGAGAGAGAGACCTGTGGACCACCTAAGAATGAAACCCATTACCCCTGTGCTATCAGCACGGTAGTCTAACGAACTTACCTAATGGACCGAACTATATACACACAGTGTGAAACTGGACTAGTGTAGTGCAAAACGAGGGCACTGCAAAATTAAGTCAATACGGTTGAGGGTAGACGGAAACAAGGGCAGCATAACAGCAAAACCCAGACAACTATTTCGCCACAAGCCACCATGACGGAGTTTCTTAAATTAGTCCCTTTGACTAAGCGCCAAGCATTCAGAATGCAGCTGGTGGCATGGCAAATTTCCGAAGTGCTGATATAAATCAGACATTGTCCGCCAGGTATCCTGAGGCTGGAAAAAAAAAAAAATGTTTATACTGGATATAACACGACTATTTCCGTAACAAAACTGGGCCACCACAGACCTAATATTGCCAAGACAAAAATAGTCAGGAGCTTTCTTTCCACCGAACTATCAAAATCGGGATCAAGCTGATATGAACTCATACCGGCCGTCTTTTATCCTTTTCACTGCGTGAATTTATAATGGAGTAGTTCTGGCGCCAGAAGATTTTATAGGAAAAAGACGACAATTATTATTATTATTATTATTAAGGGCATTTAGAGCGCCTAATCTTTCTGGAAAGCCCTAAGCGCTTACAAACTGTACAATACACATTACATCGAACATAGAAACATAGGCCTAATATAATGTTCATCATACATGGCGGACCTCTGTCACTCCATCCCACAAGCACATACACACCGTTAACAATATCAAATATTAGTACCTACTCTCTGGCACACACACACATATCCTCCTCCCACCCCGAGACATATCTATAGGCGCACAGCAATAACATACACAGAAGCACGCTAGCGCGCAGACAGCATAGCTCTTTTAGGTTAATAAATTTCAGAGAGGAAAGAGATGCGTTTTCAAGCCAGATTTAAATGACTGAAGACTTGTTTTGTGCCTCAGCGGGTAGGGAAGTGAATTCCATGAGGAAGGGGCTTGAAAAGAAAAGGATCGCTCACCATATGATTTTGTTCGAAAAGTTGGGATTCGAAATAAGCGGGTATCGGCTGAGGTACGAAGATGACGAGATGGAACGTATAGTTGAAGATATTCAGACAGGTAAGAGGGAATAGAATTGTCGAAGTATCTGAAGCACTGAACAGCAATTTTATGTTGGATCCTTTTCAACACAGGTAACCAATGCAAGTCTTGGAGAAGAGGAGAGACATGCTGAAATTTGGAAGACCGAAATACTAGCCGAGCGGCATGGTTCTGTACTTTCTGAAGTTTGTCAAGGAGCTGTTTTGGGGAACCAGACAGAAGGGAATTACAATAGTCAAGACGAGAAAGAACGAAAGCACAAACTAATATTTTAGTAGCTTCGAGAGTAAGGAGATGACGGATGGAACCTATTCTACGAAGTTCAAGGTAACAGACACGACAGATGTTTGAGACATGCTGCTGAAAGTTAAGAGTGTTGTCGATGGTGACACCTAGATTCTTAACTTTTTGGGAGAGGGTGATGTCTGTCCCATTCAGTGATATGGAAGATGGAATTAAGTCACAGTTGAGAAGTTTTTTAGGAGTAATGAAAATCATTTCAGTTTTGTCTTGGTTTAGTTGTAATTTGTTGCAAGTCATCCAGTCTTTCACGTCGGAAATGCAGGCTTTAGTGGTTTGTACGATGTTGTTTACATTAGAGATGGGACCAGAATTGTAAATTTGATTGTCATCTGAGAAGCTATGATGTGATACAGAATGGCGGAGAATAATATTTGCGAGAGGCTGCGTGTACAAAACAAAGAGAACTGGACCCAGGACGGATCCTTGAGGAACGCCATATCTGAGGGCTGAGGGAGGTGAGGGCAAGCCATTTACAGATACAGTCTGTGTGCGGTCAGAGAGATATGACTGAAACCAGGAGAGAGCGGAGCCAGAAATTCCGTAGCAGTTGTGGAGGCGCCAAAGCAGTATCTCATGGTCTTACAGCTTCAAGTGATCGTAACGTTTTGATTTATGAACCAAATGGCATGCGTGAATAGCTGGGGATTCCTCTGTGACGTTGAAGAGATATGGCCTAGCCTACCTCCATAAATGAAGGGTGGTAATACAGCACATAACATCCTGATTTGGTGCCAGTTGGCGACATCAGCGCTTTGCCAGGCTGGTAAACACAGACACAGAGAGAGAGAGAGAGAGAGAGAGAGAGAGAGAGAGAGAGAGAGAGAGAGAGAGAGAGAGAGAGAGAGAGAGAGAGAGAGAGAGAGAGAGGATCAGCAGCGCATGAGTTTATAAACAAACGGATTCATAAACTTATTGTCGGCATCTTAGTTGTAAGCAGAATATACAAATGTTGTCAAGTGGCATGGTCAATTATTTGTTCGAGAATTTTTGCTACGGAAATTATCCGAAGGGAATTCATTGCACAATCCCATGTGCCTCCTCCCAGATCTGTCACCAAAATTGTCCGCAGACTTTTTTCTCTTGTTGAAAACTTTTCGCACTGGCAAGGCCTTGAAATGGGGAAGTGGAAAAGAAAACGTGGACTACGACACAATAAACCGACAGCACCAGAACGACTAAGCATTTAGATAGGCAGCAAACAGGCCAAGGTGTCTGTTGCAAAACGCCTTTAAAGTCAAGACATCAGATTTAACAAAAACACCCAGGGGTGCTGGACGGACTCAGGGCAACAATGCCTCACCAATGATCAGCTCCCGACCCCACATGGTAGCCATCTCGCGTAATAAAGGGGGGGGGGGGGGGGGGGGGACTGTCCATACGCTGCCCGACCCATTCAGACTCGGTTAAAAGTTACTTTGTTTACAAGCTGAATGGTAAGGCCAGTAGATGACAAAGCCTGAGACATAACCACACAACGCACATCATCCTGGTCCAGCCCAGCAAACGGACCAAGGGAGGATGAAAAGACCCGATTTACCTTACTCTTGGCTTTCATTTCTCTATTGGGCAGCTTACCCAGCCACTAGCTCACACAGTTGCAACTGCTCTCCACTTATTATATAATCTCGACACTTCACAGTCAGAAATTTATTGTTTTATCACAACAATACATGTACGTGTATTTGTTCAATCGCAAAAAGGGCAAACATGATGCTTCAGACACAATCTATTTTGCTTTTCAGGTAGGTTTGACATGCCCCTTAAAGGACCCTAAATTTGCCGTCTTTCCGAGCTCTAATCAAGACTTTCCTTGCAGTCATGCTCGATTTCTTGAAGCCAGCAGCGAAGTTGCAGGTCAAAGTGAACAACAACAAACAGCCCGGGGTGCTGGATGGGACCTCAACACTGGCCACAGATGTGATCAACTTTAACGCAAGAAGATCAAGCGTGAGCAACTGAACACAAACAGGCCCAAGGTCTACATAACTTCTGAGGATAACATCACCCTAACCCAGATTACCGATGATAAATGTTCAGCAAGCAGCAGCTGCCAGATCACAAGAAACGAGGCATTAACTCCGCCACTTAGTGACTGATAAGCGAGCAATTATTCACCTCAGCGACTAAGTTGTTTATCACAGAACCAAACAAATAGCACAACTAGCATGCAGGATCCCTGTGGCAGTGTGAAACTGGGTTACAATAACACCACAGTCATAACTTATTGTTACTTTTACTTTTGTTTAAAGCCCAGCCGATTGCATAGACCTACACCAGGGCTATAACCGTTTCAAAACATACACATTACTTCAACAAGAAAAAAAAAATTCAGTACACATATCAATGCATTCTCGCACATAATCTGAGGAGATGCCCCTTGTGATGACCACTCCATCCAATTTGTCAGACAGGGGATTTGAAAAAAAAACAACTGAATATAAACATAAACCAAAACATATAAAAACGGGCCTAAATAACCTAAAATTCCCTAACGCCAAAAAATGCACTAAAAACATGTAGCCAAATATTAATCCTTAGAGAATACGTACGTACGTAACACTTTACTGAACACAGGATTGAATGGACCAGCGAGGTAGAAAATGATAGGAAGAAGTGACAGAAAGCAAAGAAAGAAACAAAGAGAGTGACAGAAAAGAGGAAATTTCTAGCACAGAATTTCCAGAAGATGGGGATACTTTTTATACAGAAAAGCATCCCCACGGGGGTATGAATTGACCCGATCAGAAAACAGCTCTTAATGCATTGCATGACGCATTTCTTTACGACTGGTTAACAAAGTAATACTAGAATAATAAAGCGTCAATGAAAATTTGAAGACAGAAGATGAACGTACTTGTTTCTGTCAGCAGCAAATTTCTGAATGTGTCCTAATGTAAACAGGAACACACGAAAATAGAATGGGAACGCATGTTTAATTCACACAGTCCTTTTTGGCTATCTTGTGTTTCTAGTTCCTATTTGCTTGAACGCTGGCAATACCTTTTTTGGGAATTCAGTGTAAATAAAAACGATTATTTTGATGCTATAACTCATAGGTGGACGGCTAAAACCACCTCAATGATTTTAGTTCAGCAGAATTACCGTAAAATATTGGGATCACGTACACACAAACACGCACCACAGACGGGTAACGATGCACTTACGGCCTCTCTTGTTTCCAGACAATCTATTCAAGGAGAAGTGGTGCAGGGTAGGTCTCTTAAGCATAAGGGCCTAAATTACATTATAACCAAAAGCGATTGCATAACGTTTCTCTATTCAAGTTATAAACAAACATTGAGAGCAATGTGATAACACACAGGAAACAATACTATGCCCTAAATAGTACGAAACATCTATAAACACTTATGGTATAAGCTCAAATATTTATGAATTAAAATCAAACAAACTGAATATATCATAATGTTAACATCGTACAAAACATTTCTGAAAACGGGCATCTGAGCAGGCTACCCCCTCTAGGCCCAAACCGGTAATGATAGAAGCCAGTGACAGCCTCTCACCTATCACGGCCGCTAAGTACAGGACAACACTGACACTTCGGGTATTACAAGACGAGGGCAGCATAACCCAAAGTCACAAGTCCACTACCTATCTGACGTTGATCCAACCATTCTGATCACTGCTCTTGCGGCAGTTCCTGAATACTGACAGAACCTACTCCCAATCCTCCCATCCCTGGCACATGATAGCAGCGGCATAGAAAACGTTCATCATGCCATGGGTAATTGAAGCCGACCGTAATGCTTGGTGATGTCATGGCGAATCATCAGACACAGACTAAGAACCCTGGGCAGAACCGTGTTTCACGCTTACGGTTACATCCTGACGTCACTGTCTGGTCTGGAAGTACTGAGACAAGGTTGATGCCAAAAGATCACTGGGCTGATGGTGTGATTAGATTAATCTGCATGAGTAACTTAATGCTTCGGCGTAGTCGAGTGATTAAGTCACTGATCTTCCGAACGGGCGGTCCAGGTTCGAGCCTGCTTGGGTATCCTCTGGTGGATAAAGGGTGAGATATTTTTGGTCTCCCAAGTCAGCACAGGTCCATAAACCTGTATCCCATTAGTGTGTATTCGCATGCAGAACATCAAATACGTGCATCAAATATTCTGTAAACTACGTAAGTGATGATGGTTTATAGAAACGCGAAAACACCCAACATGGACATCCCCGTAAACGGAGTATGACTGCCTTCATGGCGGCGTAAAAATAACGGCTGTGTATGGGTAAGCCCACTGGTATATTCGAATGCTCATGAGGATTGCAGCCCACGAGCGAAAAAAAATCTGAAAAGTCAAACAAGCAAACCCCCCCCCCCCAAACAAAAACATACATCGTTTCAGGTCAATGCCACGAGGGAAATTTCACTGAGCAGTCTCGTTGCCTTAACTCCTTTGGCTCTTTGTGACAGAGCCATGAAACTAACATCTGTCTTAAGTTTAATCCCAGCCCACAACATTACAAACTAGGTTTTTGCTGCCCGTCTAAATACTTCAATCAGCATAGTGGGTGTATTCTTAAGGGTTTCATAGCTTCTATCCCTCCCCGCACATCTGAAGTCGCATGGCGCTGGCGATCATTGCCCTTCAATATGCATCTATCCTTCGTCGCCGCAAGCACACCTTCCACACTCTGTCCTCGGCCACCCTGCAAGTCCGTCCAATATTTTCTCCCTTGGTCTACCTGGTGTTCTTTCCCTCTACTTTTCCTGTGTGACCAGGTGCTCAAATTTCCCTTTCCTCATAAAATGGCCTCTAAATGTTGCGTCTTTTCCTAATCTTCCTGATCAACAATCTCCTTCTCTCTGCCACCATCAAGACTTTCTCGTTTGTTTTCTTTACTGTCCTTGGAACTCCAACATTCTCGCTAGAAATCACATTTCGGCTGCCTCAATCTTTATCTGGCTTTGCGTGTTGACAATCATTAACTCATCAATTTGCACCTGCCATCCTTATTCGTGATCTCTCCGTCTCTCTCGTACCCCAGCCTGTTCTCATTTTTCCTGTTCATACCTCTGCGTCTACAATTACGACCTGATCTTTTTTGTCTGGAAGCAGCTCCACCCGTTTTCAGAAGACCGTGATAAGGTCCTTATTGACGTTTGCAGCCAGCGGTAAAGTCAATGGAACAAAGTTAGGTTTCAGGTTAGAGGTTTTAGGTTAGATGTTATTAGAGATTTTAGGTTAGAGGTTAGACTAGCGGTTAAAAAGGTTACGTTAAAGGTTAGCTTAGAGATTAGGTTAGAGGTTAGTTAGACGTTAGACTACAGGTTAGGTTAGAGATGTTTGAGGTGAGGTGAAGTGAGGTTACAGATTAGGTAAGAAAGGTTAATGTTTAGATAGGTTAGAGAGGTTTGAGGTGAAGTTAGAGAGGTGAGGTGACGTGACGTGATGTGAGGTGAGGTGAGGTTAGTTTAGGTGTGTGTGTGTGTATGTGCAATGAGTAAGTGAGTGTGAGAGAGAGAGAGAAAGAGACAGACAGACAGACGGACAGAGAGAGAGACAGACAGAGAGAGAGAAAGACACACACAGAGAGAGACAGAGAGAGAGAGAACTTACGCACGTTGTTTCTTTCAGTCCAATACTCTTTTTCTGTCGTTCTTTCTGTGTCGGTCTGTCCATTCTTCTGTGCGCACACGTCCGTTTCTTTCTGTCGCAATGGAGAACGTGGAATGGTTGAGTTTGGAATCATCCTACAAGGACAATTCCATATGAGGGATTCATCGTACTCGGACAATTCCATATGCGTTCCGGCAGGTATCTGTTGTTGTTTAAAGCCCAGCCTGCTGCGTATAGCCATGTCAAGGCTATGACCTCTTCAAAACATACAAAATTTCAACAGGAAAAAAAAAAAAAAAAATTAAGTTCGCATGTCAATGCATTCACAAACATAAAGACATGCCTCTGGCGTTGACCACTCAGTCCAATTTATCACACAGGGGATTTAAAAAACATACCTGACAGCAAATATAAGCACACCTAAGGACACCAAAACATATATGAAGGCATAAATTACTAAAATTGCTTCTGCATATCTCGCCCCCCCTAGAGCTAAAAATGCACTTAGAAAAATTATCGAACACATAGGTGAATGGACCATTAAGGCAGAAACAAAGAGTGACAGAAAATATGAAATTTCTAGCACAGAATTTCCCGAAGGTGGGGATACTATTTATACTGAAAGAGCATCCAGCATCCCCAAGGGGGTCGGTAAGTATCTGGCAGACTCCCTAAGACTGTATAGAACACAATGTGCCGGCAATCAAATAGAGAAGAGGGTAGAGAACCCTATGAAACATTGAGCCGACACCACCAGATTGATAAAAACATTAAGATGGGCCGCAAACTGGCCAGTTTTTTAATGCTGCAGACAGAGACTGAACTCGAAACACGAGCTCTGATGTCCACTGTTCATTTTTGTTTGTTTGTATTATTATAAATGTTTAAAGCCAGCTAAGTGCACAGAGCCATATCAAGGATAAAAGGAGCACATGTCAAACCGCTTTCACTCGGTCGTGATTAACATCCATATATGGGGTCCCCAAAGGCTCTGTACTATGACAGAAAATTTTAAGAACAGAATTTCCAGAAGGTGGGGATACTATTTATACTGAAAGAACCGCCAGCATCTCCACGGGACAATTTATCCTATTTTCAACTCTGAAACTGCCAGAGAACATAGCCAATACGTTTATTATTACTGAAACACAGATTGACTGATTACACTAGACTACCAGGGGAATCAGAAATGAGACAAAACGCAAAGAAGCTGAAACAGACTGATAGAAACGAGCACATTTCTAAAATAATTTCGAAAAGTTGGGGACATTATGTGTACTGAAAGAATCCCTGGTATCCCCGAGGGTGAGGGCATTATGATGTGAGGGCGATACGAATGAAGTCGTTAGAAATGCAGAGCAGCGCAAAATAAAGAGTAAAAAAACATGTTCATTAGTAAAGCTGATGACAAAATGAAATAAGGATGTGGACTGAGAGAGTACATACTTAAGACAAGAAGACTCTGCAGAACAAAGTCAAATGCAACGGTTCTGCAAAACAAAATCAAATACAAGGACTCTACAAAACAAAGTCAAATATAAGGGTTCTGCGAAAGAAAGTCAAATACACCAGCTCTGCAAAACACACAAGTCAAATACGAGGGCTCTGCCAAAAAAGTCAAATACAAGGGTTCTACAAAAATAAAGTCAAATACGAGGGCTCCGCCAAAAAAGTCAAATACAAGGGCTCCACAAAAATAAAGTCAAATACGAGGGCTCCGCCAAAAAAGTCAAATACACGGGCTCCACAAAAATAAAGTCAAATACGAGGCTCCGCCAAAAAAGTCAAATACAAGGGCTCCGCAAAAATAAAGTCAAATACGAGGGCTCCGCCAAAAAAGTCAAATACACGGGCTCCACAAAAATAAAGTCAAATACGAGGGCTCTGTAAAACAAGTCAAATAAAAGAGTTCCGCAAAACAAAGTCAAATACAAGTGCTCTGCAAAACAAAGTCAAATACACACTCAGAAAAAAACAACAGATACACGGGTTCTGCAAAGCAAAGTCAAATAGAAGCCCTCTGCAAAACAAAGTGAAATACAAGGGCTCTGCAAAACAGTCAAATACAAGAGCTCCGCAAAACCAAGTCAAAAACGAGGCCACTGCAAAACAAAATCAAATACGAGCGATCTGCAAAACCAAGTCAAACACAATGGCTCTGCAAAGGAAAGACGAACACATGGTCTCTGCAAAAGCCAAGTCAAATACAAGGGCTCCGCAAAACCAAGTCTAAATACAAGGGCTCTGGAAAAGAAAGTGAAACACAAGGGTTCTGCAAAACAAATACAGGGCCTCGCAAAACAAAGTCAATACGAGGCTCTCCAAAAAACAGGGGTTGCTGCAAAACAAAGTCAAATTACACGGGTTCTGGGTGGAAAAAGTGAAAAACCAGGGCTCTGAAAAACAAAGTCAAATACGAGGGCTCTGTAAAACAAGTCAAATACAAGGGTTCTGCAAAACAAAGTCAAACAAAGGGCTCTGCAAAACAAAGTCAAACACAAGGGATCTGCAAAACAAAGTCAAAACAAGGAGCTCTGCAAAACGGTCAAATACGAGGGCTCTGCAAAACAATCTAAATTACATGGGCTAAAATCAAATGCAAGGCTTCTGCAAAACAAAGTCAAATACAAGGGGTCTGCAATCCAGTCAAATATGAGGGTCTGCGAAAGAAAATCAAATACGAGGGCTCTGCGAAACAAAGTCAAATACTTGGGCTCATCAAAAGAAAATCAAATACGAAAGGTCTGCAAAACAAAGTCAAATAGAAGGGCTCTGCAAAACAGCATACAAGCACTCTGCAAAATAAAGTCAAATACATGAGCTCTGAAAAACAAAGTCAAATACATGAGCTCTGAAAAACAAAGTCATATACGAAACCTCTGCAAAAAAAAATCAATACGAGGGCTCCGAAAAACATGCAAAAATCGAGGGCTCTGCAAGACCGTCAAATACAAGGCCTCTCAAAGATACAAAGTCAAATACACAGACTCTACAAAACAATGCCAAATACAAGAGCTCTGGAAAACACAGTCTAACACAAAGGCTCTGAAACAAAAAAGGCCCAATACAAGGGCTCTGCAAAACAAAGTCAAATACGATGGGTCTGCAAAACAGTCAAATATGAGAGCTCTCCAAACAAAGTCAAATACATGGGCTCTGCAAATAAAAGTTTAATACCAGCGCTCTCGAAAATCAGTCAACTAGGAAGTCTCTGCAAAACAAAGTCAAATACAAGCGCTCGGCAAATGAAAGTCAAATATATTGGCTCTGCAACACAAAGTTAAATACAAGGGGAAACAAAGTTAACTACAAGGGCTCTGCAAAAGAAAGTTAAAGATACGGGCTCTGCATCACAAAGTGAGATACGAGGGCTGTGCAAAACAAAGTCATATAAAAAGACTGAAAAACAAAGTGAAATAGAGGACTGTGCAAAACAAAGTCAAATACAAAGGCTCCGCAAAGCAAAGTCAAATGAAAAGACTGAAAAACAAAGTGAAATACGAGGACAGTGCAAAACAAAGTCAAATACAAAGGGTACTGCATAGCAAAGTCAAATTGAAGGGCTCTGCAAAGCAATGTCAAATAAAAAGGCTCTGCAAAACAAAGTCAAATACGAGGGCCATGCAAAACAGTCAAATACGAAGGATCTGCAAACCAAAGTCAAATACAAGCACTCTGCAAAATAAAGTAAAATACAAGCGATCTAAAAAAAAAAGTCCAAACGGAAGATCTCTGCAAAAACAAAGTCAAATACGACAGCTCTCAAATAAATGGCATCTGCAAAACAAAGTCAAATACACTGGCTCTGCAAAAGAAAGTCAAATATAAGGGCTCTCCAAAACAAAGCGTATCTGACATTGGTTTACAAGGGCCCTGTAAACCAATGCCAGATACAAGCACTCTGCAAAAGGAAGTCAAATACAAGGACTCATACACCGTCTCTGCAAAAGAAAGTCAAATACAAGCTATCTGCAAAAGAAAGTCGAACACAAGGGCCCTGCAAAACAACGTCATATACGGGGGCTCTCTGCAAAACAAAGTCACATACAGGGCTCTGCAAAACAAACTGAAATACACGGTCTCTGGGAAATAAAGTTAAAATACCAGGGGTCTGCAGGACAAAGTCAAATACGAGGGCTCTATAAAAATAAAAATAAAAATACAAGGGCTTTGCAAAACAAGCGCTCCGCAAATGAATGTGAAATACACTGGCTCTAAATAACAAAGTCAAATACAGGGGCTCTGCAAAACAAAGTCAATCACAAGCGCTCTGCAAAACAATGTCAAAAACAAGGACTCTGCAAAACAAAGTCAAGTACGAAGGCTCTGCAAAAAAATGTCAGTTACAAGGGCTCTGTCAAATAAACTCAAATACAAGGGCCCTGCAAATCAGTCAAATATGAGGGTCTGCAAAAGAAACTCAAAGACAAGGGCTCTGCAAAATGAAGTCACATACGACGGCTCTGTAAAACAAAGTCAAATACACGGGCTCTAGAAACCAAAGTCAAATACGAGGGCTCTGTAAAACAATATGTCAAATATCACATACAAAGGATCTGCAAACCAAACACAAGAGCTCTGGATCACAGTCAAATACGAGGGCTCTGCAAAACAAAGTCAAATACAAGGGCTCTGCAAAACAAAGTCAATCACAAGCGCTCTGCAAAACAATGTCAAAAACAAGGACTCTGCAAAACAAAGTCAAATACAAGGGCTCCGCAAATCAGTCAAATACAAGGGCTCCGCAAATCAGTCAAATACAAGGGCTCCGCAAATCAGTCAAATACAAGGGCTCCGCAAATCAGTCAAATACAAGGGCTCCGCAAATCAGTCAAATACTAGGGTCTGCAAAAGAAACTCAAAGACAAGAGTTCTGCAAAATGAAGTCAAATACGAGGGCTCTGCAAAAAGAAGTCAAATACACTGGCTCTCCAAAACAAAGTCAAATACACTGGCTCTGAAAAGAAAACTCAAATACAAGCACACTGCAAAAGGTCAAATACGAGGGCTCCGCAAAACATTCAAATACGAGGGCTCTGTAGAAGAAGGTCAAATCTGATCGCTTTGTAAAACAAATGCAAATACAAGTGCTCTGAAAAACAAAGTCAAATACAAGGGCTCTGCCAAAAAAAGTCAGATACAAGCACTGTGCAAAAGGAGGTCAAATAATAGTGCTCCGCAACACAAAGTCAAATACGAGGGTTCTGTAAAACAAAGTCAAATACGATGGCTCTGTAAAACAAGTGCAAATATACGCGCTCTGCAAAAAAAGTCAGATACAAGCACTCTGGAAAACAAGGTCAAATACGAGGGCTCTGTAAAACAATGCCAAATAGAAGTGCTCTGCAAAACAAAATCAAAGACACGGGCTCTGCAAAACAAAGTCAAATACACGGGCCCTGTCAACCAAAGTCAAATACGAGGGCTCTGCAAAACAAGGTCAAATACGAAGCTCTGCAAAACAAAGTCAAATACAAGGGCTCTCCAAAACAAAGTCAAATACACTGGCTCTGAAAAGCAAAGTCAAATACAAGGGCAATGCAAAGCAAAGTCAAATACAAGGGCTCTGGAAAGCAAAGTCAAATATAAGGGCTCTGCAAAATAAACCAGTCAGATACAAGCACTGTGCAAAAGAAGGTCAAATACGAGGGCTCCGCAAAACAATTAAATACGAGGGCTCTGTGGAACAAAGTCAAATTTGATCGCTTTGTAAAACTAATGCAAATACAAGTGCTCTGCAAAACGAAGTCAAATACAAGGGCTCTGCCAAAAAAAGTCAGATACAAACACTCTACAAAAGAAGGTCAAATACGAGGGCTCCGCAACACAAAGTCAAATACGAGGGCTCTGTAAAACAGTCAAATACGAGGGCTCTGTAAAACAGTCAAATACGAGGGCTCTGTAAAACAGTCAAATACGAGCGCTCTGTAAAACAAGTGCAATACAAGCGCTCTGCAAAAAAAGTCAGATACAAGCACTCTGCAAAACAAGGTCAAATACGAGCGCTCTGCAAAACAAAGTCAAATACAAGGGCTCTGCCAAAAAAAGTCAGATACAAGCACTCTGCAAAACAAAGTCAAATACGATGGCTCTGTAAGACAAAGTCAAATACAAGTGCTCTGCAAAAAAAAAATCAAAGACACGGACTCTGCAAAACAAAGTCAAATACAAGGGCTCTCCAAAACAAAGCGTATCTGACATTGGTTTACAAGGGCCCTGTAAACCATTGCCAGATATAAGCACTCTGCAAAAGAAAGTCAAATACGAGGACTCATACCCCGTCTCTGCAAAAGAAATACAAAGACAAATACACTCTGGAAAACAAAGTAAAGTACAAAGGCTCTGCAAACCGAAGTCAAATACGGTCTCATCAAAACACAAAAGTCAAATACAAGTTCTCTGGAAAACAAAGCCAAAATACAGGCTCTGTAAAACAAAGTCAAATACAAGGGCTCTGTAAAACAAAGTCAAATACAAGGGCTCTGTAAAACAAAGTCAAATACAAGGGCTCTGTAAAACAAAGTCAAATACAAGGGCTCTGTAAAACAAAGTCAAATACAAGGGCTCTGTAAAACAAAGTCAAATACAAGGGCTCTGCAAAACAAAGTCAAATACAAGGGCTCTGGAAAACAAAGCCAAAATACAGGCTCTGTAAAACAAAGTCAAATACAAGGGCTCTGTAAAACAAAGTCAAATACAAGGGCTCTGTAAAACAAAGTCAAATACAAGGGCTCTGTAAAACAAAGTCAAATACAAGGGCTCTGCAAAACAAAGTCAAATACAAGGGCTCTGGAAAACAAAGCCAAAATACAGGCTCTGTAAAACAAAGTCAAATACAAGGGCTCTGTAAAACAAAGTCAAATACAAGGGCTCTGTAAAACAAAGTCAAATACAAGGGCTCTGTAAAACAAAGTCAAATACAAGTTCTCTGGAAAACAAAGCCAAAATACAGGCTCTGTAAAACAAAGTCAAATACAAGGGCTCTGTAAAACAAAGTCAAATACAAGGGCTCTGTAAAACAAAGTCAAATACAAGGGCTCTGCAAAACAAAGTCAAATACAAGGGCTCTGGAAAACAAAGTCAAATACAAGGGCTCTGTAAAACAAAGTCAAATACAAGGGCTCTGTAAAACAATGTCAAATACGAAGGCTCTGCAAAACAGAAGTCAAATACGAGGGCTCTGCAAAACAAAGCCAAATTCGAGGGCTCTGCAAAATAAAGTAAAATACATGGGCTGTGCAAAACAAAGTCAAATACACAGGCTCTGCAAAACAAAGTCAAATGCAATGACTCGGCAAAACAAACTGACCTGAAAAACAAAATAAAACCAAAATGTTGTGTAAGAAAAATTTTGGTGTTGGCCATTCCACCCATTTTATTGCCAGTTGTTTTTTAAACCTGAATACAAATGTATAAGTATAGAAGTATACCATAAGAAACATACAAAATGTTCAAATTTACCCCAAAATTGCTTCTGCACACATTTCCTAGAGCCAAAAATGCACTTTATATATAACCAATTTTCAATCATAACAGAAACTACATTAGGCTTCTTAAAACATAGGTGAATGAATGAGCAAGGCAGAAAATGCTGAGATTACACAGAAAGCAGAGGAGCACGGCAGAAACAAACGAATACAGAAAATATCTAGCACAGAATTTCCGGAAAGTTGCCATGGGGTTTATACTAAAAGACTCCCCCTCGCCTGGCATTCCCACGGGAAAAAAATGAAGGCACGAACGAAACGAGGGTATCATAACATCACTACTTACTTTTGCTACAGACTAGACTTCGGAGCTCTTTCATAAGGTCTCTTTGAACAAACGCCAAGCGATTAGTCTGCAGCTGTTGCAATGCCAATATTTCCGAAGTACTGATAGAAATCAGACTCTGCCCAGCAGCCATGAGAGGCTGGAAAAGAAATTAGCCAGTATTTACACAGTGATTTAAGGCACTGTTCTGGATGTATGGCAAAAAGACTATTTTGATAACAAAGTAGCCAGACACAGATCTTGGCATATCATACTGCCAAAAATTATCGCGAGAGTGACTTTTATCAACATGAAGAAGAAAAGATCAAAGGTGGTATGAATGATTCCTGTGACGTTTCATTCACAAAACAACTCACACCGTATCTTTTGATACAGTAAGTGTGAGCAAAACGTAAAACGTAGCATCAAAGGGTAGTCACTCTCCAAACAACTCTGCTTTTATAAAACCGAACGAGTCGCATAGTGTGGCTGACGTTGCAGATTCCAAAGCCATGAAACTAGGATTCCGTTCTTTGTCAGGTCATTGAAAAAAAACTTTTAATTTCAGTTGGAGCTTGATTAGAACAGAACTTTTCACATTTTGAGCTTGTAAAAGAACACTGCCTTTCTTTAAATATGGTCTATAGCATATACCAAGGAATCAAACTGGCGGCCAGCTTTAACATGAATACTATCCAACTACAATAATCCACAACAAACATATATAAATAAAGTGTACAGATGACTACTGGGTAAAGCCGTTTCAGTGCTGGAAACAAAAAATCAAAAAATCCAATGATGTTCTAAGTGCCACAGTGTGCTGCCAACCATGGACCAACTCAATATCCAACCCTTGAGCAACACCTCCACAAACTAAACCCGCTTTCTTCTGTAAAAGTCTTCCGAGAAGACTGTATCACGTCTAAAGACCACAAACTAAATGAGCACTCAACTAATAGTGAATGAGTAGTTGTAGTGCTGGAGAGAATGTCGGTGCCAAAACTCAGAGGACGCTACAACGAGACGATGTTGCATTTCCAACAGCAACAATGTTCTCACAGTCACCTAAAAGCACTATATATTACAGAACGAGACTTCAAGGGCCTCACCATGATTCAGAGATACGCTTGTCGATGTCATTCTTGCTTTTCTTAAGTGTTCAATTTCTTCTCACAGAGATATTTTTCATTCCTTTCTCTGGTACGTTTGATTATCTTGTTCTTATTCTTGCGTCTCGATCTTCTAATTCTGTTTATCTTTAAAATGCAAAATACTGCTCAGACCTTTATAACCACCAGACATAAGGAGACGACGGTGTAACAGTAAGCCAGGAATCCAACTATGACTTTGCAGTAAGAAGTGGATGCGGCCATCAGATCACTAAAATCAAATGGGAAAGTTGCAGTAGACAACATCCCTACTGACCTGCAATAAAATCTGGCAAAATGGTGAATGGCCATCACCCTGAAATTAGTCCCTTACCGTTTTACTCACCCTAAGAAAGGCAATATACATCAAATCCAGGACAGCAGAACCTTCAGTCCTCATAGTCATGCAAAGAAAGTCATGCTAAAAATCTTAATGAACAGACCTGACACCGCAGGCTGAGGAAATCGCCAAAAATCATGCCGGTTTCAGAAGTGAACAAAGCACACCAGAATAGATACTCAACTTTCGAGTTCTGTGCGAAAAATACATTATCAAGATTATCTTCAACGTGTTAAATGACTTCAAAAAGGCCTCTGATCGCGTGTGGTATGATGCACAATGGACCACAGTGAGTAACTTCAACATGGGACAGAAACTGATCCATGAACATATAACAACTTTAGAGCAATACCAACAACGCATCACTACCCAAGGTAGAGTTGGAGAACAGTTCCACACTTCAGTTGGTTCCCGCTTGGGCTGCCTGTTGTCACTTACCCTGTAGGTCCCCAAGACCTGGCAGCTCATGGGTTTACACGCAGGCTTAAGGCTTGTGCCACGATTACTATACACATGGCACCTGCGACGTTAGTACACATGCGCGGAGACGTCATCTTGAGAAACTGAAACTGAAACTTACCCTGTTTAACATCTCCCTCAAAAGAATCATGAAATGACGTGCTAGATATCACAACGGCACAGTCAGCATTGGCGGGCGAACAATTACCGATCTCAGATCTGCCAATGACAAATGACTGGCAGGAAGTAAACATGTGCTGGCCAGCGTGGTGAAACGTCTGAATGAAACAGTTACCAGACAAGGAATGAAAATCAACGTGGAGAAAACGGAGCTGATGAAAAACAAAAACAAAACAAAAACAACAAAAAACCGTCAAGACAGAAATCATGATTATAGTTCGATATGCAGAAACAGTTAAATTAAATACCCTGGATGGAGCCATCAGACACGCTAAAGACGTTCCAAGCCAGCACCCCTTGCAAGAATTGCACAAACTACAGCTGCAATGGTAAAGCTTAAACCAATTTGGAGAGACAGAAAGCAAAGAGTAGTTTATGCATGCAATTGGGCATTACATCCTTTTATATGCGTGCGAATCATGATTTTGACAGCAGAATTCCATTAAGATATCCAAGCTGTGAAGATGAGATGTTTCATACATCTCTTCGGCATTTCATACACCGCCCATATCACACACGAAAAAGCGCGGAAGTGTGTTAACGCATCAGACACCATGAAGGCCTACTGTGTACTATGAAGAGGAGAAAGCTCAAATGGTACAGCAACGTACCAGGGCACGTGGCCTCTCCAAGACAATCCTATAGTGAATGGTTCATGGAAAGTGGGAAAGGAAAAGATAAAGAGTAGGTTGGGCGGGCAAAATCACAGAATGAACTGGAAGGAACCTTGTCCAAACTCCGGCACTGGCATTCGACCGTGACAGATAGAGCTCTGATTCATTATTCCATCAGCATGCCATGACCTGGGGTTGGAAGCGTACCTACTTGTAACCGTTCTCTTGTTTCTAGGGGTTCTTGGTTTAGTTTTTCCTTGTTCTGTCTCTTCTTTGTACTGCTCGTTCCTTTTCTTTCGTTCCTATGGTTGGTTTGTTCTGCATTTTCTTTGTATTGCAGGTGCCTCTTTCTCGATTATTGTGCTTTGTTTTCTCATTTCCTCTTGCCTCTACCGTTTATTGTTGGCTTCTTCTTGTGTTTTTCTCGTTCTATTTCCTGTTGCTTCTATTCTCGATTTCGTCTCTTTGTTTTTCTTGCGTTATGTTATTTTGCTTCTTTCTTTTTCTTCTTTGTTTTAAAACGACTTTGGCTCTTGTTCTTCAAGCAACTTTTTTAGTTTCAGTTCCATTGTGCTTATAGTTCTTGTTCCTTGCAGTTGTCCGATTTTTTACTTTGTATTTCTCTTAATCTTTCTTTGGGTATTTTTTCAGTGCTTTTTTTTTGGGGGGGGGGGAGGGGGGTTGTTTGTTAATGATTTTGTTTTTGTCGTTCTCATTCAAATCTTTCTTACTGTTCTTGGTTGTTTTTCTAACTGGCATTCACTTTGCTCTCGTTATTTCTACACTTTCCTTCCTTCATCTCCCTGTCCTCGTTCCTGTCTTTTTTCACGTACTTTCTTGTGGCACTTCTGCTTTCGTTTCTTTTTCCCTCTTTAAGTCGGTTTCCATTATTTTTCTTGAGTTCTTGCTTGGTTTTTCTTTTTGACATTCTTTTTTGTTCCTCGATTAGTCTAGGTCTGTTGGCTGTTTTTTTTCCCCCTGCATTACATCATGGTTTAGCTGTTTTTGTTCTTTATGTCCTTTTGTGTTCTGGTCTTTGTCTTCTTTGGTTACTCTGGTTATTCATGTTTCTGCAATGTTGTTGTTCTTGTTTATGATGCCGTTCTCATTTTTCTTCTTCTAGTTCTTGATGTCCTGTATTTTGTTTCCCCCTCCCATTACTGTTTGTTCTCGTTCACTTGGTTATCTGGCCTCCCTGTCTTCTTAATCCATTCTTCTTTGTCTTGCTCTCTCCACCACCACTGCTGTATTTGACTGATAATCTTTTCGTGCTTTTTTCTTTGAGTTCTCTTCTGTACGTTTTTCTCTTGTTTGTTTACTTCCCTTATTCTTCTCCTGCAAGTTATAATTTTTGTTCTCGTTTTTTTTTTTTTTCGCTCTTTTTACCATTGTCTGTAGTTTTTTGTGGTGGTGGCGGTTTGTTCCCTTAGTGTTTTTGTTCTCACCGCAGTTCGTTTTTTTTTTCTCTTTTTTTTTAAGGTTTGTTTTCCACGACTTCTTTCCCCGTCTTCCAATGTCTATTGCCCCGTCTTCAAGTCCTGAGATTTTATTTTTTCTTCTTTGTCGTCTTGCTATTATGTTTGGATTTATAGTTTGTGTTTACTATTTATCATCTTTTTTTGCCTTGCTGTTTGGTTTGTTCGTGTTAATATCTTGCTTTCCCATTAGTTTTCTTGCTTTTTAATGGTTTATACTCTTGCTGTTCTGTCTTGCTTGTCTCAGATTTTCTTTTTAGTCCCCCCCCCCCCCCCCCCTGTACTCTAGGTTTTAAACCTAATTTTCTTCTTCTTTCTTCAGTGTCTTCTCGTTGTTCTGGTTTTGTTACTGCACTTTTATTCTCATTCATTTTGTTGATGTGATTTTTCCAATGCGAAGGGTCTTCCTCTGTGTTTTGTGCCGTTTGTTGTTGGCGTTGTTTATCTGTTTCCTACTCTTATTTTTGTTCTTGTTTCAGCTTTTCAATAGCAGTGCATTTATATGCATTTTCCTTCTTGTCTTTTATCATATTCTTGGCCTTTTTTGGTCTCCTCGTCTTTGCTGTTTTAATATTTAGTCTTCTTTCTTTCTTATCCTCTTATGTATATGTCCTACATCTCTTGAATTTGTTCATCTGTGTTCTTATTCTCATTGCAATGTTTCAATTTTCAGATATTTATGTCCTGGGTAATTTTGACGCTCTTCTTCGTCTTGCAATTAGATAAAGTTGTTATCGTTTTTGTTTTTGTTCTCCTAGTTTGTGTTTTAAAGTCTTTTTCGTTCTTGTTGATGACTTTGCTCTTATTTGTTTAATATTTTCTTTTCTTTGCTATTTTTGTTCTTTTTGCAATTCTTCTTCACGTTCTTGTAAGCGTTTGAGGACGCAGTGTTTTCGTATGGTTCCTGTTCTCTAATCGGGTTCGTTTCTTTTTTTTTTTTTCATACAATCTGGTCTGCTGTTGTCATTCCTGTCGTTCTTGTGATTTTTCCCTTTCACTGTCGCCTTCTCTCTAATTTCTAAAATTCATTTGGTTCCTGTTTGTGGTTTCTGGTTTTCGTTTTGTTTTTGTTTTTAGCTTTCTTCTGGCGGTTTTTATCGTTTTCTTGCGTTTCTCATTTTAACACTCGATTTTCTGCTATTTCTTCATGGGAGTTTGTTTTCTGGTGTTGTGTAAGTCCTTTCTTTTGCCATGTTCTTGATTTTATTTTTTTCGATTTTTTTTTTTTTTTTTTTTTTTTTTTTGGGGGGGTGGTAATATTTGATACAATTTTTTCCTCCTATTGTTGACTTTGCCTCTGTGACGCTCGCTTTTCTTCCTAATCGTTGCTTTCGTTCTTCATGTCTTGCTGACTTCTTTTGGCAGTTCATTTGGTTCCTTGTTTCAGATTATCGTCTTAGTATTTCGGTTCTTCTTCTGTTGTTGAATGTATCGTTTCCGTTTCCGATTTATTTTATCTTCAAGGCCTTAACCAGCTCATAGGGTTAATATGTCATGACGATTTCCGTTTCTGCTTCCGATTTCTTGATTTTATCCTCAAGACCTTAACCAGCTCATAGGGCTAAAATGTCATGATCTGTTTGGATGTTCTCTATCACATGGCATGTACGGCGCCAGAGCTGTCTGAATCTATTTCGAGCACAGAGACGCCGTCTTCAAAATGTGAACATATTTACAGTGTTACTTCATGGTCTAGATGTTTGTGGTG
Source organism: Monoplex corrugatus (assembly GCA_030674185.1). Taxonomy (NCBI): domain Eukaryota; kingdom Metazoa; phylum Mollusca; class Gastropoda; order Littorinimorpha; family Ranellidae; genus Monoplex; species Monoplex corrugatus. Next base: position 51,060,110 of record JAPXFY010000014.1, on the reverse strand, counting down.
CGCTTGTTATCCTGATATTTGACTTTATTGTTCCTGTCTTCTTGCTGTTGGTATTGCTTTCCTGTGACGTTCTTTTTTCGATTCTATTTTTCTGGCAATTCCTGATACTTAGTTCCTGCTCCTTTTGTCTACTTATTTCTGATTTTGTTTTTCTCCTATTATTTTTGTTCTCACTGTTCATATATTTTTGTTGTTCTTGCTATTGTTCATGTTAGTTGTCTGTAATAGAGGTAATTTTTGTTTTTTACTTCGATCATTTGTTTTGTTCTCTTTTTTCAAGTATATTTCTGATCATCTTTGTCCTCGTGCTTCTGTATCTGTTGTTTTTGTATTCTTAGTATGCCTTGATTTTCTTTTTGTAGTAGTTTGTTGGGTCCGATTTTTCTCCACCACCACCACCCCCCACTTTTCTTGTGGGGGGTGGGGGTGGCGGCTCCTTTGATTTTCAATTCTGTTTCTCCTTTTCCTTTCGTCATTTTCTTCGTCTCCAGCTGTCGCTATTTGACTGTTTTTCAGTCTTCCTCGCCTTTTTCTTTTGATCTTGTATTTGACCTTGTACTTAATTTAAGGTTTGCCACTCTTTTCATTTTTCTAGTTTCCTTTTTTTCCCAGGTTTTGACATTCGTCGTGCAGCTCTCGGCCTGGTTGTTCTTGAACCCTTGCTTTTCTTGTTCTATGTATTTTGCTACTTGCACTTCTTCGCTGTTGTTCTTGTTTCTCTACTTACATTGCTTGTTTTTTTTTTTTTTTTTTTTTTTTTTTTTATTACATGAATAAACGCCTTTCCATAAAATGCTCAACGCGTTTTACATAAAATCTTAATTAAAACATGCATTACAAATAGAAGCTGAATAATTTTTTTATTTAATTAAAACAAATCAGAGAGCATACAAAGATATTCCAACATATCATGTTCACGTTCCACACACACACACACACACACACACACACACACACACACACACGCACACACACACACACACACACACACACACACACACACACACACACACACACACACACACTCACACCCATACACACACACAAAAATTAAAATTAAAATATATAATCAGAAGAATAAACTTAAAAAACACCAATAATAGACACAGTCATGCCAAGGACTAGAAAAGGTTAAAAACAGTCATTTTGTACTTCAGCACCAATGCCGTGGAAGTTACTCTGCAACCAGATACTTTTGAAAAAGATGGGTTTTAAGTTCCTTTCTGAAGGTTAAGTAACTATGTTGTTTTCTCAGGTTGAGTGGCAGATTGTTCCATACTGAAGGACCAAAAACAGAGAAAGCGCGTTTGCCAACTGTGGAGAGAGAAAAACGTGGTTCGACTAGTTGAAAAGAATCTCCGGAACGAAGGGTTCGAGTCGGTACATAATGTTGGATCAGTTCAGAAAGATATGGTGGTGCAGTGACTGTATCACTTAGACAGCGGAAACAGAGGCAAGCAATCTTGAAGTCTATTCTGGCTTTGATGGGGAGCCAGTGAAGGGATTTCAGCAGTGGATTTGCACTGTCAGATTGTTTCTTGTGCAGGATAAGGCGGGCTGCATTATTCTGAATGACCTGAAGCTTTCTAAGTTTGTCATCAGGTAAGCCAGCTAAGAGAGAATTACAGTAATCTAATCTTGACAAAATAAAACAAACTGCAAGCTTCCTCACGGCATCGGTGGTGAGGTAAGGACGAATCTTTGCAATCCTACGGAGCTGAAAGTTTAGGCTACGGCAAAGATTGTTGATATACGCGTCCATTGTTAATGATTCGTCAAGAAACACTCCAAGATTTCTAACAGATGGTGCAAAAGAAAGACTGCAGCCACAGACTGTCATTGTGCATGTTGGTGTTTGTTGTAGTTTATGTTTAGTACCGATTTTTATCAGTTCAGTTTTATCTTCATTCATTTTAAGCTTGTTTGTCATCATCCAGTCACCGACAGCCTCAATACCAGATTGTAAATTGCCAAGCAATGCTGGAAACTCGGCTGGGATGTTGGAATCATACAATGTGTATGTGTGTGTCTGTGCGAGTTGTTGATCATTTTGTTTTGGTTTTTCTTGTCAGTTTTATTTTCCATGTAGTTTGTGCTTTTGTTCTTCATCTTTTGTTTTGTTCATGGTGCTCTTGACCGACTTTTCATTCCTTTCCTTTGCCGTCAGGTTATGGTCAGATATATCTGATGATGAATGTGGCCCTTTTATCTATTTCCAGCAGGCTGTCTTGACACTTACTGTGCAGCAGAGTTGTAGTCAGCCATACCTTTTGACGTTATACTTGAGACGACATCGCTGTAACAGGAGTTCTGTCTGATCCTCCTAACCGAACAGGTTGGTGAAATTCTCAGTTTGATTTGCAGCTCATGTGTGCGATAAGCCGGCTCTGACCGGTGTTGTTTTCAAGACACAAGCATACGAGTCTTCCCTTTTTGTTCGTGGTTTTAAGGAATGATTTTAGGACGCTCCTCTTCTCTTTATAGCCGACGCTGTTGTCTGGTTGATTCTTCATATTCTCTTTGCCGGATCATCTACTCTCTGGTATCTTAAAGTGGGCAGGGATCTATTGAAAGACCAATCTTGTGATTATTCTGACTTGTTGGAAGGTCTTGGTCAGATGGACCTTATTTTGCAGGGCCTGGGTAATAGGGAGGACATCTGAGAGAAATATTACTTGACAGCATGTCATCCGTTGTCTGAACCATTAAGACAACTTATATAGGCGTGTCTGTGTCTGCTTAGTGGTTAGTCAAATATTTGCTGGTACCAATAATGCCAGATTATAGTTTCTGTTGTGTCGTTTCGTTTTCTTGTTCCTACTTTAGTTTGTTGTCTCTTTGTGGCATTTTGATTTTTCATCTCTATTTTTCCCTGGTATTGATGCCAACTTTTGCCTTGTTGCCATCTTTTTGTCTTTTGTACTTGCATATATTTTTCTTCTGTCAGCTCTTGTCCATTTTGATTACGTTGCCCATTTTATATTCCTTGTTATATTTTTCGCCAATTTCTTATAAGAGTTTCTTTGTTCTCTTATCTACGTTAATCTTTTCTATTTACTTTCATTTGTATCTATTCTCTGTGCTAATTTCTTTCTTCGCCTTTCCATTCAAGTTTTTCGTGTTCGTCAGTTTCTTATTGTCGCTTTTCTCGTTGCTGATCATGTCCCTGTTTTTAATTTTGTTGTTCTCTTCTTTCTCTTTTTTGTGCTCTTGTTTATTTATTTCTTTTCCCTCGTGTTTCTGATACCTTTCTTCTCGGTTTTGACTTGTTCTTCTTCTTCGTAATTCGATTTACATTTTGATATTTCATTAGGTGAGTTAATATTCTTTTTATTTCCTTTTCATTTGGCGAGGTAATATTCTTATTTCCTTTTCCATTTCATTTTGGGACTTTTTCTCTTCTTGTTCATATTTTCTTGTCGTTGCCATATCCTTTTACTTGCTTAATTTATTTTCCTGTGGGCTTTTTTAAAATTTTAATCTCGTAACTTTTGTCTTGTTCTGCTTCATTCTTGTTGGCTTTCTCTCATTTTTTCATTTTTTGAAGTTTTTATTTTCGGCTTTATTTTCCTCGCTTCATTTTCTGCATGTATTTTTTTCTTCTTTTTCTTGTTTTGTTCTATTCTTGTGGGCTTTTTTCTTTTTATTATTACCTTGTTCTTGAGGGCTTATTTCTTCTTAATTTTTTGTATATTTTTTTTTCCTGTTTCATGTTTTTTGTATCTTCTTGTAGGCCTTTTCTAATCTTTTCTTTTTGTGAGTTCCCCCCCCCTGTGTATTTTTCTTGTGGGCCTGTTTCTTCTATTTCTCTCGTTTTGTCCCTGAAGGGTTTTGTCTTATTTTAGTTTCTTCTTGTAGGTTTTTTTCAATATTCTTTATACTTGTAGGCTTTTTCCCCGCGGTTTACTTCAATGTTGTTGGGTTTCGTGTTTTTTCTTTTTTGTTTTATTCTTGTTAGCTTTCTTCTTCTTCTTTTGCCGTACTGCCATAGGCTTTGTTTCTTGCTTTTCTCTTTTTGTTATGATCTTGTAGGCTTCCTTTCACTTCTAGTTTTGTATTATTCCTGCAGTCTTTGTCTTTCTATTATTTTAATTCTTATAGGCCGTTTCTTCCTTTTCTCGTTTTGTTCTATTCTTGTAGGCTTTGTTGCTCGTTTTTCTTGTTCCGTTCAAATTTTGTAGTTTTCGCTTTATTCTTGCAAGCCATTCCCATCTTTGTATGCTTCTTTTGTTTTCTTCTTTGTTTTGTTGGGTTTTTATTTTCTTGCGTTTTCTTCTTGTGGGTTTCTTCTTCTTTGGTTTTATTCTAACAAGCGTTTGTTTTTTCTTGTTTTCTTGTTTAGTATCGTACTTATCGTTTTGCTTTGTTCTATTAGACTAATTAATTTATTCCATATGTGTCCGCTTTTTTCTTCTTTTCCTTGTGTTTGCCTGTTTTCTTGTTTCATTTTACCTTTTTCTCTTTTTGGGGAGTTATTTTGACCGTTTTTTTTCCCCTGGTTTTATTGTTATAGGCCTTTTCGATTGTTTCCTTTATTTTTTTCTTCCTGTTCCTGTTTTGTTTACATGGAGACTGTTCTGTTTTATTATTGTAGGATTTGTTTGTTTGTATTCTTGCAGGCGTCTTTCTGCTTTTTCGGGTTTTATTCCTGCAGGCTTTTCCCCCTTTTCTTTTGACAGATTTACAAAATTCACCACTTTTCAGAATCAACCTTTACATACACATGTTAAAAAAAACCTCATCTACGAAAATTCCCATGGCAAAAATGAATAAAAGCGTTATTAAGACAAATGTTTATCAGCTCTGAAAGTGTTCCAGATATCTCGAGCAAGATATGCACACTACCTTTGGAATACTAAGAATACGATTAGCAAATGAAAACTGTTAAATCGAACGTTTCAGTGAAAACGTTGCCGAATTTATACCAAGGCATTATACGGAAAGTGGACACAGACAAATTCTAAGAAATGGCAAGGTCGTGGTCTAAACATCTGTTATAAGTAAATGATCGATTTGTGGGTCCAGCTGCAAAATTCAAACAATTGAACAAACCTTTGAAAAAAGTATTCGCATAGTAAGACAGACAGAAAGAGAAGAGAGAGACAGAAGAGAGACAGATAGAGGGTTAAAGGGAGAGTAGGAGGAAAGGAGAACTTTTAAAAAGGCATTAAACGTGTTGAAACACAAGGAACATACTGCATATGACAAATAAAACCAAAACGCAGTAAAACTTATCTGGATAAGGAATCTGCGAAAGTGAATTCAGAAATGTCGAGGTTTAGTTACAAAATACTGATGTAACGGTTACTAGAACACTCAAGTAGACCGTTTCCAGTGAGGCCATGTGTAACATTCAGCCAGTTTTTTTTTTTTAGCCACAAGGTTATCTTCCTTGAACGCTTAGCTCTAAACACGAATTGAACTTGATGCAGTGTCTCCTCCACGAAGGGCGACTTTCCTGTCATGCTAGATTCATAACTTGACCTGTGTTTTATCCCAGCAACGGCAACAGTAATCTCTGTATATGAGTTGTGTGTGTGTGTGTGTGTGTGTGTGTGTGTGTGTGTGTGTGTGTGTGCGCGCGCGCGCGCGTGTTGTGTTGTGTGTGTGTGCGTGTGGACCTGGAAATAGAACATTAAGTGCATCTGCGCACACAATCCAATAGGTACCCCTGGTCGTTGACAGTTCCGCCAAATTTGTCGCTAGCGATTTAAAATCCTGAATACAAACGTATAAACATTAATACATTTACTACGTATCAAAACTCACCTAAATTATCGAAAATTGCTCTGTACATCACAATTCCTTGATGTCAAAAGCAGTTAATACATATACCTAGTTATTAATCCTAACAGAAAGTATGTAGAGCTTTATAGTAACACATACATGTGAATGACTTACTGCTATTTTTGTTTAAAGCCCAGCCGATTGTGTACAGCCATATCAGGACTGTAACATTTAAATATACACAACTTCAACAGGGAAAAAAAGGAAATGAAAAGTACACATCAATGCATTCGTGCACATAATCTAAGTAAGAAGACGCCCCTGGCGTTGACCGCACCGTTAAATTTATCATACAGGGGATTAAAAAAAAAACATTTGAATACATATCTAAACATAAGAACGCTAAAACGCATATGAAAACAGGCTTAAATTTCCTAAAATTGATTGTGAATATCACTTTTCCCCAGAGCCAACATGCACTTAATACATGTACCCAATTAACAGAAAATACTACAGATTTTATCAAACACATACAGCTGAATGGATCAGCAAGGCAGAAAATGGTAGGGAGAAATGACAAAGCAAAGTAACAAGGCACAAAGTGACAGAAAAAGAACATTTCTAGCACAGATTTCCTGAAGGTGGGGATACTGTTTATACTGAAAGAGCCCCCGGCATCCATAGGGTGGGGGGTGGGAGGGAGCCAAAAGCAGTTATTACATATACCCTATTATCAATCCTAATAGAAAAGTATGGAAAACACATCCGAATGGATCATCCAGGGAGAAATCGATCCAGAAAAAGAATGACAAAAAAGGAAATTTCTGGCATGGAATTTCCAGAAATAGAGGGCAATACACTGAAAGAACCACTGGCACCCCCCAGGTCAGCAGCAGAACTAAAAATGGCAGATGACGTCAGTGCACACATGGACTTACCTATGAGCATAATATCTGTTTCCTGTGAGGCCTCTCCGTTGACATTTCTGTGATGCCAGGTCCACAATAGTTGATTCTATCCTGGATGCTGACGAAACTCTTTTCTCATCGGTCCCTACACCTGTTCCAAAAATAAGCAATTCATGTTTTAAATACCAGCTTTTAAATTTATCTACTTAGATGATACAAAATCGTGAACACTTATTTACATACATATATTTATACATTTATTTCATTTCTCGGCTATAGTTTCAGATTCTAACTTTTCGCTCATCACAATGTCTGGAGTGGGTTTAAAAATGTCATCATTTTATTACGGTCTTAGGTGACAAGTGCTAAGATATCTATCATCAATACCTCCTTTTTCTTCTTCTTCCTCTTCATCTTATTATTATCGACATTACCATTCTTTTTCTTCTTCTTTTTCTTCTTCTTCTTCTTCATATTATAATCGACATTACCATTATCATCAATATCATACTTATTACTCTGCAAGGCTATAACAATTTCAAACAAAGCACACATTTCTAAACACATAGATGGAACTTAGGGGGCGTGGGCGGGGGCAGCCGGGAAAAGAAAATCAAGTATACATATTTAAGTCACGCAAAGATCAGAAGAATACGACTCTGGCCTTGGTCATTTCACGAATGTATCGCCAGGGAAATTTAAAAAAACAATAACACTTAAACACAGCTAAGCACACAAAAACGACTTATAGTATGTAAAATTGCCACAAAGTAGGTCACATTTCCTTTGAGCTGAAATGCCATTAACATTACCCAGTTAGCAATCCTGAAAGACATATGTGAAATAAGGCTTTACATAACACATGAAGGTTAATGGACCAGTAAGGCAGAAAAAGGGACAGAAAAAATGCAAAAATGGCATGGCAGAAACAAATAATGACAGAAGAGGAAATCTCTGCACAAAATTTTCAGAAGGTGGGGAGATTTTTTACTGAAAGAACCCCTGGCATTCCAACCGAGGTGACTGTTTAGTATAGTATAACAAACTGCACGTGTGTGCTCGCGCGTGCGTGTGTTGGAAATACTGAGTACACATTCATGCTACAAACATTGAGTCTACTAAATAAAACAAAAAGAGTTTGAACAAAGAGTGACACAAACTCATCACTGAATGACAAAAACAAAAGGCAAAATAAAGGGAAAAAAGACAATGAATTAGGGTAATAAAAATAACAAAAGTTTGCTTTGAATGATAAAACAGAGGAAAATTTTTTTTGTACTGACCTGATTTCATCAATTTACGTTTAATAACTATTAAAAACTAGCTGCATAGGCCTAAGCTCTACATAGCATGTAAACAATGCAGCAGACCAATCAAAAAGCGGGAAAGATGCCACGTGATCGGCAGACACTTTCAAGCAGACGACAGTATATGAGTGGGCCAAATGAAAAAGGTAAATACTCCACAAAAGCATATTCAAGCGTAACGCAACTGTAACCAAATTACCAAACATACCATAAAATCATGTCTGTTAAAGCAGACATTTGTTCTATTAGTCCTGATCAAGAGATATTCTTCCGCCGACTATATCACAACAACCGACTTACTTTCTCCCTGCTTTCCGACATCGATTGCGAGAACAGTCCGACTGTTACAGTGACAGTCTATTCCTTGCGCGACCTACAAAATATGTACGAACATAAATCTGTGCATGAAAATTTGCAGACTAATAAACGATGTCCAATGCATATAATTAATGTGTATGTTTCAATGGGCAGAGCTTCTAATTTTTAATGATTATTTTATATGTTTCCTTGAAGGCAAAACGTCGATGATCAATTCTTCAGCTCTCGGTGCGAGAGTAAAAATGAAACGGATTGGATGATGTAGAGCAACAATCTCGCGACGTCATGACGCACTGTGACTGTGGGTTTTAGTACCGTACTTCACTAGCAATGACACATAAACAAGCCTCCAAATGGTACCCTACTGCAGACGACACAGAACCGCGGGCCATCTTTCTGGTCATACGGCGCGAACAGGAAACGAGGAGATTGTCACATCAGGCTAATTAGGGCAATGAAAATAACGAAAAAGTTTGCTTTAGGCATAAATGATAAAACCGAGGGAAAAAAGACTTTGTACTGATCTGATTTAATTAATTTACGTTAAACAACTATTAAAAACTAGCTGCAAAGCCAACGGCCTAATTCTTGTTTCTTGGTTTGTATTATCGTCCCAGCGTGTTAACGATTAGAGACTGTCTTGAGGATGAACCGTGTCATATAATTAAAGGAGAATGTCTTGTAGTTTCCATGACAACTAGGAGTTCTACATAGCAGGTACACAATGCCGCAGACCAATCAAAAGGCAGGAAAGACCACGTGATCGGAAGACACTTTCGAGCAGACGACAGTATGAGTGGGCCAATAAAACACGTAAATACTCCACAAAAGCATGTTTAAACGTAACCCAAGTTTAACCAAATGATCAAACATATCATAAAATCATGTCTGTTTCTATTAGTCCTGATCAAGAAATTAGATACATGAAATTCTCGGTATTAATCCCGATGTTAATACAGTAATACCAACCCCCACACCTTCGGGACCGGTTTTTCTCCGTGAATAGATTGCTAACACAAAGGGCCAGGGTTAGGGATACAGCTAAGGTTAGTGTCAGAGTTAAATTAACACGAAAAAGTTAAGCATGGCTGGGTAGTCATACTCAAAATCTACGGAATTAGAAGAGGAGGCCTGAACTGTACGACTACAAAAGTGGTCCGTTAAAAAGTTACCTACCTGGTAGAAGTTCACACTCACAGCCTCATTCGTTCTTGTTATTGATACAACTGAATAGTAGGTGCGTTGAAAAATTCTCTTCTAACAGTTCTCAAACAGACGGGATAAAACACAAATACTAACATGGAGTCTACCCAAGTGCTGCCGCCGGTCTTGTCCATGTTCAAACAGGACTTGCTAATACTACAAAACGGGTCAGATACTTGGAATTTATATTTTAATGTTTCAAAATGCCATGTAATGCATGTTGGTAAGAAGAATATTAGACGAGAGTATTTCATGAAAATTGGAAATGGTGTACAGAAAATTAGTGTGTGTGAAACGGAGAAAGACTTGGGAGTTACATTTGATAGTGAATTATCCTTTGACCTGCACATTAAAAGAGTAGCAAATAGGGCTAACCTGATGATAGGAATTATCAAAAGAACATTTTCGTACATGAATAAACATACATTTTTAATGTTGTATAAGGCTTTTGTTAGACCACATTTAGAATACGCAAGTGTTGTTTGGAATCCGTATTTGATAATGATTGAAAATGTACAAAGAAGGGCAACTAGGTTGTTTATAGAGTGTAAAAATATGAGTTATGAAGAAAGGCTTAAGTTTTTAAAACTTCATTCACTGAAAGGTAGGAGGTTAGGGGGGATTTAATACATGTATACAAAATAATGAATGGGATGGATAAGCTATCAGTTGAAACATTTTTTTCCTTTCCACAAGCTAGTATAACAAGGAATGCTGAAGGTAAAATATCTGTTAAACACAGAAATACTAACACAAGAGCGTTTTGTTTTTCTAACAGAATTGTTAAATTGTGGAATAAAATTCCTTTTGAAATTAAATTTACTAACAGCATTAACAAATTCAAAAATTTCCTGGACGATGACACAGAATTCAAAAATTTTATTTAAAAAAATAGACTGAAGCAGATTTGCTCAAGTATGAATATTAAGGCATGCTTTTCAGACCCCGAAGAAGAAAGCGTAAAACAAAAAAGATAGGGCGTTAAAAGGCCAGAAGGCCTAGCTACGAGCCAGCCCTCAGCTACTACTACTACTACTAAAAGTGACAGAACACTCAACACAATGGTCCGATGTAACAAAAGTTCAAATGTGACAAGGCTATGGATTGGCTAGAATCGAAAGCCGCGAATCTCATTGGTGGCATGTGGGAAGCAATTTGCACGTGTTGCATGCCCTGCACTGACAAGCTTTTTTTCTTTTTTTTTTAATCTCTGCTTCGGTTGGCCAGTACATTTCGATTGGAAGAAATGACAGAAAGCAAAGGAGGAAGAAAGAAACAAAGAGGCTGACAGAAAAGAGGAAATTTCTACAACAGAATTTTCAGGGTGTTGACACTATTTTTGCTGAAAGAGCTCCCAGCTCCCCAACGGGGGTACACTGTGGTCAGACGAATCAACTCTACACGCCATAACGGTGATTACCTCACTCATGTCAAGGAAAGATCTAGGTCAACAGCGTGAAGACAGACGTCACACGGCAAATGCCCTCTTCCTCTACGCCTCTGACTCGCTGCTGACGATTTAATGGGATTATTCTCCCGCGACCCCTCAGATTACAAAGCAGACAATCAGAAGAAGAAGAAAAAAAAGAAAGAAAAAGTCAATAACCGTTGTTGGTAATCACAAATAAAACACCTACACTTACCTCCACCTTTTAATTTTCACGTTTTCTTCAGTTTCCACAAAAGTGACAAATCGCTCGTTGCAGACGACGACAAATCTTTGAAGTCTGAAAAATCGAAAGAAATTAACGTTGGAGACAAAACCACGACTTTCATTTAAATTAAAAGAACACGCAGTGTGAATGTGAATTACAAGTAATACTAGGTAGCATTTTTATCCATCTAGTGACTGAACAAATGGATTTCTACAGTCTTGACAGTTTGGTCTACGTCTGTTAACGTCAAAGCAAAGCAAAGCATGCACTGAAATGGAAGCGTGTAAGGCATACTACCCTCTTTGATCCGAATGAGAATTCAGCTATTTCGAAATAACTGATAAAACCGCTGCTTTAGACATTTCGTTATATGTCAGCTTTTGTTGTCCCCTGGAAGATTTTTTTTTTTTCAAAAAGGGAAAATTGCTTTCATAACTACTGATGACAGGAGTGTTAACTACTGATGACAGGAGTGCTTTTTATGTGTTCTGCATCTATGACAAAAATGCGTCACCAAAATTGCCTCAGCTGTTTGTGGGTGGATTTTTACCAAATCTGGATGAAGCTAAGGAGTCGAGGATGCATAAGTTTGAAAGTAATGGTGCAAAGATCAAGGTCACATAGAGTAAAACAATGTCGAAAGTTTTTTGTTTGTTTGTTTTGTTTTGTTTTTGTTTTAAAAGGTGTGTAAGCAGCACACTCGAGAGAAATTCTGATGCTAATTGCAACGTTTTCCCTGTTGTGATAATCTCCCATCCTCCCCGCTTCACGCCAAGCTTTGTTTCATCTGATGTTATGCTATTTTTGTTTAAAGCCCAGCCGACTGCGTAGAACCATATCAGGACTATACCCGTTCCAAAACATACACAATATTTCAAAAAGAAAAAACAGAAAAAGAAAACTTAAGTACATATCAACGCATACACACACATAATCTAAGGGGATGCCCCTGACGTTGACCACTCCATCCAATTTATCACACAGGAGATTTATAAAACATCACTGAATACAAATTTAAACAAATAAAAGGACTCTTAAACATGTAAAAGGAGCCTAAATTACCTAAAATTGCTTCCGCATATCACATTTCCCTAGAGCCAAAAATGCACTTAATACATATACCCAGTTATCAATCCTAAGAGAAATACGTAAGACTTAAATGAACACACACACAGGTGAATAGACTAGTAAGGCAGAAAATGACAGGAAGAAAGGACAGAAAGCAAACGAACAAGCAGAAATAAAGTGAGTGACAGAAAGAGGAAATTTCTAGCACAGAAGTTCCAGAAGATGGGGATACCATTTATACTGAAAAAGCCCCCAGCATCCCCACGGGGTCATATCATCCGATGTTTCTTCAAGGTAAAAGTAGTCTTGAAAAGTACAAAATATAGATTTTCTGTAATTATTCTTCTAAGAAAAGATATAACTTTTAGAATGGCTTTACCATTTTTGTGTGTGTTTATATTTACATGCATGTGTTAAGAGTGTGTGTGTGTGTGTGTGTGTGTGTGTGTGTGTGTGTGTGTGTGTGTGTGTGTGTATGTGTGTGTGTGTGTGCTTCAGAGTGGTTCGGGCATGTGTGTATGTGTGTGCGTTTGTGTGTGTGCGTTTGTGTGTGTGTGCGTGTGTTGTGTGTGTGTGTGTCTGAGTGAGTTTGTGTGTGTATGTTTGAGTGTGTCTTTGTGTACGATTGTGTGTGTGTGCGTGTGTGGTGTGTGTGGAGAGGAGAGAGAGAGAAAGTGTCGTGTGTGACGCAGAGAGTGTGTGTGTTTGTATGTAGGTGTGTGTGTGTGTGCGCACGCGCGCACTCGTATATGTACGA
>JAPXFY010000014.1:51029667-51042167 GCA_030674185.1 Monoplex corrugatus | reverse complement strand
TTGATGTTTGGAGCTTCATCTAGTATCGAGACTTGGCAGGGCTGTACACTACGCTTACCATAACATACTTGGCGTCACAAAGACACAGACACCTGCGGTGCTGGTCAGGAGATTTTGAGCAACTCAACAATGACACAACCGTGAAGTGGATGAGTTTCGACTGTATGGCCCAAACTAAATGAATAAATAATAATTAAAAGAAAAATATAATAAACATAAATCATAAACATAAATCCAATACTTGATTGTCACAACAGTTGCTTCAGCCTAATGTACTGTGAACGCTTAACACACCGTCTGGTAATTAATCACTAGCACACAATAAACTGTTTGTCCCACAACGATTTTTTACAAGCCTAATGATATTCGAACCTACAACCATCTTGTCTGTATTGTGTTGCCATATCCACGCACCACACACGTCGCGTACATCGTCTTAGAAATATTGTTTCGTCTGTTGAAACGCGTGAACTGTAAGATATGTACAGGAAAACAAATTAAAATTCGCATTCCTCTTATCCCTTTAGGTTTGTATTTCGATATTTTTCTTTTCTTGTGTGTGTGTGTGTGTGTGTGTGTGTGTGTGTGTGTGTGTGTGTGTGTGTGTGTGTGTGTGTGTGTGTGTGTGTGTGTGTGTGTGTGTGTGTGTGTGTGTGTGTGTGTGTGTGTTGTGTGTGTGCGTATGTTTGTGTGTGTGTGTTGTGTGTGTGTATGTGTGTGTGCATGTTAGTATGTGTATGTGTGTGTATGTGTGTGTGTATTGTGTGGTATGTGTGTGTATGTGTGTGTATGTGTGTGTGATGTGTGTGTGTGTTGTTGTATGTGTGTGTATGTGTGTGTGTATGTGTGTGTGTATGGTGTGTATGTGTGATGTGTATGTGTGTGTTATGTATGTGTGTGTGTATGTATGTGTGTTGTTTGTGTGTGGTTTTGTGTGTGTGTGTGTGCGTGTGTGTGGGGGGGGGGGAGGGGTTTCTTTTTTTCAGTTTTAGCGCCTTCTGCAAACACTTCAGCAATCAAGATTCACGGTTTGTCTAACCCTTTTGATTATTTTTCTCTGATCGTCATTTTGGCATCTACCATAATATTCACATCTCTACCGCTCTCTTCTCCAGCTGTCATCGCCCTTTACAGACTGGCAATTGGTAAAGACACCGGTCTTCCGGTTGGAAGGTGTAGAGTTCGAACCTGCTTGGGTACCGACTGATAAGTTAAATTAAGGGTGGAGATTTTTCCACCTCACCAGGCATCAGCACATGTGCAGACCTGATATTGCCTGGACCCTTTTCAATATGTAGCAGCAGGCCTCCGTCAGTCGGCGTCGACGATGCGCCCCAGTGTTGTGTCGAGTCGAGTGACACCTCTAGAGCAGCGTTGGCTGTGGCTGTGGCTGTGGCTGGTAAAGGATGATGCGGGAAAAGCAGTCTCCGCCACATCGGATGCATGTTATGGATGCTGGCCATGGAAGTTGCCTTCACAGGAGTGTGCTTTCCGCCTGGCTGTCTATTCCTCAGCTAAGGTCTGGATCTTCTTTTTCCCCGATCTGAGAGCACGCTGCTTCAGCTGTAGCGATCGCACTCAAAACATCAGGTTCCAACCTCAAAGACCAGTCAGCCAGGTCAGTGCTCGGTGACTTATGGAAACACGAAAGCAACCAGTCTGTGCATCCCCGAAAATAGACTATAACCGCCTTAATGGCGAGGTAAAATTTAAAGAAATGAAAAGAAAAGACGACAAATCGAAACAAAAAGAAAACTCTCATTAAATTAAGATGCACGCCTACTCGTATATTTGAATAGACATGAAAATTGAACCCACAAAAGAAACAGGAATGTGGAGTTTGGAATTTGTTCAAGACGGGATTCACCACACTCGGACACTTCCATATGCGCTCCATCCAATTCTGCCAACAATAATTTGACAGATTTCCTGCCTGCGCAATATCCTATGCACAGGCAAGGTCTTGAGAAAAGAAACAGGCAAATAAAATAAAGAAACACCCCGCATCCCCACCATCCAGCCTACCCACCTACCCACCCCCCATAAAGGAAACAAACCCTTTCCATTCCACTAGGACCCTGTTGTGGGCACCTCCTATAAAACTGGTGAATCTGAATCACGCATCAACATTAATACATGCCACTGCTGTAGTAAACCATCGTAGTTCCTTTTGCGCGTCTCTCCCACTTCTTTCTCTATCCACCTACCTGTTTTATCTGTATCTGGTTGTTTATTGCTTTTTCTGTCTTTTCGCCTGTCTCACTCTCTTTCTGAATGTCTTTCTGCTCTTTGTCTTTCTCGGTCTATATCTTTGTTGTTTGTTTGTTTGTTTTTTCTCTTCGTTTTTTCTCCACATCTTTTTCTCCCTTCTTCTTCTTCCTCTGTCTGTTTGTCTTCTTGACTGTCTCTATCTGCGCCATTGTTTGTCTGTCTGTCTCTGTCAGTCTGTCAGTCTGTTTGTCTTTTCGAGGTGCAACTCACTACGTATATTCTTGAGGACATTACATCATCTAGGAGCAATGTGAACGAGAAATGTTTCAATATGTAAGGTGAAGATATACAGATCTTGTGAGTCTTTTGATGTTGTTTGTAAAGGGTAAAAAAATACACAGAACAGTCATGATGACCTCTTCTCCTTAACTGCAAAACACTGCTCTGATTCTGTGCAGCTATTAACTTCAAAGAAGCGTTTTTTGTTTTGTTTTGTTTCTTTTATACAAATTACGAAGAGTGTTTGTAATGCATTTTTTTCTCTACATTCAGTTGGGGCCCATCACAAACTGTAAGAAAAGGTAAGAGGCACACAAAGAGGTGCGCATGCCAGATCCCAAGAGTGAGTGAGAGAGAGAGACAGAGAGAGAGAGAGACAGAGAGAGAGAGAGAGAGACAGACAGACAGAGAGAGAAAGAGATACAGAGACAGGGAGACAGACAGACAGCAGAAGAGACAGAGATAGACAGACAGAGAAAGAGAAATACAAAGAAAGAGAGAGTGCGATAGATGGACAGGCATACAGACAGACACAGGACCGAGAGAGACAGACAGACAGACAAAACACACACAACACACACAACACACACACAAACACACACACACACACACACACACACACAAACACACCCAGAGAGCGACAGACAGACACACAGACAGACAGAGAGACAGAGAGCGAACGAGCGAGCGAGCGAGCAAGAGAGAGAGAGAACAGACAGACAGACAGACAGACAGACAAAGACAGAGACAAAAAGATACAGAGAAGCAGACAGACAGACAGACAGACACAGACAGAGACAAAGAGATACAGAGGACAGAGACAGACAGACAGACAGACAGACAGATAGACAGACAGTCTGACAGACAGACAGTGGCAAAGACAGTCAAAGAGAACAAGAACCGCAGAATCAAATCATTTGTCTCAGACACGTATAGCGCCAATCATCAGTTGTCTGAAAAAGATTGTGGGGTCGACAATGTTGTTCACACATTGACCAAGGGAGATAATGAGGGATAGCATACTGTATTACAGGTGGGGGGGGGGAGGGCTGCTGTGTGACGTCACTGAGCCTTTTTGACGTCACTCGACAAAAGGCGGAGATTTTCTGGTCAGTGACAATATTTAATTATGTTGTCTTCCTTCTCAAACGGTCAGAGGGATGGACTGATTCGTGTTTGGTGGGTGTAAAATTGCAACCAGCATGGATTATCACATACACGCTATGACTGGATATTTTATATTTTTGTCCTCCCTGTTTTAGAATCCAGCTTTCAGGTTATTTTTGTCAGTTTGTAGTTATTTCTGACAGTATTTGCTTCCATATTAGTGGTGTATATCCGTATACAGGCACGTGTCAGCGTGTGTCATATGTATGTGCTTTAATGTAGTGGTGTATTTACGTTGGGGGTGGGGGGGGTAGGAAGTGCATGATTGAGTGGTGTGAGCATGCATGTGTGCGCGCGTCCTTTTTTGGTGTGTGTGTGTCTCTCTCTTTTTTAAATTATGTATATTCAACATAAACCTTGTCAGCCCAGGGTTAGATTTTTTATTTTTTTCGTTTTATTACCTTACTACATTTAGTATATCAAATTTGATCTGCATGTCTTTTTTTTTTTCTTCTTCTTCTTAATATATCGAATTCAAATGTGGTGAAAAGTGGAAAGTCAGATAACTCTGCTTATCCACTCTGCCATGGCAAACAAACAATGAAACATGTCCTGAGTTCATGCAAAATGGCATTATCCTCAGTGAGGCCTGAGGCACACATGAAGGCAAAACTAAACGCTAAAAGTGATCGCACAAGCGATTAGTAATGCCCAAGCAAGAAAATCCCGTCAATACAAGCTCCGGCAATCTTCTACCCGGCAGTTTGGAGTTTGGAGTTTGTTCAAGAGGGATTCATTGGCACTTGGATGATTCCATAAATGTGCTCCACCCAAATCTACCAGCAATTATCTCACAGACTCTCTGAGTCTGCGCCTATGCGATGGCAAGATCTTGAAATGAAGGGGGTTGGGGAGGGAGAGGGAGAAGGGACCTATGAAACGCTCAGCTGACGCCACCAGAATGATGGAAACCTTCTACACGGCAGGAGACAGTAAACCTTTATCTAGAAAAGCTGTGACATCTCGAGCGTGGAAATGGAGTGTGCTGGATAGAGCGGATGTTTCAGAATTGAAAAAAAAAGCAATACACATGAGTGACATGAGACTGGATGTAGTACATCACCCTCATTCATCCATCACAAACAAATGACTTATAGAAATCACTGCACTGTATACTGGAGATTCGTTTTGAGATTTTATATATATATATATATATATATATATAATATATATATATATATATGTATATATATATGTATATATACATATATATATATATATAAGTATTATATATATATAATGAATACAATTGTTGGTAAAAACAAACAAAACAAACAAATAACACACACAAACAAGCGAACAACAAACAAACAAACAAACAAACGAACAAAAACGAACAACCAACAAGCAAACAAACCAGCCAACAAACCAACCAACCAAACAAACGTTAACATTTTTTTTAAGGATCATCCCACTCAGGGAGGATACCTTTGTTTTTGCGTCCCATTTT
Organism: Monoplex corrugatus; assembly: GCA_030674185.1. NCBI lineage: Eukaryota > Metazoa > Mollusca > Gastropoda > Littorinimorpha > Ranellidae > Monoplex > Monoplex corrugatus. The sequence continues at coordinate 51,037,060 of JAPXFY010000014.1, read as the reverse complement.
TTCTACGTCACCCCAATGGCCACAGAAGCTGGCACAGTTTTTACAATGCGATGATGATGCTGTCAGTGAGGGTGATAATCATGATGCTATGGAGTTCCACCTAGGATTGAGACTGCGTGACAGGGCTGTACACTACACTTACTATCATAATACATATTCGCGTCAACAAGGCCCGAGAGATACAGACACCTGCGGTGATGGTCGGAAGATTGGAGCAACACCCTCATTGACGCATCCGTGAAGTAGATAAGACTCGACTGTGTGGTCTCAGTCTTCCCAATGAGCCCATAGGACGCTCAACTTGGGTAGGAGCCGGTTAGAGCCTAAAAATCCCACAATGGTTTTTGAAGGGACTAAATGGGAATCGAACCCACACTCTTCCAGTCGGTAGTCTGATGCGCTAACCACTACACCACGGCGGCTGATATAAACGTTAAGATTCATATGAAGGTGTTTTTTTTTTCCCCTCCATCGTCGTCTTGGTGTCTACCTACAATATCACAGCTATCTTCTCCTTCGTGCGACTCTCACAGCTTTTCCCGTTGCCATCATTCCATGTACTGTGAACTTCATTTGCGCCTCCTGTGGAACCGGTCTATGGGAATCACACACCCACATGTATACATCGGAGTGCCAGAGAAAACATTTTGAATCCCTCCATGTCTTTTCTCTACCTGTCTCTCTGTGTACCTGTGATTCTGTGTTCTGTTGCATTCTCTTTCTCTACATCCTCTTTTGGTCCCTGTCTGTCTGTCTCTCTGTCTATCTATCTATCTATCTATCTATCTATCTATCTGTCTGTCTGTCTGTCTATCTATCTATCTATCTATCTGTCTGTCTGTCTGTCTGTCTGTCTATCATCTATCTATCTGTCTATCTATCTATCTTTGTCTATCTATCTATCTATCTATCTATCTATCCATCCATCTATCTATCTATCTATCTATTTATCTATCTATCTATCTATCTATCTGTCTGTCTGTCTATCTATTATCTATCTGTCTGTCTGTCTGTCTATCATCTATCTATCTATCTATCTATCTATCTATCTATCTATCCCTCCATCCATCCATCCATCTATCTATCTATCTGTCTGTCTGTCTATCTATCTATCTATCTATCTAATAGCTACATCTCTCTCTCTCTCTCTCTCCTCTCTCTCTCTCTTAATAATGACATTACACTTGACTATTCTCTGTATCATCTCGTATCGTTTTTAAGTATGATAAATGTTCGTTTCACTCCCCTTATGAAAAGCCCTGACCTCTACTGGAAAAAAAATCATCTGAACATGATCTGTAGCTACAGATGCTACCCAAGTCGTTGTGTATATATACATACACGTATGTACACACACACACACACACACACACACACGCACGCACGCACACACACACACACACACACACACGCACGCACGCACACACACCATGCACACACACACACACATGTATATATATATACATACATACTGGCAGCAACAGAAAAGATACATCACTCTCCCACCTACTTAACTCATAAACATGAAAACTGGTTTAATCTTCCTTTGGTAGATCATTCATTTTCGCTTTGGTCAAGTTTATTTTCGAACTTGTTCATCAACAGTAACGAACTTGCAGAAATAACAGATGAGCATACGGAACCAGAAAGTCACACCTGTCAGCAATCAACCAGAGATCAGGCCAGGTATTACAAGACAAGGTACTGCAGCCTATCCCTGGTCCCTTCCTTTGAAGCCAGTCCTCGGTTACAAACGTTCCAGCGGAGCAATCCGACCCCCACATACTTCCAGGACTGTAATGCAGTTCTAAAGCCAGAACACATCACCATCCACGCTTTGGCCATTTATCATCCGTCACGGATCCTCATCAAGGATGCCTACCATGACCTTGGTTACAGAATCCAAAGAGGACCCCCACCCCCCACCCCGCCCTTCCCACCCACCCTCTCCACATACAAGAAAACAGATCCGAGATCCAGAGCGCGTCTTCTGCAAGGAATGGATCAACATTCCACAGGCTTTCTTTTTCGTTCTCAGATGCTGGTTCATTCCACGAAGAGCAAGATGCCAGGAATGCACAAACGACCAGAGTGGTCACACGTGATGCTGAGAAAACAAGTTCTTCCTCTGTGAGTTGTGCAGGTGTGAGTGTGCGGGATAATTCCGTTTTACTTTCAGTATGGTTATTCCTTTCACTTTCACTATGCTTCAGGATCATTATGTTACAGATGAACAGAACAACAACAACAACAATGATACTGCTACTGCTACTACTGCTACTACTGCTACTGCTATGCTACTACTACTACTATACCACACCACCACCACCACCACTACTACTACTACTGTTGATGACGATGATGACGATGACGATGACAACGACGATGACGACGACGACGATGATGATGATGATGATGATGATAATGATAAGGCGCCAGTTCTTGATTTTAGAATCAAGGCAAGGCGTGCACACTCATCATTCACCAAAGCAATCACCAACAACGGCCAAATCTCCACGCAAACTGGGAGGTGAATGACAGGAGAGGGGTAAGGTGTGTGCTGACCAGTTGACTCTAAGCGTCATCCTCCCTCTGTCTCTGTCTCTCTCTGACTCTGTACTCTCTGTCTCTGTCTGTCACTCTGTTTCCTGTCTCTGTCTTTCTCTCTGTCTTCTCTCTGTCTGTCTCTTGTCTCTCTCTGTCTGTCTGTCACTCTTTTCTGTCTCTGTCTTCTCTGTTCTCTGTCTCTCTGTTCTCTCTTTCTTCTGTCTCTCTGTCTTCTCTGTCTCTTCTGTCTCTCTGTCTCTCTCTGTGTATCTTTTCTCTCTCTGTCTCTCTCTCTCTCTCTCATCTCTCTTCTCAAACAGACACACATACACACAGACAGAGACACAGAGGCACAGACAATGATGAGAAAGAACTGGAAATGAAAAGTGAAGTATTAAGACTATGCATTTTTAAATGTATATTGGACACGTACTGGGCTGATTGGCTCTGTTGACACGGGCGTGGACTCAAGATATGAATATCTCGAGTTCAAATCCAGTCCGCGACTAAACTCTGGCCTGCTTGCCGTATATCTTAACCTTCGACTTCCCACCCTGTCCACCACATCCTGCATTGCCACCATGCTAGCAAAGCGAAAATTAACCTTTGACTCCCTCACCCTATCTCCCCGCCAGCTCTCAACGGGAAGCTAGTGGATAGGGCGAGTGAGTCAAAGGGTTACTTTTTTTGCAGTTGGTGGATAGGGTGTGGGAGTCGAAGTGTTAATGCTTCCATAATTCTGGTGGTGTCAGCTTAGTGTTTCATGTGTCCGCCTCCAGTCTCCGCTTCCATTTCAAGATCGTGCCAGTGCATATGGGTTTTGCGCATGGAGTTTCGGATTTGTTCACGAGAGATTTATTGCATACTTCAGACAATTCCCTACAAGTTCCACCTATGTATGCCGGCAATTTTCCGTCAGACTCACTGAGCCTGCGCAAAACTCTATTGGCTGGCAAGGTCTTGAAATGAGGATGAGAGGTGAAGGGGGGGGGGGGAGGTACCTCTCAAACACGAAGTGGACATCACCAGAATGATGGAAACATTAACATGGAAGTGAAGACGCCACTTTTTACTTTTGCAGGATGGAAATGAATTAGAGATATCTATCTTGAGTCCACGGCTTATTAAAAGAAAAACTAACTCACCTGGGGTAGGGGAGGAGTATGGAGTCTGCCAGATTATTACTGACAATTAACCTTGTGAAATTCCTCCTCAAAATTGGATAAATTCAACAATTTGGGTTCTTACAAAAATAGAACAGAAAGAAAAGCGATGATATACATTTCCATCTGTGCTTCTGTGGAGTTTAAAACTACAAGTAATGAGGAGAAAACCATTGAGGGTGTTTATAATGCACTTTGTCCTCTTCAATACGGTGGAAAGCCTTCACAAAGGGCTAAGAACAACAGTAAAAACGAGCACAAGATCAAGAACAAGAACGTATTTATATTTTTCGAGGTTAAGGGCATTGGCAGGTCAGTGCTTTTTTTTTAATACCATTAATTTTTCCAATCTTCAAGGTAAAGATATGTAAAGAGAAGAGAAAAATACACATTAGGCTCAGACTTTTTGTATGAAATATTCGAGAGAGGATAAGAACCAGAACAAGAACGAAACAAGATTAAGTACAAGAGCGTATTTTTAGTTTTTGAGGTTGAGGGCATGGCAGATCAACGCTTTTTTCACCCATTAATTTTTCAAGTCTTCAAGGTAAAGATAGTAGAGAAAGAGAAGAAAAACACATCAGGCTTAGACGTAATATGAAACATTGCGAGATGAGGACAACAACCAAAACAAGAACAAACAACAACAACAAACACAACAACAAACAAAAAGAACGAGCACAAGATCAAGAACAAAAACGTAATTTTATTTTTCAGAGGTTAAGGGATTTGGCAGATTAGTGATTTTTCGCACCCATTATTTTTTCCAGTCTTCCAGGAAAAGATATGGGCAGACTGTCAATCCCGTAACGCCCTTCGTGAGTAAGCATCATCACCAGGTGCCTTGCCGCATGGCGTTGGCGATTATGGATTTCCATCTGTCTCTATCTCTTGTTGCCTCAAGCATCTCTTCCACCTCCCTGTCTTCAGCCACTCTGCTAGTCCCGTTGTGACCAGGTGTTCCAATTCCCTTTTCCTCATAAAATGGCCTATGAATGTTCCCTGTATTTTCCTAATCATCCTTATGAATGATCTACTTGTGTCTGCCTCCATCAAGACTATCTCGTTTGTTTTCTTTGTTGTCCATGGAACTCTCAACATCCTTCTTAGAAACTACATCGTGAGTATACGCACGCAGGACATCAAATGTGCACGTTAGAGATAGTATAAGTCATGTTATTGTTCGGCTGCCTGTGGGAACAAGAAAATTTTCCGCTCGCTCAACAACCGAAGATGGAGTCTATGCTGATAACAAATGAACTACAACAACACAAAGACATCTAAATAATGCAAGAGAGAGAGACAGAGAGAGAGAGGGAACAGAGAGAGACAGAGAGACAGAGAGAGAAAGAAGAAGACAGACAGACAGACAGACAGACAGAGAGAGAGAGAGAGATGGGGAGACACTGGGACAGAGACAGAAACGGAGACAGAGGCTAAGAAACACAGAGAGAGAAAGACAGACAGACAGACAGACAGACAGAGAGAAGAAAGAAAGAAAGAAGAGAGAGAGAGAGAGAGAGAGAGAGAGAGAGAGAGAGAGAGAGAGAGAGAGAGAGAGCATACGCTCACCCTTTGACTCCGTCAATCTATCTACCAGCTTCCTGCACTGTCGCAAATGGGAGCAAAGCAAAACAAGGCTAAAACCCTTTAACTCTACCCACAAGTTTCCTGTAAAATTTAATTCTTTGACGTTTTCACTCTATCCACTAGCTTCTTGCAAGAAGCTGGCATATAGGAAATGGGAGTGAAAGAGTTAAGTTTTTGCTCTGGTGCAATAACTCAGTAAGTGAAAGAGTTAAAATTTGTATCAGCTGATGAGAATGTTGCAGGGTGTGATCCAGATTAATCAGTTTCACAGGACATGGACATTTGATCAGAAAGTGAAGGGCATGGTGTGAGGAAAGTGGTGAGAAATGGAAAGGAGAGACACAGACAGAAATGGAAAAGCTAGATGTGGAAAAAAGGAAGGAAGTAAAGAAGCGGAGTGGTGGCACAATGGATAAGGGATCTGCTTAGAAAACCCGGGATCGAATCGCAACTAGATCTTTACTGGCGTCTTTAGAATGAAACAATAAGTTGAGGCCCCATGCACGGCACCCACTCAGCGCTTATTAAAGAGGCCACGGCGACAAAGGAATTGTCCCTGGTAAGATTAGAAAAAATCCACTTTCGTAAGTAAACAGCAGAACTTTGAAATTCCTCGGACAGCCAGGAGAGTCCGTCATGCTGAACACACCCAAGATACGTCAGACAAGACAGGAAAGAGGCGTGATCATATTATAATCTGTACCTCACTTTCTCCACTGGGAACCTGTTTCTCGCAGAATTTCATACAAAATCAATACATTGTGCGACAAGTATATCAATACTATTGCACTTACTAATCTTTGTTACCGCTCCTGCACTTCCTCTTCGTTCTGCTTTTAATGCTACTTGTATACAAATTCCTTGATACAGATGTTTCACAGTCGGTTGCCGCTCATTTTCTGTGTCCGGCCAATACTACTAAATGTGCTTCCCTCTTCGACAGTTACATAGTGTGTCTCCTTTCAAGTTTAAGTCGTAGACGTACCGTACCTTTTTATCCGGCAGTGATTTTCCCCTTTGAGTGCCCACCCCTTTGTCCCACTCCCCTTTTAATTTCCCCCTCCAGGAGTGCTTGTGCTTTGTACCCTTGAGTTTTTGCCACTGTGAGTATTTACTTTAGTCACTGATGAGAATGTGCTCTTTGCTTTAATTTGTATATCAAGATCTGACCACCTAACAGATATCACTATAATTATTATGCAAATGCCTGATTATGAAGTCAAGGAGACAAAATCAAATCTGTCGTCTTCTCAGAAACGAATGTAATCAAAAGCAATGTCAGTTTATTTTAGTGTGTAAAATATTTTGCCGACCGCTGTATGAGAGGCAGACCAAGGAAGACCTGATTCGATGATGTGAAGGAGATTTTGACGTCACATGGCTTTTCTCTACTTCAGGTCTGCCAGTCGCTGCTAACCGTCTTTCAGTCTTGCATTGATGCTTCACCACACCACACACACACACACACACACAACACACACACACACACACACACAACACACACACACACACACACACACTCTCTCCTCTCTCTCTCTCTCTCTCTCTTTCTCTCTCTAGACATCCGACCATATACAACATACATGCGCACACAACAGACCACACACACACCGTACAACACCACCACACACACACACACACACCACACACACACACACACACACACAACCACACACACACACACACAACACACACACACACTACACTCGCACACCAAACACATACATACACCACAACAGACACACAGACGCACACATACACGCACATACACACACACACCCCCCACATCACACCCCACATCACATCATACACAACACACACACAACCACCCACCCCCCACACACAGAACACACACACACACACACACACACACACACACACACACACACACACACACACACACACACACACACACACACACACACACCTACACATACATACACTCACACGCACTTGAAAAACGCTGTCCATGTTTTTCTTTTTCTCGACTTCGCAGAATAATCAGAACGTCTCTCGATCCCCTTACCAGTGACTGGAGAGCTAAAGACAATATTTGCGTCCCCAATCTTATCCCCCTTCCCCACCCACGTCTT
>JAPXFY010000014.1:51022167-51024667 GCA_030674185.1 Monoplex corrugatus | reverse complement strand
AGAGAGAGATACAGACAGAGAGAGACAGAGAGAGACAGACAGAGACAGAGACAGAGACAGACAGAGAGAGACAAAGAGAGAGACAGAGAGAGAGACAGAGACAGAGAGAGAGACAGACAGAGAGAGACAAAGAGAGAGACAGAGAGAGAGACAGAGAGAGAGATGAGAGAGAGAGAGAGAGAGAGAGAGAGAGAGAGAGAGAGAGAGAGAGAGAGAGAGGAAGGAAGGCAAGCAGGAACTTGTATTTACACCAAACAGACCTCCATCCTTAGTGAAGTAGGGCAATATTTTCAGACTGTCACTCGTCCTTTCCTTCTTGCTGGCTGAAGAGCAAGAGCCAATATTTGCAGGTTTATTCGTGTGCTCACCCTCAACCTTCTCACTCTCCTTCTCTCCCTTTCCCTCTCGGGCTGACTGACTCTTTTGACACAGCTGTGAAATCAGGACCATTCGCCGTGGTGTAGTGGTTAACGCAACGGATTACCGGCTGGAAGGTTGTGGGTTCGAATCTCCATCAGTCCCTTCAAAAATCTTTGTGGGATTTTTCGGCTCTAACCGGCTCCTACTCAGAGTTGAGCGTGCTCTGGGCTCATTGGGAAGACTGGGCCCTACACAGTTGAGTCTCATCCACTTCACAGATGCGTCACTGAGGGTTTTGCTCAAATCTTCTGACCAGCACCACAGGTGTTTGTATCTCTCGAGCATAGTTGACGCCAGGATATGATATCATAGTAAGCGTAGAGTATAGCCCTGTCATGCAGTCTTAATCCATAGACGGAACTCTATCGTACAATGATTATCAACCTCATCGACATCATCATCATCGCATTCTAAAACTTCTGTCGCCATTAAGTGGCAGTAGAAAATTGGACGAAGAAATATGTTGAGCACACAGGTAGCCTTTCTGAGTGCGATTATCCTAAAATAAATAAATAAATAAATATAAAGAGTTGTAGAATCAAGACCTCGTGTCTCCTAAATAAATAAATAAATAAATAAATAAACAAACAAACAAATATAAAGAGTTGTGGAATCAAGACCTCATGTCTCAAGTTCAGTTCCACCCTGCGACATTAAAATTTGGCTTGTTGGCTGCCCAGTTTTATGCTTCAGTCATTCTGGTGGTGTCAGTGTTACGAAAATCCGTTACCCTCCCTATTTCAAGATTTTGGCCACGCGTAAGATTTTGTATATGTTTAAGTAGTCTGCCAGATAACTCCTGGCAATTTGGGTAGAGCGCATACAGGATTCCCAGAGTGCGACAAATCGCTTTTGCAAACAAACGGCAAAACTCCAAATCGTACCTCTCTCTCTCTCTCTCTTTCCGTCTCTCTGGCTCTGTCTTTGTCTCTGTCTCTGTCTGTCTGTCTGTCTCTGTCTTCTGTCTCTCTCTCTCTTTGTCTCTCTCTGTCTCTGTCTCTCTCTGTCTCTATCTGTCTCTGTCTCTCTCATCTCTCTCTCTCTCTTTCTCTCTGTCAATCTATCTGTCTCCCTCTCTCAGAGAGACAAGATAATACTAAAACAGTTATTACGTATTTTTCCATGATTATTTTGTTATCGCTTAAGATGAAAAAACTTAGTACGAAAAGTAAAGATGTAAAGATTAGTGTCTTCTGATGCTCATCTGTATTCTAGATTGTGTTTGGATTCACAAGATGGCTTTGCTTTGGAGCAGCCAAGACATACTCTGTCTATCTGTCTGTCTGTCTCCCTCTCCCTCTCTCTCTCTCTCTCTGTCCCCATCTGTCTGTTTCTCTCTCTCTCTCCATTTCTCTCTCAATCTCTATCTCTCTCCCTCTCCAGCTAATACGTCAACACCACTGGGGCCACTGTGATCCACATGTCACCATCCTGTGCTGATTGGGGAGGGAGTCCCGGAGCTGTGTGCTGGCAGAATGGAGAGCGTTGTCCTCCCACGTCCACATTCATCAGACGGCCCTGTGGGGATGTGACTTTGTGACTGGGCTGATGATATGGATGGCTTCCTTATGACCTTCACTGACCATTGATCTGTCTGGTGTGGAGATGTGGATGGTGCCTTTCTTACGTTGAGTCGTTCTTTTCTTTTCTCGCTCTCCATTCTTGGTTTCTTATTTTCTTTCTAATGTGTGTGTAGGTGTCTCTGTCTGTCTGTCTGTCTGTCTCCCTCTCTCTTTCTCGCTTTCTCTCTCTATCTTTTACTCTCTCTTTCTCTCTCTCTCTGTCTTTCTCTTTCTCTCTCTTTCTTTCTCTTCCTTGCTTTCTCTCTCACTCCCTCTCTGTCTTTGTCTTTATCTCTCTCTTTCTTTGTCTCTCTTTCCTCTCTTTCTCCCTCTCTCTGTTCAGTATCTCTCTCTCTTTCTCTCTCTTTGTCTCTCTCTCTCTTTCTCTCTCTGTCTCCCCCTCTCTCTCTTTCTCTCCCTCTCTCTCTCTCTGTATTTCTCTCTCTCTATCTCTCTCTCTGTATTTCTCTCTCTATATATCCCTCTTTCTCTCTCCATATCTCTCAATCAATCTACCC
>JAPXFY010000014.1:51012167-51019667 GCA_030674185.1 Monoplex corrugatus | reverse complement strand
GATAAATTATGAATCAAGTGACTAATTTCCAGAATCATTTCTGATCTTGTTTGTAATTTTGATAATTCAAGAGCCTGAAGTACTGATTTTGAATCCACGCAAAAAAGTGTTTGAAAAATTGTCCTAGGAAAACTTATCATAAAGTTTAAAGCCATTAATATTGCAAAAAGTTCAGCTGTAAAGATAGATTTATCAAGTCCTATGTAGAAAGATTTTTCAATTTTGAGAGCAGGTATTAAAAACGCTGAGCCTGCTTTTCTTTCAATTACTGATCCATCAGTGTAAATTTTCAAATGATCGGAATATAAGTCGTCTATATGACATTTAACCTGACTTGCCAGTAAGTTTACATTGTCTCCTTTTTTTAAGTTAGTGTGATGTACGTCAAATTGTGCTCTTTGGAGTTCCCAACTGGGTACTGGCGAAAAGGAAGGTCTTATAGATACAGGATCTACGTGTAGATCAATTCCTGAACCTTTCATGACGTCAGATGTGTATGTTGCAAGAGTGACCTGTGAAGATATTGATTTAGCTCTTTTTGGAAAGTCGATATCTGATCTCAGTTTAATTTCTGTTTCAGAGATGTTTTCTACAGTGGTGTGTCTTAACAAAAATTTAGTAGAAGCGACTTTTCTTTGCTCATCAAGTGGCAACAGTTTGATTTCAGTATATGTGAGAAGACAGGAAGCAAGCATTGGAAGACCCAGTGCAAGTTTGAAACCTTTACAATCTATGCTCTGCAGTTTTTTCATTAAGTGTTTCGGTGCACTGAAGAAGATTTCTTGGGCATAGGTTAATTTAGATCTAACAAGCGATTTACAAAGATGAACAAGTGTTGATGAATCTTGACCCCATGCCTGTTTGCGAACTATTTTTAAGAAATTTAAACTTTTTTGAGCTTTGGTTAATAAGTATTCAATATGCTGATTCCAAGATAATTTTGCCGTAAGAAAAACTCCTAAGAATTTAATTGACTCATTAAACTGAAGAAGAGTATCTCCCAGTTTGAAAGTGGGAATATTTGCTGGGTTAGCTCCATTATTAAATAAAACTATTTTCGATTTTTCCAGGGATAGATGTAACCCAATTTCTACCATGTATCGTGCTATTTTATCAAGTTCTAATTGGTAGCATTTGCGTGTATAATTAATACAGCGCAAAGGAGTTTTCCTTTTCATATTTACCTGCATCCACATGCATAAATCGTCAGCATATTGAGCTAAAACTACATGCTTAGATACTTTACTGGGTAAGTCATGCATTAATATCATGAAAAGAAGGGGAGCTATAACGGATCCCTGAGGGATACCCATTTGAAGAATTCGTTTCGTGGAATATACATTTTCAATCCTCGTTTGAAATACTCTGTTTTCTAAGAAACACTTAACATAGTCAAAAATGTGACCTGTCAGCCCAATACTTTTAAATTTAAATAACAATCTGGAGTGCCACACTTGATCGTATGCTTTCGTTATATCAAAAAATGTAGCTAAAACACATTGACGTCTTGCAAATTGTTGTTTTATGTTAGTAGTTAGCTTTGTTAGGATTTCTACTGGTGACCTGCCTTTTCGAAATCCTGCCTGATTTACTGGTATTATTTTATTCTTTTCACAATAGTGCATCAGTCTCTTTAAGATTATTTTCTCCATTAGTTTACATACGTGTGATGTTAATGCAATTGGCCTGTAGTTTTTCAGATCGGTATTACATTTACCTGATTTTAGTACAGGAACCACTATCGTTTCTTTCCAGTTGTTGGGCATTTTCCCACTATTCCAGCATTTTTGAAATATGTCATGTAGCAAAATTATAAAATTTTCTGGTAAATTTTTCAGCATCTCATTGGAAATTGCATCTAGTCCAACTGACGTTTTTTTACTTGGAAGGGACTGAATGGCATCTTTTAATTCTTGAAGTGTGAGTGATGCATTCATGTAGTGAGTATTATCAGAGGCAGGATCCTTATATACATCTTTCTTTTCTTCTCGTTCCCTATAGTCTCTACTAGAGACAGGAAGTCCTTCTACACGACAGGTCTCAGCAAACACGTCTGCAAAAGCTTCTGCTTTTTCCAGTGAGCTAGGAAAAGGGTTATTTTCTAGCTTTACTGGAATTGATGGCAACTTAATCCCGTTTTTCATTAATTTTAGTTTTTCCCAAATCTTTATCATGTCTTTGTGGTCATTTACTTCACATTTACAAAAAGACGTCCAGTGTTGTTCTTTGGCTTGCTCTATGATTCTGTTACACTTAATGTTGGCACTTTTCATCGCTGTATGATTTTCAGGTGACCTGTTTGCTAAATAGATTTTGTATTTTTCTTTCTTTTCGTTCACTGCCTTTTGACAATCCTCATTCCACCAGACATTTCCATGATGTTTTCCTATTTTCGACACTGTAAGTTTTGGAATTGAAATGTTAGCAGCTCTTAACAGTGAGTTACAGAAAACTTCGTACATGTCGTTTATGTTCATTGCTTCAGATAGATCTGTTCTTGTCTTTTCAAGGATTGCCTTAAAACTGATCCAGTCTGCGTTTTTATAATTAAACTTGGGTAAACTATCTTGTGGCATGGCGTCTATTTTAGTAGTATGGTTTAGGGTAAGACGTATGGGGATGTGATCTGATCCCAACAAGTCATCCTCTGTTTGCCACGTGGCGTTTGGGGCTAGGGATGGTGAGATTAAAGTGAGGTCGATAGCTGTGGGTCTGTGGGTTGGTATATCGGGGATCCGGGTAACGTGTCCGTTGTTAAGTAAATATAAATTGGAATCTACAATATTTTCGATCAACCTGTTGCTTGTTATGTTTGTGCAATACTTTTCCCAAAATGGGGCATGTGCATTAAAATCACCTCCAATTATCCACTTGTCATCCTGATCTTGAAAGTGTCTTAACCATTCAGTGTTCACAGAATCTGGGCCTCTTGGTAAGTATACAGAGGCCATATTCACAACTAACGATGAGGAAAATTTTATAATGATTGCACATGATGAAATAAATGCGGTAGATTTAGGTACTGGCGATGTTCGTTCACAATAGTTCAGTCCTTCCCGAATGTATATAGCTGTTTGTACACGGCTACCGTCATTTACAGAGTCACATATTGGTGGATAATAAAAACCGGATATTTTACATTTTTAGGTAATTTGGTTTTGATGGTATTCAGCGACTGTAGAAGCATGACATGGACGTTTTTAGAAGAGAGATAGTTACTCAAATATGAGATGTTTTTAACAATGGAACGAGTGTTCCACTGAAAAATGTTGATATCACTTACTACACACGTCTTCATGAGGAACGGTTGATAAACTTTAGAACAATATGGTAAGTTTAGATAATTCAATATTCATTTAACTTGGAATCAAAAGGTACAAATAGCATAAAAACGAAGTAGGTAAACAAGTAAATAATTAAGTAAAACAATATAGTTGAGAGCTGAACGAAGAGGAACTGAATCTGGGCTGAATCTAAAATGACCAGGGAGAGAAGAAAAATTGAGAGTGGAAGCCGGGTCTTTGTTGATGTCGTTGCCGGTTTGATCTCCTCCTCGGTTTTTCCCAGAAGAGCTGATGGATTTGCCTCCCTAAGTTTCTGGCCAGAACGCTTGCCCCTCTGGTGGTTGGATGGACGTCGTCCTGGCTGACTTGAGTGTGACTGATAGTTTGGAGATTATCATTGTTGACATAGTTGACACTTGCTGCTTTTAGGAGTCGCGCTTTTGTCAGGGCATTAAGAAGCTCTCTTTTTACGTTTAGGTGTTTGTCCCTCACAGGAGCGACCTGACTGACCACTATCTTTGCTTTCGGAAATTGTGTGTTGATGATTTTCACACATATTTCTAGGTTTATGCTGCATTCAGTGGGCTCCTTTGTTTTCAAATCTGTAATCCCCACATGTAGAACAACACAGTCAGGTTCAGGTGTCAGTTCTTCTTTCGATTTTTCAATGGCTGTCTTACAGTCGTCGATGGTACGGATTTTTCTCGTTGCCACCTGAAAACCGTAAGAACAGCCCAGTCTCTTTCCATCCACTTTATTTAGGACGGAGTCGTGGATGATAAGGACACGTGGAAGAATATTAGATTTCAATCTGGAATGTGCAGATGATACCGCTGTTTTGACGTCACGGTGAGGTTTTGTAGAGACGTCTGGTCTTTGTTTGACGTCATTTTTCCTTCCTTTAGGTGTTTTTTCCTGATCTTTCAGTTTTGGAGGTTGAGCCGCGCATTCCGCATAGGAGGTGAATTTGTCCATCGGTGACATGGTGGAAAAGTCACCGTGGACCGCGGAATCAGTTTGGCTCGCAATGGTGGTCGTAAGTATTGGGCACTTATTGTCATCGCGCAGCTCCTTTAACGTTGTGTTGTTTTCTAATAAGATTTTCCTCTCTGTTTGTAGTATGGTTGTGAGGCTGTTTATTTGTTTTGACAGTTCTTGTATAGTATTTTTCAAATTGTCGATTTCCCTTACCGCCTCATGACATCTGCAGCCACATGATGACATCGATCGTAGCTGTGGGACGTTCGGCTGATTCCTGGATGGTGAAAGGGTCCGACTGGAGGTCTGTAATTCATGATGATCGGAGGTTTCTGGGGTCTCTGCAGGTGGTGGTATCTCTGCCTTGGTGTTGTCTGTCCTACGGGTGGTCTTCTTTGCGTTTTCTTTGTTGAGACAACGTTTCGACCTTGTCATTTTTAGCCTAGTTGATTCCTCTTTGTAAACGTTCAGTTATAATGCCGCCATCTTGGCGTAGGAATCCTCCTAATATGTGTGTTTTGTGTGTGTGTGTGTGTGTGCGTGCGTGTGCGTGTGTGTGTGTGTGCGTGTGTGGGTGCGTGTACGTGTGTGTGTGTGTGTGTGTGTGTGTGTGTGTGCTCGTGCCCGTGAGCGTGCGCGTGCGCGTGCGTGTATGTACGTGCGCGTGCGTGGGTATTCATGTGAGAAAGTGAGCGAGAGTGAATGTCAGTGTCTCTGTGAGTATATGTGTGTGTGTGTGTGTGTGTGCACGCGCGTACGCGTATATGTGTATGTGTAATCGTGTCTGTACATGCGTGTACAAAATATCAGATAAAATATATGTGGGTATGTCATTACATAGGGACAGTAAGGTTATCTCTATAAAATAGGAAATGTTTTATTCAGTTTTACATTCCATAAGACACGTATGAACACATCATGAATACAGAGCAACCATAAATCAGTCGAAGGGATTTCATGTTAACATATATGTAATTAACTACGGCAGCAATATTGGTGGTTTTATTCAGAGACCCTCTTTGGTCCTCAGGCTTTCACTTGTATACATTCTATCTTCGTGATCGCTTTGTGCATAGGTATGTATTTGTGTACAAACACACATACGAACACGGACACGCAAACAAGAGAGCAAAAAAAAAAAAAAAAAAAAGAAAGAAAACATGAAAAAAAAAGGAATGAGATAATTAACTAAATATATGTAAATGTTTATTTCTTTGCATACATGTACAGTCCATTCTTTAATCAGTGCACAAATCTACCGAATTTTAACCCTTTGATTCCCACAACCTGTCTACTAACCTCAAAAACTTACCCTTTTGACTCCCTCGTCCTCTCCACCAGCTTCCTGCAGGAAATTGGTGGATAGGATGAGGGAGTCAAAGGGTTAATTGTTTGCTTTGCTAGCATGGTTGACAATGCAAGATGTTAATGGACAGGGTGCAGAAGTCAAAGGGTTAAACCCTAACTCCCAATCCTGCTCCCACGGCCATGTACCTCGAATAGAACCTAGCATCGATTCCAAGTTGTTTATTTTATTACTATATTCGTTTAGAACCAGAAGCACACGAAAATAGAATGAAAACGTACATCTAGTATACAAAATAAGACAAATGCAAACGTTCAGCCAACTGATCTTTGTCAAGCTTATACAAACGACAGAAAAAAAAAAAAAAAAAAAAATAACAACAACAAAAAACCAAAAAGAAAACCCCGATAATAATAATGAATGAATAAAAAGAATGAAATAAAATGAAAAAAATAATAACAATGGTAAATATATACTGAAAACTTAATGGAAAGACGGCAGCAAAATTCCTTGGTGTTTCTGCCATTCATTCAATAATACACTTCATTAAGCAGGAAGAAAATGGCGGGTTTTGTGCAGCTGGTTTTTCTATTCAGTTATAAGTGTATATGTTTCTGGTCTTTTGTATACCCTTGACTAAGGCAAGCTAGCCAAACATTTGCGCCTGTTTACTTTGATTTAGATTTTAATTTTGCTGTTGTAGTTACTTAGAAAATCTTCGGAAGATTGAATTACACATGGACAGGTGCGATGGTCAAATGGGTAAGATGTCAGATTTCTAATGAGAAGGTCTTTCGTTTTTGCCTAATATCCCGCTCCCTGGGTAAAGGTGGGAAGGTTTTCTTTTCCAGTCTCTGGGATCAACATGTGTGGCAACCTGTTAGTGCCTAAACTCTCTTTATGGGTATACGCATGTAAAATGTCAAATCTGCACGTTAAAGATGCTGTAAGCCATGTTAGCGTCCTTTGCCTTGTAGAAATAATGAACATACCCAGCATACTCTCCCACAGACGATGAAGTAAGCAGACTATGTAGCAACATGCTACCTGCACAGTATAGGCAAAAATAATATGAATACGGTCATATCAGGGAAAAAAGTAACTAAAAAAAAAAAAGAAAAAAAAAAAAAGAACGAACCCCCCCAAACAAAACAAAACAAAACAAAACAAAACAACAACAACAACAACAACAACAACCAAACTGCAGCATCAGCGACAACAAAAACATAAATAACAAAGAACATCAAAACGCATTTATGTGCAAAATTCAGTATTGCTTGAAGTTAAGGTTCTCACAATATTTGACCATGGTTAGTAGAGATGCTCACACCAGCAAAATGTCTGAAACGGTCCAGAGAGAGAGAGAGAGAAGAACGACGAAGCAGACGAGAGAGAGAGAGAGAGACAGAGAGGCAGAGAGGAGAGAGGCAGACAGAGACAGAGAACAGAGAGACAGAGACAAAAGGACAGACAGATAGACATAGCACAGACAGAGACAGACAGACAGACAGACAGCAGACAGACAGACGGGACACAGAGAGAGAGAGAGAGAGAGAGAGAGAGAGAGAGAGAGAGAGAGAGAGACAACCTCGTTCGCTTTAGATAGTGATTTAAAGGCCTTTTAACTCTTGCCCAAAATTGCCTGTGTATATATGATACGCAGCTGTGTACAAAGAGGTTATTTTCAGCTTTCAGCCCTGTAAACAGTTTACAGCTGTCCACAGGCAGCACCAAGTATGTTTATCATAACTGCAATATTCCAGCAGTCTTTGCATAAATGCTTCCCACCATGTCAAGTATGTAGAACAGAGAGACTGCCAGGCCAACGCGGCCAAGTGGGTGTACCCATGAGTGTGCTTGCTAAGATTTGAACCAAACACTGAAAGTGTGTTTATTGTTGTAGTTCTGTTTTTGTTAAAAGCAGTCTGTAGT
>JAPXFY010000014.1:51002167-51004667 GCA_030674185.1 Monoplex corrugatus | reverse complement strand
CAGGAGTAAATAAAGACCAATGTTACAACACTTCTCTCCTTTTATGTGTTTTCTGTCTCTGTCATTCTGTATATTATATGTCTGCAGTCCTAATAATCTGGATAAAAGACTTTCAAATGAGGTGACAATCCTAGATCTTATGTATGGATTGCACTTAAAAATGCACATCAAAGATCCCAAAGCATCAAAAACAGTAGTCCTTGGCACATTTTTGTAGAAAGATCCACTTTCATGAGTACGAAGAAAAATATACGCAGACGGGAAAATGATAAATTTTTATAGGTGGCGCCGTGTTATGGGGATATGCTTCCTCTAGGAAGTGGCCTGTATATCACACGAAAAATCACACACACCATCTCTGTCTGTCTGCCTGTCTGTCTGTCTCCCTGTCTGTCTGTCTGTCTGTCTCTCTCTCTCTCTCTCTTCTCTCTCTCTCTTCTTCCTTCTGTCTGTCTTTCTCTCTCTCACTCACACACACACACACACTCACAGACACACACGCAACACACACTCACACGCACACACACAACAAACACAAACACACACAAACACACACACACACACACACACACACACACACACACACACACACAACACATGTACTTCAATCCAATCCAGAACAGGCCAGCAAACCATCACCTAGTTTTCATAAACTATGGAAAACATGTCCTAGGAGCGTCAGAATGAAATTATTCTTCAGACAATCATCCGTTAGCCAGCTAACGAAGGAATACATCGCAGTGTGTCTGCTCGTCTCACCATAGCCGCCGTTAGTGCCGTGCATGCACTGAGGGACTACCGGAAGCCTGGCTGTTAGTCTGGCGTCCCCTTTAATTGGCCACAAAGGCACTGGCGTCATCTTTATTCATCAATGTTGTTCTGCTTGTGGCCTCTTCGGAATCACAACATAGTGGAGTTTTGTCTAAAAGCAATCAGGATTCTGTCTGTTCCGCTGTCCTTTCCCCTGTTCTCTTTCTCTCCCCCTTACTGTGTATTTTCTTTTCTCTGTCTGTCTGTTTTGTCTGTCTCTGTCTGTCTGTCTGACTGACTCTCTCTCTCTGTCTGCTGTCTGTCTGTCTCTCTCTCTCTCTTCCTCTCTGTCTGGCTGAATGTAAAACAGCATTACTTTATTCATTCCGCTGCCCATGTATATAAAACATGTTCTTGTCCTTTAACGAAATGCTACCCATCGCCAGAGACTCCATTTTCTGGAGCATCGAGCTATTTGTAGCCGAAGAAACTTTTGTCTCCGTGGCTCCAGAGACTCAGGCTAGAAAACCTTGCCGAGAATGAGTGGGTTGGCCCATTTCCTTATTGGGGCTCTTCCTTGTTTTCTTCTTGTTACTATCGTAGGCCTCCTCCACTGGGTGTCTTGTCTTGTCTCACAGATTGCCCAACAAAACCGCTCTCAGGGTGGGGACAGGCGCGAGGAAAGCAAGGTGAGGGTTGGGAAAGTAAGAAGAGGAGAGGCTTCGTTCTTTTGGCGGCTGCAGGAAGGATATGGCTCTTGTTCTTTTTTTTCTGGCACATCATGAATTCAACAGAAAATATGAATGTAAACTCCCAGTCATCAATTATAGAGTAGAACAGTCTATTAAGGTATGCATACAGAAGCAATGAACATACCAAATGAAAATACACATATATTCCTACAGAACTGAAAGCAGTTTACTATGTGCCAAAAGAAGCATGGTTACAATATGAAATATTAAAAACAGGTGATACACTTCCAGAGTCTTGCTTTAAGTGGTCAGAGAGGGAATAAATGTTCCATGGAAACATACATTTATGAAAATCCATAAAATGCAAGAAGTTAAACCAAACTGACCACAGATACATACTATGCTTGGAGTTATTGGAACTTGTGTCGTATTGAAAGCAGTGGGACTTATAAACAACTTCTCCGTGAGTTTTGTTTGGATAGTGTAGCTCATATGCTTTGGAAATATATACACACAAAAATATTTCTGGAGAAGGATCGAGGAAACCTTAAAATCAAAATGTTCACCTCTGCAAATATTAGATTGACAGACAACATGGTATTGTTTGGTGTTGACAGAAATAAATGGACAGTTTCGGTATTTTATCTAATTATCCTTCTTCTATGAATTTTTCACAACATACCCATATACCATCATTATCATGTCTTGCCGCGTTGCGTTGGCGATCATGGCCCTCCATACAAATCTATCCTTTTGTCGCTGCAAGTATGCTGACATTAAAAAAAAGTTCTTATTCATGCTTCTTCTCTGTCTGTCTGTCTGTCTTCATCTCTGCAAGCATACTGATCTGGGTTCTAATCTTTTGGATGCGATGATAAACTGACAATATGTGTGTAGTGTGCTTTAAAATGCAAAATAAAACAATTAGAACACGTTAAAGACCCCGTGGCAGCAAAATGTCCTCTTTCAAGATTATCTAGAAAATTTGGTTTACATAGATAAGACAAATTAGCACACACACACACACACACACACACACACACACACACACACACACA
>JAPXFY010000014.1:50984667-50997167 GCA_030674185.1 Monoplex corrugatus | reverse complement strand
GGGCCACATCCAGGTCATGACTCCTGGATGCCCTTCTGCTGTTGTCTATTTTTTTTTTTTTTTTTTTTTTTTTTTTTTCCCCACGCCGGGGATCGAACCTGGGCGATTCTGCGCTTCAGAACTGCGGTACGCGGTTTTACCAATGTGCTAACGGGGCACACATCATCTGTAGGGAATTTAATCCTTATGAAGTTCACTTTTTTCGTTCCTCCTTGCCCAGATCCAGCTTGAGCTCCTTTCTGCTGCCTCTGCCATCGCTTTAAGGGCTCTAGTCCTCTTCTTCCCAGAAATGGCGAGTTGTTTCATGAGATCATAAGCGGAGGTGCCCACAAACCCTCTTGCCCCGACCTCTATGGCGAAGATTTTGACCCGCAGACCTGCTTTCTTCAGGGTGCTGGCAAGACCGGCGTATTTTTCGGTCTTGTAGATATGTGCTTCTTCCATTCTGCTTTCGTATGGCACAGTGAGTTCTATCAGAATCACTTGTTTCGAGGAGTCAGAGTGGAGAGCGATGTCTGGTCTCATGCCTGTCTTGCTGATGACATCTGGGTAATTTCTCCACTCTGGGAGGTCTGCTGTACACTCCCAGTCAACTGCTCCATCCAGAAGACCCTTTGGCAATGTGCTGGTTGTCATAGCACTTTCGGGCCAGACCTGTTTCCCTCCTGCTTTGTAGAACGTTGTCATAGCAATTGGTGCGTTTGGGGTCATGGTTTTTTCGCTAACCACATCTGTGATCACTTTCAGAACTTGGTTGTGCCTCCATGTATACCTTCCTTGGGCTAGCGCTACTTTGCAAGAGCTTAGGACATGTTCCACTGTTTGTTTCTTCTGACAGAGCGGACATGCTGGGTCGTCTGCTTTCCCCCATTTCACTAAGTTTGCATTCGAGGGGAGCAGGTCATATACAGATCTGAGGAGGAAGCTTATCCTTAGAGGAGCCATGTGCCACATATCGTTCCAGCTGAGACTTCTTTGGAGTGCACTGTCCCATGTTGTCCATTGCCCCTGTTGACCTTGCTGGACTGCCTTCTGCACTCTTTTGACATCTTCTTCTTCCTTCAACTCCTGTATGATCATGTCTCTTTTTTCCTTCCCTTTGGCTTTGGACCACCACTGCATTTTTGTTGCTCCCAGTCCCTGTCTGTTGGTTTGCGTGTGTCCAATTATTTCTTTGATGCTGAGGTTTCTCTTGGCATTGTTTACAGCCTCTTGGACTTTCCACTTTCTGCCAGTTCTCAGCTTTGGATGAACTGATCTCACGATATTGTCTTCTGATTCCTCCAGCATGCTCAACAGTCTTGCTTTTCCAACTTTGTATTCCTCCACTATGGATTTGAGAGGTAGCTTCAGCATTGCTTGACGACAGTAGAATGCAACATCAGTGAGACCAGGTGGGACACCGAGCCATTTTCTTGTGTATTTGTTGATTTTGGCTTCCATTGCTTCGACTGTGCTGGTGCAAATGTCATAGATTAGCAGTGGCCACAGCAGCTTTGGTATCAGCATGAACTGTAGACACCAGACTTTGTATTTGCCTGGCAGTCTGCAGTTATCTATTTTCTTCAGGCCTTCTTCTGCTGTTTGCTTGGTTTCACATCCCCTTTGTGTGTCTTTCAGGGAGTCATCATACCATCTTCCGAGACTTTTTACTGGCTCTTCTGTGACAGTGGGGATGGCTTGGTTGGCTACCATGAATTTGACTGAATCTGCCACTTTTCCTTTTCGCAGTGAGAGACTTCGGGATTTCTTAGGTTTGAACCTCATTCTTGAAGAGGCCACCAGCTCATCCAGCTGCTTTAAGATTTGGTGTGTCTCTTCCTCATCCGTGGACAAGACTGTTGTGTCATCCATGAAAGCTTTCAGAGGAGGCATCTGGTATCCATCTCCCAGATTCACTGGACCTGAACTCTTCATTGCAGCTTTCAAGATGACTTCCATTGCCAACACGAACAGTATGGGAGAGATTGCACAGCCCATTGCAATGCCCACCTCTAGGTGTATCCAGTCCGTGGTGTATTCTTTGGTAGAGAACCGCATTGAGAACCCTTGGAAATACTTCCTCAGCATTGTTCGGATGTTTTCTGGGATGTGATACATTTCAAGAGCCAGCTGGATCATATCGTGTGGAACTGATCCATATGCATTCGCCAGATCAAGCCAAACTACGTCAATGTCTCTCTTCTCTGTTCTTGCTTTTTGGATGGCATCCCAAATCAACGTGGCATGTTCCAAGCATCCAGGAATTCCTGGTATGCCTCCCTTTTGGACTGACATATCCAGATACTTGTTTTCAGTCAGGTATTTTGTCAATCTTGCTGCCATAACAGAGAAGAAGATTTTCCCCTCGACGTTCAGAAGTGATATTGGCCTGAACTGATTGATGCTGCTGGAGTTCTGCTCCTTCGGAATGTATACTCCTTCAGCTCTCATCCATTGGTCGCTGATCTTCTGGTTCCTCCATGCTGATCGAATCATCTTGTGGAGCCACTCGAGCACTTTTGGGCATTTCTTGTAGAGCAGGTATGGTATTCCGTTTGGTCCAGGTGCTGACTTGGCTCTGGCTTTCTTTACTACGTTCTTCACTTCATCCAGTGTTGGTGGTTTGTTATTGAATTTTCCTTCTGGCGCTGCAGGCCAAACCAGATTCTGGATTTCAAGTGGTGCCTCGCGCTGAGAATCGGAATATGTTTCCCTGAGATGCTGCTCTAGGGTTTCCTTGCCCACTGTGAGAGTCCCTGATTTGGGTTGTTCAAACAGCTTTCTTGAAAAGTCAAAGGGATCTTTGAAGAAACGATCTTGAGTCTTCTTCTTTTTGCTCTTTCTTCGCCTTGCTGATTCCACTTTGCTGAGAGCATTGTGTTTGGCCTTCAGATCTTTCCAGAGTTCCAGGAGCCCTTGCTTCTCGAATTCTGAGGCAGTTTTCATTCGCTTTTTAAGCTTCCTTTTCTCCCTCCGGATGCTCTCCATCTGTTGCTGTCTTCTGGATTTCTGGGGAGGCGTTTTTGTCTTTGGCTGCTTCACTCCATAAGTGTCCCTGCAGATAGAGTATATGATGTCTCCGTATGTGTCAAGTTTGTGTTCCAGCGTACTGTTCCCTATTAGCGCATTCAGCTTAAGGACAAGTTCCTCATCTAATTTCGCCCATTGTTCTTTTGCACCGGCAGGCGGCAAATTGAGTTTTCCACGTTTGGCGTTAAGAGCTTGTGCAAAATCCGCATCAGAACCGTCAGCGTGGATGTCCTTGGCACTATGGTTTAATTCCTGGCCTTGGTCATCCAACGTCTCACCTGCTATCGCAGTGCGCTGCTGCTGGTTCGTATGTGTCTTCAAACAGCCCATTTTTGTCCTGTGGATCTTCATGCCGCGTTTGGTGGTGAATCTCCTTCCACACGCACACGGAAATTCCAACTGGTCATTAATCATGGTCCGTTGTGCGTTTCCAGTCGTGATGGAGTCAGTGCCGATGGATTCATCATTCTCTCCCCCTTTCGGTGAATCCTGGGAGCATCTTTCATTTGAAAAACTCGTGGCATGTTATCAAAGGCAAGGTGGGAAGCCAACCCACAAAGCCCGCAGACCTAGTCTTTCCCAGTGTCCTTCGGTCTTTCCCGAATGTCCTCCGAACTATTCCCGGAAGTCAATGGACTGACCATGTGCAGGTAGAAAGAAACTCTAGGGAGAGCTAGACAACAGAAGGTCTTCAGAGAAGTAACCCCCTTTAGACAAGTGTTTCGGCCCTGAATTCCTTACACTCTCGGGGGGCCGGGCCACATCCAGGTCATGACTCCTGGATGCCCTTCTGCTGTTGTCTATTTTTTTTTTTTTTTTTTTTCCCCACGCCGGGATCGAACCTGGGCGATTCTGCGCTTCAGAACTGCGGTACGCGGTTTTACCAATGTGCTAACGGGGCACACATCATCTGTAGGGAATTTAATCCTTATGAAGTTCACTTTTTTCGTTCCTCCTTGCCCAGATCCAGCTTGAGCTCCTTTCTGCTGCCTCTGCCATCGCTTTAAGGGCTCTAGTCCTCTTCTTCCCAGAAATGGCGAGTTGTTTCATGAGATCATAAGCGGAGGTGCCCACAAACCCTCTTGCCCCGACCTCTATGGCGAAGATTTTGACCCGCAGACCTGCTTTCTTCAGGGTGCTGGCAAGACCGGCGTATTTTTCGGTCTTGTAGATATGTGCTTCTTCCATTCTGCTTTCGTATGGCACAGTGAGTTCTATCAGAATCACTTGTTTCGAGGAGTCAGAGTGGAGAGCGATGTCTGGTCTCATGCCTGTCTTGCTGATGACATCTGGGTAATTTCTCCACTCTGGGAGGTCTGCTGTACACTCCCAGTCAACTGCTCCATCCAGAAGACCCTTTGGCAATGTGCTGGTTGTCATAGCACTTTCGGGCCAGACCTGTTTCCCTCCTGCTTTGTAGAACGTTGTCATAGCAATTGGTGCGTTTGGGGTCATGGTTTTTTCGCTAACCACATCTGTGATCACTTTCAGAACTTGGTTGTGCCTCCATGTATACCTTCCTTGGGCTAGCGCTACTTTGCAAGAGCTTAGGACATGTTCCACTGTTTGTTTCTTCTGACAGAGCGGACATGCTGGGTCGTCTGCTTTCCCCCATTTCACTAAGTTTGCATTCGAGGGGAGCAGGTCATATACAGATCTGAGGAGGAAGCTTATCCTTAGAGGAGCCATGTGCCACATATCGTTCCAGCTGAGACTTCTTTGGAGTGCACTGTCCCATGTTGTCCATTGCCCCTGTTGACCTTGCTGGACTGCCTTCTGCACTCTTTTGACATCTTCTTCTTCCTTCAACTCCTGTATGATCATGTCTCTTTTTTCCTTCCCTTTGGCTTTGGACCACCACTGCATTTTTGTTGCTCCCAGTCCCTGTCTGTTGGTTTGCGTGTGTCCAATTATTTCTTTGATGCTGAGGTTTCTCTTGGCATTGTTTACAGCCTCTTGGACTTTCCACTTTCTGCCAGTTCTCAGCTTTGGATGAACTGATCTCACGATATTGTCTTCTGATTCCTCCAGCATGCTCAACAGTCTTGCTTTTCCAACTTTGTATTCCTCCACTATGGATTTGAGAGGTAGCTTCAGCATTGCTTGACGACAGTAGAATGCAACATCAGTGAGACCAGGTGGGACACCGAGCCATTTTCTTGTGTATTTGTTGATTTTGGCTTCCATTGCTTCGACTGTGCTGGTGCAAATGTCATAGATTAGCAGTGGCCACAGCAGCTTTGGTATCAGCATGAACTGTAGACACCAGACTTTGTATTTGCCTGGCAGTCTGCAGTTATCTATTTTCTTCAGGCCTTCTTCTACAATGTTAAAGTGATCATGTCATACTACTGTTGTTTTATTCTGTGCAGGGCTATGGTCGAAATATTGGAAACTATATTTTGAAACTAAACAAAAAATAACATACTATTGAAGTGTCTTATCTTGTCTTGCTTGATCTTTATTTCACTGAAAATTAAAGATAGGATAAATGTTGTCCTATAACCTAGACATCGTAGTGGATCTCAGCGGGTTTTTATTCATTGTAGGTTATAACTGTTTCTCGACTTTCGACTTTATACCGTTTGATAACAACTTTCGCTTCAATTTCTCGATACCAGTTTGCATTCGTCATCACTAGTTCTTGCTGTTAAAAGATTAAAGTAATGGATATCATTCTCCCAATGTCATCATAAATGTTGGCTAATGACGTTAACTTTCCATAGTGCAAAAGTTTCAAAGCTTATCGCCTTCCTCTCTCTTCCTTCATCTGTACAATTTCAGAGCGACATTCGAATTCTGACAATGTATTCTGTTGCCTATAAGATTTCTCGTTTTCTTTGAGTTTTTATGAGTTTGGTGAATGCTGAAAAAAAAGGTGTTGGCAATCCTGCAGCTTAGCTTTTTGTCTACATTTCCCGGTTTTTTTTTTTATTGGCAGAGTTGTGGAGAAAAGAAATGGCAAAGCGATCTCTTTAATTTTAACAAGTTTACCACCAAAGTCTAGCATTGGCCTCATTCAGTCAACAGGACTGGTATCCCCAGACACACGTTTCACCTGACATCTACAGGGAAGGCACAGAATGTTTCCATAGCAATGCTCAGCGGATTTGACGTCACACCATATCCTGATGGCGGGCTTGAGTTTGCACTGAGAGCTGCCTATGGTGTTGAAAGTTCAGCCGCTTGTTCCAGTAAAGCTCAGTTATTTATTGCTTTCTTGATTTGGGGAACTGTTTTTTGAAGGTGGGACGAGGGTCAAGGTTCAAGAACAGGACATTTTGTTAGTGGGGTGGGGGATATGGCGAGGTTAGGGGTGGGCGTCTGTCAGTAGTGAATGGATAGATTAGAAAAGAAGGAAACAAAATGGCATAAGCAATTTGTGCTGAGTATCAATTAAATTTAACTGCACAAAAATAGGTCAGACCTACTCACTCTACCTGTCTCTCCATCTTCTCGGCATTGTTTAAAGGTTTGAGTGTACTGCACATCTTCAGCAATTTTTCACCAGTGAGTAGGTTAAATCTCTCTCTCTATGTCTTTCTCTCTCTGTCTCTCTCTCTCTCTCTTCCTCACACACACACACACACACACACACACACACACACACACACACCACACACACACACACACACACACACACACACACACACAACACACACACACACACATTCTCTCTATCCCACTCTCTATCTCTCTCTTTCTCTCTCTGTAAATGTATATTTGTGAGTTATTTTTTCTTTCGTTATTTTCCTTTTTCTATGCTCTGACATTGAACTGTTGAACCAAGCTGCCAGCATACAAAATAAGACACAAACGAAACAAATGCTACGTTGTATGTTGTACCTACGCTCCTCTCCCTCATTTCTTTCCCTTTTCCCTTTTCTTCTTTCTAAAGTTTTGTTGTTCGTGCAGCTGTGTATTCAATCTCCGCCATCCATTGTGTCCATCACCTATTTCATTACCTTTAAAGCCTCCTGGAGTTTGTTGTTCTGCAATGTCGCTCTGTTTGGTATTATCACAGTGGGGAACTGCAATCAAAAGTTCACGCTTTGGGTGGGATGGTACCGTTACTTTCATATCTTGCCTTTCTTAACCATAATGTGGCTTGATGTGCTTAGCATATTTTTTGTATTCTTATTCAACGTGGGCAATGATACATTTTTGCATTTTCGAGGATAGAGGTATATGCACATTAGCAATTTTTTACATCCA
Source organism: Monoplex corrugatus (assembly GCA_030674185.1). NCBI lineage: Eukaryota > Metazoa > Mollusca > Gastropoda > Littorinimorpha > Ranellidae > Monoplex > Monoplex corrugatus. The sequence continues at coordinate 50,989,940 of JAPXFY010000014.1, read as the reverse complement.
GCCCTCGCTCACAGAAGGTCTACACTAACATAAGTACACTATAATACGCTGTTAAGTTTAATTAGGTTCTGTGATTTGAATAAAGCAATATAAATGTATGGGCTCTTGCTGTTCCTAAAGTTACAGACAACCTAAAAATTAATATAGATGGTTTCATTTAACAAGAAACATCCGAGGGTGCTGGATGGGACCCAGAGCAATAACGCCTCACCACTGACTGGAGAATCACGTCCTAACTCCCGACGCCACGATAGTCATTTCACCAAACTGAAAAAGGGCTGTCCATGTGTTGCATGATCCATTCAGACGCAGTCATCAGTTGCATTGTTTACAAGATGAATGGCAAGGTTGGAAGATGACAAATCCCGGGACATAGCCATACAACGTGCATCAGTCAGGTCCAACTCAGGTACCAGACCAAGACAGAATAAGGAAACCCTCCTTTGCCATGGCGTTATCATTTGTACACAATGTTGTCATATGTCATTCATGTTTTATATACACATTGTTCGCATTTGTCGTTTATGCTTTTGTGACACTATGTTGTCGATATTCTTAGCGCTGATTTAAATACACTGTGTTATGTTGTCATTTGTTAGTTATGATTTAGGAACACAATGCCAGCTTGTCCTTCGTGTTTTAACCCTTTCGGTCCCGCACCCTATCCGCCAGCTGCAAAAGCTGAACCCTTTCACTCCCTCACTGGTGGATAGGGTGAGGGAGTGAAAGAGTAAAGTTTTTGCTTTGCTGTCATAGCTGACAATGAGTGATGCTGGCGGATGAGGAGAGGGGGCCAAAGGATTAAGCACACAGTTTTGAGTTGTCGTTTGTCTTTCTGCACTCTTTACCATAGCTGCTGTCAGCGTTATGTTCGAGCATGGCGAGCACTCCAAGCACTGCTGTTGGCCGGGTTTCACAGACGCATCAATCATTATTAGATCTATATATTACCGATTTTCTGTTTGTTGTCACATTTGAAGTTTTTAAATAGCTATGCGATTACGTAAACAGCTTACATTTCTGTCGTTGTCGTTGTCGTTGTCGCATAAAGTATGGTTTTAGATTTTAGTTTGGCGGTTAAATAATCTATGAATAAGTTATCTTGGGATACTGAGAACGATTTCCATTTTAGAAATTTTACGAAGTGTAACTATAACAATGTTCAAAGGAATATTCTACCATAGCATCGTCTGTTCATGTCTTCTACACACTGTTTCTTCATTCAGTAAAGATCAAATACACTTCAGAAATGTATCACGTTTTATATCATTTCCAAATTATAATTGCAGAGTTAACGAGTGATCCGATGTATTTCTAGGTCAATGTCTGCATCTTAGAAATTAAACATGAGGTTTTCAGAGAGAGAGAGAGAGAGAGAGAGAGAGAGAGAGAGAGAGAGAGAAGAGAGAGAGAGAGAGAGAGAGAGAGAGAGAGAGAGAAAACAAAAACGAAAAAACAAAAACAAAAAAACAAAACCCTCCACTCTTCTTTAGAGGTGACGTCTTTCGTCAAGAAAAATATTCATTTTGATTTTTTTTATCTCTATATATCCCTTTAGTTTAGTTCTAGTATCATTTTTATGCAGCTACTTTCTCTGTCGGGTCGTTAATATTCATCAAATGGTCGTAGTCTGAACAAGAATCAAGTACAAGGTTTCAGTCACTTTTTAAAACGAGACTTTTACTATCGTATTTAATGATTTTTTGGGTGTATTTTTTGATAAAATAAAAAGTAACCTTTGTATGGGCCATAAACATATTTATCAAGACAGGGGCACATCTTCGACCACCTGGCCTGTTTTTCTCAAGCTTAACGCTCAATACACAATAAACCATCGAAGAAGTTAGAGGAGATCAGTTTATTTTTAATACATATAATGAATCTGCTTCTTTGTTGTCTTTTGTTTACGCATAATAAAGGCCGGTTGGCAAAGGAAAAACTCGCGCTTATCTTATTTCGTGAATTGAACGTGCACTTTTGTTTTATTTTCGTGTTCTTAGTTCCTCAAATTTTGTTATCTATGCGAGTACTATTTTGGTTGTTGTAATGTTAGTTGTATGCATTTTGTTTCAAAAGACGAATGACTTTCTGTCATTTCTGTCCTTGGGCCAGGCTTGATTTCATCTCGTTTACTCCGCTCCATAAATCAGCACCTCAGTGACAGAATAAGTGTATCACCTGAGATCACACATCCCATATATCTCAGTGACTGATGGCAACGCATAATCCATAATGCATCAGAACTGCCAGTTGTGGACAAAAACAGACCACTGCTAGAAATATGTCCTTCATTCTGGCTTAAGCTTTCACACGTGTCAGAATGACCAATGTAGTGTAAGAATTTAATCTTGTTATACACAACATTGTAATATACATATGTCTTTCACTTTGGTTCAGATTTTGACTGATAATATAAAAAAGAGGATAATGCTTAAACGTATGCCGCTGTAACGAGAAGTTGAAAAAGTGTCAAACATTCTGACCGAGATATTAACGATGACAACAACAACAACAACAACAATAACAACACCACCACCACCGACAACAACAACAACCTAAATAAATAAACAACACACACACTCGCGCTCACACACACACACACACACACACACACACACCACACACACACACACACACACAAACACACACACACACACACACACGCACACATACACACATATACACACATACACATACACACACATACACACATATACACAAGCACATACACACACATACACACACTTAGACACACATACATACACACGCAGACTACACACACACACACACACCACACATACCACACACACACACACACATACCCACACACACACAGAACACACCACAAGCACACACACAACACAACACAGACACACACAGACACACACAGACACACACACACACACACACACACACACACACACACACACACACACACACACACACACATTATTTCTCTTAGACTGAAAACTCGGTACACGCAACGTTGTGTCAGGTTCCAGACTTGTCCCTGTCCATGACTTTGATTTACAGGTCATTAGGACTGAAGCAGCTGTTTCAGACATTCTCTTCTTCTCCTCCACCACCCCCCATCCCCACCTCTCTCTCTCTCTCTGTCTCTGTGCCTGTGTGTGTTATATATATATATATATATATATATATTATATATGTGTTGTGTGTGTGTGGTGTGTGTGTGTGTGTGTGTGTGTGTGTGTGTGTGTGTGTGTGTGTGTGTGTGTGTGTGTGTGGTGTGTGTGTTTCATTAACTATTTCAAGGAAATGTCAAATGGTACAGGGTCTTATAAGGAAAGATTGTCGGGATTGAGCATTTTTATTAAGTATTAGCTTTCTCTCTCTCTCTTTCTCTTCTCTCTCTCTCTCTCTGTCTCTCTCTCTCTCTCTCTCTCACTCTCTTTCATTAGCTATATCAAGGATATACCAAATGACGCAGGGGGGTAAAATAAGGAAACACTGTCTGGTTGAACATTTAATAGTGTTAGGTCTCTCTCTCTCTCTCTCTCTCTCTCTCTCTCTCTCTCTCTCTCTCTCTCTCTCTTCTCTTTTCTTCTTCTCTTTTTTCTCTTTTTCTCTCTCTTTCCTTTCTTTCTTTCTCTCTCTCCCTATATAAAAGTAGTTATCGTTTTCTGGTGCACAACTATGGAACACACTCCCCCCAAATATCACAAACACTCAATCATTCTCCTCCTCCAAAGTTACTTTATTAAATACCTGATGTCAGTGTCGTAGATTACCTCAGTTAGCAACAATAATGTCAGCTGCCTTTCAACCTATGACATCTAATCTAGTCAATGTGTGGTGTGTGTATGTTTTGTGTGTGTGTGTGTGTGTGTGTGTTGTGTTGTGTGTATGTATGTGGTGTGTGTGTGGTGGTGTGGTGCGCGCGCGCGTGTTTGTGTGTGCACAATGATATATTTTAAAAAAAACACTGTTTTTTTGCCACCATTAATACTTTAGCAATTCAAACAGCCAACCAGTGTTTCTTTCTGTATTATATGCGTTGACTTCGTTGACTTGTTGATGACTGTATGACGTGTTTGTTTTTCTCTTGCTTCTTTATTTTTTATTGCTTTTTGTTCATTTCTGTTTGTTTGCTGTTGCTTTTTTGTGTGTGCTTGCTTGCTCATCCATCTGTTAGCCATTGTTTGTTATTATCATTATTATTATCATTATCACTATCATCATCATCATTCTTCTTATCATTATCATTATTATTATCATCATTAACATCATCATCATCATAATCATCATCAGCATCAGCATCATCATTGATGTTATTAACATTATCTTTATTTATTTATTTACTTATTCATTAATTTATCTACTTGCTCGTCTATCTACCTATGTATCTATGTATCTATGTATCTATCTATCTGTCTGTCTATCTATCTATGTTTAAGTGCTGACTGTGTACGTTTTCTTGATGTCATTGTAATGTTATCTTAATTTTAGTATTCAACATGTATCTTTCCTTGAGCTGCACTTGTTGCAGTAAACAAATGTCATGTATATAGAACAGCAACGGCAAGTTTGAAAAATGGCTTTTAGCCAATAACTTTTACCGTTGGAAAATGAAGTATCATAGTCATTGTCATTGTCTCTCTCTTTCTCTTTCATTAGCTATATCAAGGAGATTTCAAATGACACAGGGTGTTGAAAATATGGAAAGACCGTTTAGCTGAACATTTATTAGCGCTATGTAGGCCTACATTGAAGAATCTGGTTTTGTCTAGAGAACATAGAAAAATAAGTTAACTAAGAACAAGAAAACAAAGAACAAAACTTCAAACTTCAGTTGTTATAGTTGTAAATTCATGTTTCTTGTTTTTTTGTCTCCTTGAGGATAGCAGTTTTCGCCACTTTGCTTTATTTTGACACAAAAAGCGAGGAAAACGTTTCGTATTAGCGAAATTATTTATGCAAATCAACTATTACACAAGAAAAGCAGCAACAACAATATTCACATGATAAGATTCTCGGGATAAAAGCCTTTTTAATAAGTTACCGGTACCTAAAACGTTTTAAATCAACATATTTCACCAAAAAACATCATATACTGTATATTAACCCTCAAAGTCAATGGACAGATATGCAGAGAGGACTGGATGATGCTGAAGCGTGAAGATTGTGTCGTGTGTTTATGGAGGAAATGTTTAATTTGATTAACTGTCATGAAATAACAGTGATACTTTGATAACATACTATGTGTCCACATCCTTCTGAAACATGAAGAAAGTAAACAGAGCGAGGCTCAA
>JAPXFY010000014.1:50972167-50979667 GCA_030674185.1 Monoplex corrugatus | reverse complement strand
ATGAAGGTATGATGGGATGATACTGGTACAGATGTTCGTTAACGTTGAGGTAATTAAGGGTTGAGGTCCACTTCGAACAAACAACAATGCACAAAAATCAAAGACGATCGCTTGAAAATGTCGACAGACGAGACAGAAAAATGTCCAGGTGTACATCGGCCTACTAGTCATACTGCCACTATTTTAGTAGTGCACATTCGTCACAAGTTGTCATAACAGACTTTAATATAAAATGTGCAATTATGTGGGTTAAAATTCATGAAAAGAACACCTGTAAAATTACACCTCCCTCCACCCCCCCTCCCCTCCACCCACACATCCACCAATCAAAAGAAACAGATATAAGGTAAAACTGATCATTGCCAAGGTCCCCAGTCTGGGTGTATTTCTGATTTCTCCTCTCTCATTCATTCTTCATTGACTGTCAAATTGTTGTCTACCCCCTGATACGCTGTATCCCCATATTTAAAGCAGTGTTATTATATTTTTTGTCTGTTCCATTTTGTATATAGCCAGGTGTTTATCACTCACCTGATTCTAATTACCAGAACACCTCACCTTCAAAACAAGCTTGGCTTTAGATCAAGATTGGATCCTTTCTGTTATAAATCATCAGCGAAGCTCATCGTTATTATCAAGCATCACTCACTTCTGAGACATATTGACTTGTTTACCTTTAAAGTAAGATATGAGAACGTGCAAATATTAGCTCACTCTTTGCAAAATGTGCTTCGCCATCAGAGCGTATTTGGAATACGAAGCCATCTGGTCGCAAAAAAGAGTACACACACACACACACACACACACACACACACACACACACACACACACACACACACACACACACACACACACACACACACACAACACACACATACATATGTATATGTATATATATATATATGTATATATATATATAGTATATATATTTACATATACATATATATTCTACCAACAGAATGAAAATCCAAGAACACGTTTCACGATGTGGTCCACATTCTGCACTACACCCATTAATAGAAGGTTTCCCATGAAAGGGAAAAGTCCTCAAACAATGACTGTCTTAAGAAAGGAGATTTAAATCAATGGCTAATCGTTAACTTCAAGTTATGTGAATGCAGGTTTGGCTTGCTCATATCATCTCTCCAATATTGTGACTGTTCTCTCTTTTGATCTTTTGATCTATGAAAGTGGGCTGACTGATAATGGCAATTTATGGGTGTATGATGTTGCAATAAACGCACCTGCAGGCACTTATATGCTTAGTTCACCTGGCCTTCAATTTGGGCAATTGCTTTGGTTCAACAGGGTGTTTCAAAGACATGGCTAGAAATAGAGCCCCAACGTCGGTGATAGCATCCATTATATATTATATTTTATGTTTTCAATCTGTACTAACAGATGTCCAGCTTATTTAGAGGTCTCAGCTGATTTTCTTTCTTTTTTCCTTTTCTTTGTCTTTTTTGTTTATTTTGCTTTGGTTTGTTTGTTTGTTTGTTTGTATGTGTGTGTGTGTGTGTGTGTGTGTGTGTGTGTGTGTGTGTGTGTGTGTGTGTGTGTGTGTGTGTGTGTGTGTGTGTTTTGCTTTCACTCCGACTCTAATTTTTAAAATCATTTTTCTATCATCTCATTTATGAAGATTTCCTTTGTGCTCATCATGTTTTTGGTCTCATTTTCAACGTCACATTAATAGTGACAGAAACAGTTACTGCTATTTTTGTTTAGAGCTCAGCTGACTGTGTAGAACCATATCAGGGCTAGCACATATTTTACAATGCGACGACGATGATGATGATGTGGAGTTCCATTTAGGATTGAGACTTCGTGACAAGGCTGTACTCTAGGCTTACTTTCATAACATATCCTGGCGTCTACCAGGCCTAGGAGATTCAGGCACCTGGGTGTTGGTCAGAAGATTTGAGCAAGAGTCTCAATGTCTCATTCGTGAAGTAGATTAGACTCGACTTGTGTGGTTCCAGTCTTCCAATGAACCCATGATAGTTGGCAAATGTAGAGTGTCGGGAGCTTGACATGACTGTGCTATGAGGATCTTTCTTTATCTGTACCTCTGTCTTTGTCTGTTTGTTTGTCTATCTCTGGTTATGTCTTTCTTTACTTCAGTACCTCTTTCTCTCTCTCATCTCTTTTCTCTCTCTCTCTCTCTCTCTCTCTCTCTCTCTCTCTCTCTCTCTCTCTCTCTGTCACACACGCATACGTAACGCGCGTGTGCACATACACACACGGACACACAAACACATGGACACAGACCACACACACACACACACACACACACACACACACACACACACACACTCTCTCTCTCTCTCTCTCTCTCTTTACATCTGTCACTGTCTATCTGTCTGGCTGGTTGGCTGTCTGTCTGGCTGTCTGTCTCTCTCATATCTCTTCTTTGTCTCTCTCTGTCTCTCTCTGTCTCTCTCTGTCTCTCTCTCTCTCTCTGTCATGTTTCCATTCCATCATAGTGTGTGGCAGAAACATGAGTGCTTAGTGTATTCAGTTGAGTGTTGTCCCTTTCTTGCTTCTTCTCTTCATCCACTTCCATCTTCCTCTTTTCATATATGGTGACCAGCCATAACCTTAACATCTTGTCTCAAAGATTAATGACTCTAAAATCTCTGGCTGACTCAGTTTATAGAGTTGGATTATGATGTAACTAATAATAGTCAATAAAACCCCACAACGTGAAAATAACCTACTGCACAATGTTACTGGGACGTAATGTCAATTGATAAGCAGAAATAGAGCATTTTTGATGAGTATGATTTATTAACCCACAATTAAACTCATTGTGCTGGATCTCTTCAAAATCTGATACAGTTCCTCTCTCAACAGCTAGATATATGGAATATAATCTAATTTGGCATTTTATGTCGCTGGGTAGCAAAGCACACACACACACACACACACACACACACACACACACACACACACACACACACACACACACACACACACACACAAAACTCATAGGCATACCTCTTTTCCTAAAGCATTTCGCTCTTTTTTCCTTTATCATTTTACGAGAGTTTGCAAATGCGCCTTACTTCTGGAACTTCCAGTCCATCCTTCCACTTTAGAGATGGGTTATTCCATTCCCTAGGTTGTGTGCAACTGTCAGTCTCATTAGCAGTTCAAGGGGAAACCAGGTCTCTTACAGACTTAACATAGGAGTTTGGAGTTTGTACAAGAGGAATTCATCGCATTGGGACAATTCCATATGTGCTCCACCCAAATCTACCAACAATTATCTGGCAGACTCCCTAAGCCTGCGCAAAACCCTATGCGCTGGCAAGGCCTTGAAATTGGGGTGGACGTGTGGAGGGACCTTTGAAACACTAAGCTGACACCACCAGAATGATGGAAACATAAAGATGGGCAGCGAACAGGCCAGTTTTTAATGTTGCAGGTTGGAGTTGAACTCGAGATTTCAGATCTTGAATCTACGGCTCAATCAAAAGAGCCAACCACCCCGCGATAAACTCGGGTTCGTCCGGGATTACATACCATAACCTGTATATTGCCTAAGATATTAATCTATCATCATAACCAGCCCCAAAGTCTGGCATGGTGCTCGTTTAGCCAACAGGACTGGAAGCCATAAACAGTTTACATCCAACAGACACCCAGACTGTGTTTCCACGGCAATGGTCAATGGAACTGACGTCACGCCATATCAAGATGGCGGACTTGGAATTGCACTGAGTAGTGCTCATAGTGTTGACAGACCAGCTGCTTGTTCCAACAACAGTTATTTATTACCGCCTTGCTCAAACAACAGACAGTTATTTATTGCCACCTTCGGAGGATCTTTTGTGTGAGGTAGGATGAGGATCAAGGGTCAAGGCGAGTGACATTTTGAGATGGGGCGAAGAAGAATGGTTAAGGACTAGGGTCTGTCAGTAGTGATGCATAGATTAGAATAAAAGGGAACACGTAGATGGTGTATAAATTACTTCGTCTGAGTATGATTAACTATGACAGTCTATGCACTGTATGAGTAGTCATTTTCTCTCTAACCTCTCTCATCGTTGTGCCAGATTTAAAGCTTCTGTTGAGTAAGTCTCCTGAGGTTAGTAATGGCACAATAAAATATCTCTCTCTCTCTCTCTCTCTCTCTCTCTTCCTCTCTCTCTCTCTCTCTCTCTCTCTCTCTCTCTCTTACTTACTCTCTCTTCCCTCTCTCTCTTTCCCTGTAAAACTTTGCTTCTTCAATTTTCCTTCTGTTTTCTGTCAGTGAACCGTTGAAGGAAGCTGCCAGCATAAAGACAAGGAAGGAACTGAAGAGGCTCCTACATATCTTTTCGTTTTTTTCACTAAACTGTGGACTTAAGATCTGATCTTTTTGAGTTCAATTCCAGCCTGTAACATAAACGCTGGCCCGTTCATTACCCGTGCTAATAGTGCCCTATTCATTGTGGTGGTGTCAGTGTTTCTTCACAAGTCTCGTACTCCTCCCTCTTCATGTCAAGACCTTGTGATAGCACACACGGTTTTAATCAAGCTCAAGGAGTCTGCCAGACAATTCCTGGTACGTTTGGATGGAGCACATGTGGAATTGTCCGAGCGCTGATAATCCCCATTGAACAAACTCCAAACTCTCCGAACCCACTAACAAATACACCCTGCCCACCCGTTTTTCTTTCCCACACTTCGTTGTTCTTAATCCTTTGACTCTCGCAACCTGTCTACCAACTGCAAAAACTTAACTCTTTGATTCTGTCACCATATCAAACAGCTTCCTACAAAAAGCTGGTGGATAGGGAGAGGAAATCAAAGGGTTAAGTTTTTGCTTTGCGAGCATGGCTGCTGGTGGACATGGTCGGGAGTCAAAGGGTTAAACCCGTGTTGTGTCTTCAAGCTTCACCACCCAATATCTCCATCACCCCTTTTACACAGCCTGAGACTCTGGATTTTATTGCTCTTGTAGGCCATACAGGTAGATAGCATGTTTAGCACATGCACGGTACGAGATGGTCATCTGCGATGAAAAGGCCACTTATCATGTACTTAATGTTTTATACATCTCTTAATTTTTTTAACCCCGCTGGGTTTTGCTGCACCCTTCGTTCTGTTTTGTTAGTCAGTGAATAACGTCTAAGATGTAACCTTGTAAAATAGGTTTTCGATGTACGTATGTCAAGTTCTATTTCAATTTTTTTTCCAAGGTCACAGACACCTTGAGACGCACAAAATCCAGATTTCCTGCGATAAGTAAAACTGCTAGAACAACATGACAGTTTGGGTTTTAATTTCTGATGGTAATGGACATTAGAAGAAAGATACCCTTTTCTTTGACTGTTGTTATATAAGGCAACAAGATTGGTCAAAGACAGAACGTTAACTGACATGATGAATAAAATGACGATCAGCTTTGAGCTAGTAATAAGAATCACATATAGACGTAATGACACATAGACACAATCACAAAAGTAACAACTGTAAAAAGTCTAGGTATACGGTCAAATGAATAGATAGATAGATAAATGAATGAATGAACAGACAGATGGAAAAACATAAAAATAAGTAAATAAATAAACATGAAAATAAATAAGTAAATGAAATGTATATATACATATATATATATGTACATATGTATATATATTATATATTTATATATTAATATATATATATATTATATATGTGTGTGTGTGTGTGTGTGTGTGTGTGTGTGTGTGTGTGTGTGTGTGTGTTGTGTGTGTGTGTGTGTGTGTGTGTATTACGATCGTATAAAATGCAGAGAAAGACATGGTACCACTACTCAAAATAAAACACACTCCTGGGCTGGTATATATATATATATGAGCTCCTAATATTTTTTCACCCTTGATGAATGGTATATGTTCTTTGTTATTGATGGCTTATGTGTTTTGTGTTTACTGATGGATAACATTTTCGTTGGCTCTATACTAGTTCCATGTTGAATTAATGTGGTTTGCTGTGAAAGTTCAATTTGCAATTTAGTGAAAGAAACTTGTTATTTGGGGTCACTGTACACTTGACTGAAGATATATATAATGTATAATACATCAGAACTGCCAGTTCTAACCAGAAACCGAGATGCGATATAAACATTTCATCCACTTAAAAAGGAAAAAAAAGTTCAAGTCTTGCAGTAAACAAACATGAATTATTAATGTTCTCCACCGTGGCCGATAAAGCAATGCCAAACACCTTGTCATAACACTTAACTGATGATAAAATGTGTAACTATTACATGCGAATGATTTGTGTTTCTGTTACTAAAGATAGTACAGTGTGGCAAAAGATTTATGCAGCCTGACTCAAGCCTTGATAAATGACAACATATAGAATGCACAAGACAGGTGGTGTTATGAACGGAAATACCCAAAAGCTATTCATTTGTCTCAAGGCCTTGATGTTTAGTATGACACGCCTAACGTGTGAAACACTGTCTGTTACATTTTCAGATTTATTCTGCCACTAACACCAGCACCTCTTAAATATTCAACATTTCCTTCTTCCACTAGTTCCTTACCTGCACTTTCTTGTTTCTGCTTTTTCTTTCTTTCTTTCTGTTTCACTGTTCTGTCTTTTATTCTTTATTCACTATCTTTCTTATGTTTTTTGTACCAATCCCTTGTCACACTTCATCCCCATCTATCATCTTCTGTAATCTTAGCTTTTTGTTTTCATTTTGTATCGAAGCATGTAAATCTAGAATGTAATCTTATGAACAATCAGTTTAACCGATACCTTCTATAATCCATTAATCAGTCATTCCTAGGATGAACTGACTTGCTTACCGTGAAAATGGACATTGTGAATGTGTAAATGTTTGGTTTGTTTTAATGGACTTCAACTGCGTGCAGGAACATGGAACATAATTCCCTTTTTTCCCTTCTGTCTCTCCTTTATTTTTCTATTTCCATCCCTATGAAATGCTGCATGTGTCCATCATCACTGGCTATTGTTTCCTTTATCTCTAATTTCTTTCTTTTTTAAGACGCTGCGAATCTTTCAATCATTAATTTTTCCCATCTTTCAAAACAAAATCTGTTCTTTTCCTAAATATTTTTTCTTTCATTTCTGTCTTTTTTCCCTTTCTTTCTTTCTTTCTTTCTTTCTTTCTTTCTTTCTTTCTTCAAAGCCCTGTTGTGAATACGCTCACCCAACGTTCACTGTGTGTATGGTGTAAATGTTAGCTAAATAGATGTGGTGTAGGTTTCTTCATCATGGCTTGTTTAGTTTTCGAGGCCAGCCAGTAGCTGCACAGAGATGAGCCATACAAGCAGTCAGAAGTTCTACTGACGCATTTCTCGATATATGGATCAGATTTTACACTACACCCAGAAATACGTCTCTCTTGAAACGAAAACAGATTTCCCAGGCAAAAGGTGTCTTGCATGAAATGATTTAAATCAATGGCGTGACATGTATTTGAAATAGTGTGATGATACAGTATGGATTTGTTGGAACATCTGCTGTACTGGAAGCGTCTTTCGTTTTGATCCAGAACTG
>JAPXFY010000014.1:50944667-50964667 GCA_030674185.1 Monoplex corrugatus | reverse complement strand
AGGACTACTCGTGGTATTGACAACCCAGCTGCTTGTTCCAGCAGCAGGCAGTTATTTATAACCTCCTTGTTCTGGCGGACCACTGTTTTGAGGTGGGATGAGGGTCAAAGGTTTAAGCTAGGACATTTTGTGAGGTGGGGTGAAGGTAACAAGGGTAGGTGTCTAGGTCTGTCAGTGCTGGTATGGGACGGATTATAAAAATATGAAAACAGGTGGGGGTGATATAAACAACTTGACCTGGGTACGATCTGAACTGAAAAGTTGAACAGTATATGTACTCCGTGTACTATCTCTGCTTCCGTCTCTGCCAGCATACTTTTGCAGGTTCAAAGATACTGCAGTTCTTGAGCAAATCTCCGCAAATTGACGAGAGCACATTTAAATATTTGTCCATCTGTCTGTCTGTCTCTCTCTCTCTCTTTCGCTCTCTCTCTCTCTCTTTCGCTCTCTCTCTTTGTCTCTTTTTGTCTCTCTCTCTCTCTTGTGTCTCTGTCTCTGTCTCTCTGTGTCTCTGTCTAGTCTCTCTGTTCTGTCTTGACCAGAGCACATTTAAATATTTGTTCATCTGTCTGTCTGTCTGTCTGTCTCTCGCTTTCGCTCTGTCTGTCTGTCTGTCTGTCTGTCGTCTGTCTTCTTCTCTTGTGTCTCTGTCTAGTCTCTCTGTCTCTGTCTCTTTCTGTCTGTCTGTTTCGTTTTGCCTCTCTTTTTCTCTTTCCTTGTCTGTCTGTTTGTCTGACTGCCTGCCTGCCTGTCTGTCAGTCTGTCTGTCTCTCTCTCTCTCTTTCTCTCTCTGCTCCTCATCTCTTTCTCAGTCTCAATGTAGTATATTCTGTGTAATTTAGTGCTTCTGTCTGATCTCTTAAATGGTGGGTATCTTATGACCGATCAGGTACTATGGCGTGTTCTTTCATTCTTTCTTTCTTTGTCTTGCTTTTCCTTTTTCCTTTTGGATTCTTATTTGTTTGTTTTCTTTCCTTCTTTCGTTTTTCTTCCTACTTCTCTTCCTTCCTTTCTTTTTCTTTCTTCCTATATAAACATTTATAAACAACGAGTGTATCCGCTACTATCTCTAATTTTTTGTCTCTGTTCAACCCACACCAACTGACTTCTCTACTGTTTAATCACAGTATTCCCTTGAGTTGGAATAATCCCAACAACTCACCCACTCTCTCTCTCTCTCTCTCTCTCTCTCTCTCTCTCTCTCTCTCTCTCCTCTCTCTCTCTCTCTCCCATCTCTCCTCTCTCTCTCTCCTCCTCTTTCTCTCTCTTTACCACTTTACCACACTCTCTCCCTTTCTCCCCGTTACCGTCACTCTTTTTTCCGTCTGCCTCCGTGTGTGTGTGTGTGTGTGTGTGTGTGTGTGTGTGTGTGTGTGTGTGTGTGTGTGTGTGTGTGTGTGTGTGTGTGTGTGTGTGTGTGTGTTGGTGTGTGTGTGTTTGTGTTTGTGTGTGTGTGTGTTGTGCGTGGGGTGTGTGTGTGTGCGTGTGTGTTTCTGTCTGTCTGTCTGTCTCTTTTCTGCTTGTCTGTGTTCCTTTCTTTGTCTCTGTCTGTCTGTCTCTGCCTATCTGTCTGCCCGTCTGTCTGTCTCTCTCTCTGTCTCTGTCTCTCTCTTCTTTTAGGCATTTACACTCTACCCCATTAAATTCGCGAGAAACAAAAACACTGGATGTATTTTGATACTTGGTGTCAAGCGTGATACTTGACGTCAGTCTGTAACTTTCTCATTCCAGATCAGTATCTACCTCTGTGCGTACTCGTTGTTTTACACCTGTGGGGATGCTGGGGGCTCTTTCAGCATGGATAGTATCCCCACCTACTGGAAATTCTTTGCTACAATTTCCTCTTTTCTGTCACTCTCTTTGTCTCAATTTTGTTCCTTTGTTTTCCGTCATTTTGTTCCTATCATTTTCTCTGTCTTGCTGGTCGATTCCTTTGTATGTGTTCGATAAAGTCGTACGTACTTTCTCTTGGGAGTGATAATTGGGTACATGTATTAAATGCATTTTTGGCTCTAGGGAAATGAGATATGCGGAAGCAATATTAGGTAGTTTAGGCTGCTTTTATATGTGTTTTTAGTGTCCTTAGTTATGCTTAAATGTATATTCGGGTATGTCTTTTAAATCCCTTGTGCGATAAATTGGACGGAGTGGTCAACGCCAGGGCATCTCCTTAGATTATGTGCGCGAATGCATTAATTTGTGTATTTAATTTTCTTTTCTTTCTTTTCCCTGTTGAAGTGTTGTATATGTTTTGAAACGGTTATAGCCCTGATATGGCTCTACGCAGTCGGCTGGGCTTTAAACGAAAATAACAGTAACTTTATCTCTTTATTTGTCCTGTAACCCACACGGGTCACATTGACGATACACCAGTGGCCTTGTACCTGCTGACTTGTGTTCTGGCCATTTGGGACAAGTGCTGTCTGGATTGTTGCAAACGTTGGAAAGTTTTACCTGACCCATTCATCAATTTGTCAGCCCATCTGTTTAACTGTCAGTCCTGTTGTTTTCCTTTTCTTCCTTTGCGCTGTTCTTCTGGAGGATGGTTTTTGGGGAGACTGTGTACTGGTATGCACAAACAGACATTATTTTCACCGTCTGTCTTTATGTTTCTTGTGTTCTGTAGTACTGACGCAGAGCAGACGTAAAAGATTTAAAGACTGTGTTCTCTTCAGTAGCGAGCTGGCATTGGCGCTGTTCAACGGTAAACTTAAGAAAAGAATTTTTTTAAAGACATTAATACTTTTTACGTGGAGCTTGGCCATAATCACAGATTTTCAGACCAGTTTTCAAGATTTAGTTCTTTTTAGTTTTAAATGAGTTGGTCAACTCGTATCATGCACTCTTTGCGGGGGGGGGGGGGGGGGATGAATTGAAAGCACAACAAGATCATGACAAATCAAATCAATCACGTATACGCATTATTTCGTTATTTCCTCTTCTTTCTCGATTTTCTTCTAGGGTGCTTTTTTTGTCTGCTTCTCTTTCTTGTCATTCTTATGTTTTCTTATCCTGCTCCTCATCTTGTTGCTCATTATCCTCATCTATCATTTCTTCAATCTGAGTATTTTGTTTTCTTTCTGTACCAAAGCATGTAAACATGTGTTACATCACTGATGTGGTAATCATTACCGGAACAGATGAGGAACTGGCTTCAAACCAAGATTACCTCAGATATGTAATAAACAATCAGCTAATTCATAATGATTATCGTCCATCATTCATCCCTAGAATAAACCAATTTGCCCACCGTTAAAACAAAGTGAAGAGCTGGGTAAATGTTAGCTAAACCTTCGCGCTGTAGGCTTCGACTTCAGGGATTATTTCCTACAGGGCTTGTTTAGGTTATGAGACCATCTGCTTGCATCAAACTATTATCTCCCTATCAGCAGGCAAGGGAGAGATCTACTGAGGAATTCACTAGAGTGGATCACATTCTACACTCACCCGGAAAAATCTCTTCAGAGTCGGAAATAAATGCAGCCTGCAGCCTGTCTCCACTCGGAGGGGAATCACATTGTAATATATAATTGTATATAATATGCTCTCTATAATTTTACACTGCTTTTATTCTTTCTCCCCATTTATAGCCATGCGTGTGTGTGTGTGTGTGTGTGTGTGCGTGTGTGTGCATGCGTGCGTATGAGTCTGTTTCAGCGCTTAGATTTGATTTTATCAAGATTTTGCGCTATATAAATATTGTAATTATTAATTAATTCCCGAGGTGATAATTGCCTTAAGTTAGGGATTTAAAATCAATGGCTGAACAAAAGCGTGAGGTAGTGCGATAGTAAATTCTGGACTTTTGTCAGTCTTTTTGGAACTGGGTCTATATTTCCTTTTACCTAGGAAGAGTTATGCGTGTGTTTCAAACCGACGATTTGTGATGTTCGACTTAAACGAAAAAAAAGAAAAAGAATAATAATATGTCTACAGGCATTACTATTTACAAGCGTGTATATGTTTATTCAAATTGATAAGTTTAAATATCTAAATATCTCGGAACAGTCATCTCACCAGACGGCAGATGCACATTAGGAAAAAAAACAGACTCAGCAAGGCTAAAACAGGATTCAAGTAAATGACAAGCGTTCTTTCCAACAAATGGCTATCAGTTAATATCAGGAGGAGAGTTCTTCAGTGTTATATAGAACCGATATTGTTATACGGATGTGAAGCGCGGACAATTAACACGCAAAGTCAGAACAAGATTGAGGTAGTTAAAATGTGGCTTCTAAGAAGAATGTTAAGAGTTCCATGGACAGCAAAGAAAACAAACGAGATATCTTGAAGGAAACAGACAAAAATAGAACAACTATGAAGAAGATTAGGAAAAGACAAGGAACATTTATAGAACATTTTATGAGGAAAGTTGGAGGGTAAAAGAGCACCACACAGACCCAGGGAGAAAATACTTTAAGGATTTGCTGAGTGGATGAAGGCAGACAGGGTCAGACAAGTACTTGCAGTGGCAAAGGATAGATTTATATGGAGGGACGTGATGGCCAACGCCATGCGCCAGGGCACATGATGATAATGATGATGATATGTTTATTCTCTCTGGTAATTGTTTTGACCCAGTGGGTTGTTACCGAGGGATGAATAAACAGAGATTATCCCTTGATTTCCAATTTGCTCAGAAGAAAGTTCATCGCGCCCAGACACTTCTGCATGCACCCAACCCAAATCTGCAGCAATGATATGATCTGACAGACCTCTTAACTCTGTGAAAAACCCACTGCGCTTGGAATGTTTTGAAATGGGAAGGAGAATGAAACCTATAAAACGCTGACACCTCCAAATAATGATTGCAGCATGAAGATGGGCAGCAAGCAAGCAGATAACTGGGTCCAAATGGGTCATACAACGCATGGGTAGGCCCCCTTTGTTTGAGGAAATGGCTGTCGATTGGCGTCGGGAGCTTGAGAGTGAGTGTCCCGAGAGTAGCGAGGCATTGGTGCTCCAGGTCCCATCCTCACCCTCGTGGTGTTTCTTGTTAACTACTTTGTAGGGATGTGACTGAACTTCAGACATGAGATGTCAAGCCCACTGCCCTATCACAAGACCCAGACAGCCCTCTGAATTATTATCAAATGTGTATTATACAGGCAGCCAATAACTATGTTCTGTGTTAGGCTAACGTTTTCGAACCTAAGATGGCCAGATAACTTAGAGGTCCTAGATATGGTACTGCTGGTTTTTGTGTTTGCCTCCATTACATGTACATTGTAGTCGACAATTCGTGCAGTATCAGAAGCTTGATCCGACTTTGCATCTTTGGCATACCATTCCTTCTCTCTCTTTTATTTCATTTACACATCAGCACTCATGTGCACGCACGCGCGCGCACGGACGCATACACACACACACATACACGCGCACACTCACACACACACACACACACACACACACACACACACACACACACACACACACACACACACACACACACACACACAAATACACATACACAATCACACACACACACAAACATTAACACACATATACATACAAACACAACACAACACAACGCACACACACACACAAGCACACACAAACACATACAACAATACACAAACACACAAACACACTCACAACACATACAAATACACACACACACATACACAAAACAACAAACAAAGAAACACAAACACACACACACATACACATACACACACACACACACACACACACACATTCACACACCACAAACACACACCACAACACACCACCTACTGCACGCCTACTAAGAGCAACGCGCACTCAAGACAAAACATCGTGGGTGGTGTGTGTTGGAGATAGCTCTACGCTAAACAAAACCAGCGAGAACAGCAGCATCCTGCTGACAAACACAACACAGACAGAAAACTCTACCAGCACCAGAACTACACAAACGTCCATAACCCCTCTAATCACTCCTTTGGCAAGACAGATAACTCTTGACTCCAGCAAAGTGCTGATTTTGCTGTGCTTTTTCAGGGCTATGCAGCATTTGAATGATACTCTGTTTTACCCGAACGTTTGCTTCGAAGACAATGTTTGTCTGCCTTATCTTCTGCACCACCGCAGGAACATGGATGCCACGCTTGTTAACGCCCTACCGGTATACTCAGCCCTATCGGTATGCCTGGTCCTAGCGGTATACTCAGCCCTATTGGTACACTCAGCCCTATCGGTATACTTAGCCCTATCGGTACACTCAGCCCTATTGGTATACTTAGCCTTATCGGTAGAATCAGCCCTATTAATACACTCAGCCCTATTGATACACTCAGCCCTATTGGTAACTCAGCCCTGTCGGTATACTTAGCCCTATCGGTACACTCAGCCCTACCGGTATACTTAGCCCTACCGGTATACTTAGCCTTATCGGTACACTCAGCCCTATCGGTACACTCAGCCCTACCGGTATACTTAGCCTTATCGGTACACTCAGCCCTATCGGTATACTCAACCCTACGGTATACTTAGCCTTATCGGTACACTCAGCCCTATCGGTATACTCAGCCCTATCGGTATACTTAGCCCTATCGGTATACTCAGCCCTACCGGTATACTTAGCCCTATCAGTACACTCAGCCCTATCGGTATACTCAGCCTACCGGTATACTTAGCCCTATCGGTACACTCAGCCCTATCGGTATACTTAGCCCTATCGGTAGAATCAGCCCTGCCAGTACACTCAGCCCTATCGGTATACTCAGCCTTATCGGTATACTTAGCCTTATCGATAGAATCAGCCCTATTAATACACTCAACCTTATTGATACACTCAGCCCTATTGGTAACTCAGCCCTGTCGGTATACTTAGCCCTATCGGTACACTCAGCCCTATCGGTATACATAGCCCTATCGGTACACTCAGCCCTATCGGTATACTCAGCCCTATCGGTATACTTAGCCCTATTGGTATACTCAGCCCTACCGGTATACTTAGCCCTATCAGTACACTCAGCCCTATCGGTATACTCAGCCCTACCGGTATACTTAGCCCTATCGGTACACTCAGCCCTATCGGTATACTTAGCCCTATCGGTAGAATCAGCCCTGCCAGTACACTCAGCCCTATCGGTATACTCAGCCTTATCGGTATACTTAGCCTTATCGATAGAATCAGCCCTATTAATACACTCAGCCTTATTGATACACTCAGCCCTATTGGTAACTCAGCCCTGTCGGTATACTTAGCCCTATCGGTACACTCAGCCCTATCGGTATACTTAGCCCTATCGGTACACTCAGCCCTATCGGTATACTCAGCCCTATCGGTATACTTAGCCCTATTGGTATACTCAGCCCTACCGGTATACTTAGCCCTATCAGTACACTCAGCCCTATCGGTATACTCAGCCCTACCGGTATACTTAGCCCTATCAGTACACTCAGCCCTATCGGTATACTTAGCCCTATCGGTAGAATCAGCCCTGCCGGTACACTCAGCCCTATCGGTATACTCAGCCTTATCGGTATACTTAGCCCTATAGGTATACTCAGCCCTATTGGTATACTCAGCCCTATCGGCATACTCAGCCCTATCGGTACACTCAGCCCTATCGGTTTATTTAGAACTATCAATATGCTCAGCCCTATCGGTGTACTCAGCCATATTGGTATGGAAGCAGGTGTTTTCCATCCCACTAACAACTCCTCCCTAGGAGCACTTAGCACTGGCAAACAGATCTGTTAGTGTATCTCATTACTGGCACCAGTAGTCAGCCAGCACGCACAGCCACGCAAAACAATGTTACGTTTCACTTTAGAGTCTATTACATTCCTTCCGTTTTAGAAACATCACAAACTTGTCCATTTAGAATGAATTAGAAAGATATTTTCTTTAGTGCACCTTAGACAGAAATAGCGCTATCTACCGAAATAATGAAGTGGCTTTGAATAATTTGTTGGGGGTGCAAAACAAATGCATCACCGTTCGCTGTAAAAACAGATGAAACCAAAAGTAGGTCAGGACAGGGAGGACAAACTGTGCATAGGAATTTTAAATAAGGGCATTTCTAAATTAACTGTGACTTTTAATTTTCATTTCATTTAAAATCTTCCAAAGCAATATGTTGAAACATTCAACTTTAGATGTCGTAGATATTGTTGTGTATGCTGTTTTCAACGAAATCTACCAATGGGGCTGAGTATACCCATAGGGCGCTAACACATGCTGCTATTTCCGTCTCCTCAGCGCACCACCAAAATCCCAGTTCATCCGAAGTGTGCCAGAAAGTCCATGGGACCTAGAAAGCCAAACCACCGTGATGCCACCACTGGAGGAGACTCAGCACTACCTCCAGGTCACCCCAGTAGATTTCAGCACTGCTTTCTATGATCCAACACACTAAAGGACACTGCCCAAAGATCCCTCTACCAGCAAACAGGAATGGCTAAGTTGGGGAGCCAGCCAGAGAAACGACACAGCTTACAAGACAATTTGGTTTAGATCAGTTTGTTCCAGAGGGCTTAAGGAGACATCACTATGCGGCAATTTGTTTTCTTTGCTGTCCATGGAACTCTCAACATTCTTCTTAGAAACCACATTTCAGTTGTCTCTCTATTTTGTTCAGACTTTGCGTATTGACTGTCCACGCCTCACAACCGCACAGCACTATCATCATCATCATCATCATCATCATCATCATCATCATCATCATCATCATCATCATCAAGTGCCTTGACACATGGCGTTGGCGATCATGGCCCTCCATATGCATCTATCCCTTATTGCCGAAAGCACATCTTCCACCCTCTCTGTCCCCAGCCACTCTGCAAGTCCGTCCAATATTTTTTCTCTGGTCTACCTGGTGCTCTCTTCTCTTTCCTTCCAGCTTTCCTGTTGTGACCAGGTGCTCCAAGACAGTATCGGTTCTATATAACACTCAAGACCTCTCTTCCTGATGTTAATTGATAGGTTTGTTGGTAAGAACGCTTTTTAGCTTCTTGAATGCTGTTTTAACAACAGTAGTACTGAGGTAAAAGTCACCGTAAGTAATCATTAGCCAATGACAATGACAATGGAAGTGATATTTTATTTTCCGATGGTAAAGCCAGAAGCTTTTTTTTTTTCAGACTTCCCGTTATCAAGAACATTTTGTGAAGAGTTATAGGAGTATTAAATAGATATTTCACGTTTATCTTTACATACGCCCGGCAGACATCCACATGGGACTAGATACCAGTGAAATATGAAGGCCTTATGGAGTATGCAGAAGGTAATGTATCATTTACAGTGTATGTCTTATGATAACAACGATATGTAGACAACCTTCTACAAGACGTCATCCTTGTTATACATAAAGACAGATATAAAAGACAGACGGACCGGCAGACAGACAGACAGACCGACAGACAGACAGGCAGGCAGGCAGGCAGGCAGGTTCAGGTTCATATTGCTTACAGCCCAGCCGACTACTAGAGCCATACAGGGCTAACATCAAGCCAAAAACGACACCCAGATTAAGATGAAATAAACAGACAACATTTAGAAACCATGCTCACCGTTAACCTTCCAAGTCTAAAAAGACAGACAGACAAACAGAATGAAAACGGTCAAAAAGAAGGGAAGGAAGAACTGAAGGAAAGAAAACATGAGAAAAAAAAAAAAAGAATTCGTTCTGGTGGAGACTGTGGCTTGGTGGGCAAATCATCCACCAGGATGCAAACAACGTAGGTTTAATTCTCCATCAAACAGAGATTTTTTCTTCCCTCTCCGACTAGACCTGGTCCGGGTGCAGCAAATCTTATGGATGATACGATAAAACAAAATCTGGTGCCTAGAGCACGTAAAAGGCCCCGAGGCAACATAAGAGTTTCCCTGCCAAAGTTCAGTAGAAAAACCACTGTCATAGGTAAACGAGAATGCATACATACAGGGGAAAAAGAGCAAAACAAAAGAGAACACAAAAGCTTGGTGCCGTACTATGGAGACGAGCTTTCAACAGGGAGCGAAACCCACAATACCTGTGGACAAAAAAAAAAGACAAACTAACAGATAGCAAAAAGGGAAAAAAGGAAGACAGACAAGACGGAAGACAGACAAATAGAAGAAAGAAAAAAAACAAACTAACAAACAAACAAAAAAGAAAGAAAAAGAAAGAAAAAAAGAAGACAGAAAGACAGACAGAAAGACAGACAGAGACAGACAGACAGACAGACAGACAGACTGAAAGAAAGAAAAAAGAAAGAAACGAAGAACGAAGAAAAAAACAAGAACGAGAAAAAAAAAGAAAAGAAAAGAAGAGCCAGACTCAAGCCTCTGAAATCAGAACGTATAAAGACATTTTTGCCTTTATGCTCTAAAACGTAAAATGGGGGCATCAAACGTTTCAATTAAACTTTTATCGCTTGATGGGGTTCTAGAAATAA
Organism: Monoplex corrugatus; assembly: GCA_030674185.1. Lineage (NCBI taxonomy): Eukaryota > Metazoa > Mollusca > Gastropoda > Littorinimorpha > Ranellidae > Monoplex > Monoplex corrugatus. The sequence continues at coordinate 50,954,302 of JAPXFY010000014.1, read as the reverse complement.
CATTTCCATGCCGTACCAGACCAACTTGGTTTATAACAGAATTGAGCACAACGATTCCTTGTCCTTATCTATTTCAGGACAAAGGTCCCTTGTTGGCTCTCCCAAAGTGTTTGCTTAATCAGTGTCACATCTCCTGTCGACATTTAAAGTTAATGGAAACGAAGTAGAGTGTAATTTTGTAGTATGATAAGACGCTTTTAAGTTCTATAAAAGGTTTGCGCACACTGAGTTTTAAATGTGTTGATTAAAATCCTCTCTCTCTCTTCTCTCTCTCTCTCTCTCTCTCTCTCTCTCTTTCTCTCTCTCTCTCTCTCTCTTCTCTCTCTCTCTCTCTCTCTCTCTCTCTCTCTCTCTCTCCCCCTTTCTCCCTCTGTGCGTGTGTATGTATGTATGTATGTATATTATGTATGTATGTATGTATGTATGTATGTAGTGTTTTGTATGTGTGTGTGTGTGTGTGTGTGTGTGGTGTGTGTGTGTGTGTGTGTGTGTGTGTGTGTACATGTATATTTACATACATCTATAAATTTGTGTCATCATTATCTGTATGGTTTCTTGGTCTAATCATTACAGAGCCATCATTCAATGTTTACTATATTTGCCATATAGTGTATAGCAGATGTGATGTTATGTTTTAGTTGTGTAAAATGATGGAGGATCTTGAGATCATATGACATATATATGATATAATCGGGGCACAGAATCACGTGACTTGTTCATATTTTTTATGAGAACCTTGTCGTTTCATGTCAATGTAGAGAAATTCTCTGTATTCCATTTAATAATAAAGACTAATAGAAGGCCAAGACACAGTCATTTACAGAAGAATAATGAACCTTGTCTTTAACATTAACTATTTCCATGATGTAGCTAACTATATTTCCATAACTGAAATTCTTAAAAGCGGTGGAAGACAAGTGGAAGGTCAAGACACAGTTATTTACAGATAATGATGAAACTTGCAACACTACTTATTTCCATTATCTAGCCAACTGTGTTTCCACAGTCGAAACTCTTGAATGCAGTCGTGGCTTGACAGTCACGCGGGCTGTGATATCAATTTAAAAATCTCCACATGGGATGTTAAATGCCGATATAATGTCATGAAAATGAAATGTTGGTATGTCAGTTGTTAGCAAACACAAATAATACTGATAGTGTGGTGATTGAACACATCTGGATGGTACTGAAACAGGTTGATATAAATTATCTGTGTCTGTTTGCCATCCGCCACAATGTTGTTTCTTCTAGTGTCTAACCCTTAGCATCTTATGTACATGTTAAATGAAAAAGTGGATTCTGTCTGGCCGTTTGTTGAGTCATGATTAGAGATTTTATGTGCTGAGAACAAATCTAGTCTGCTACATAAAATACTGTCAATGATGCCATCTTCTTGTTGGACTCTTAAGTTTTGTCTCTTTCATTGTAAGACTATACATGCACATACATTTAGATGTTTGCTCAGAGCGTTTTTATGTTACCATTGACAGATTAATATGCTGTGTTATATACAACTGCCCAATGATGCCGTATTGACCAAATTCTAAATCAAAATTCAAATTTGTCCCTTACTGGACGGTTACCCTGTCTGAGCTATTACTGTTGTTAATATGGAGGGTTAGTGGGCACTACTGATGTAATTTGGACCAGAACATCATTTTTGAACACCATCAAAGTTACCCAGCAGCGGTGCAGTCTCCATCTGATGGGTATCCCCTTAGCGGCTTGACAAGTGCTGGCTATCACAGAATCCTAGACCTGGGACTATGACTGAATGAACTTCGATTTATTTATGTTTTAGGGTGTCAGGAACAGTGACATGGGATCAAGACACCAAAGGAATCCAGAAGATGTGGCAACCAAACCAAACCGAACCACACCAAACGAAACCAAACCAAACTAAACCAAATCAAACCAAACCAAACCAAACCAAACCAAACTAAACCAAACCAAACCAAACCAAACCAAACCAAACCAAACCAAAACCAAACCAAACCAAACCAAACCAAACCAAACCAAAATATAAACAAAGAACAAAAAGAAAAGCAAGTCAAATTTGCTTCTGATGTTGAGAAAATGACTTGCTTAAATCTTGTTAACAGTCTCTTGTCTACATCTTTCTACTTTATGACTTCTTTTGTCTAATTCCACTTTTTGAAAAAAAAATCTCTACACATATGAACATTGACACACAATCATAATACATGGGTGGATTAAAGTAAGGAAACAGAAAACGCGGCATTTTGGAATAGTGTGAATTTGAACAATATCATACTTGATCGAGTATTTGTCAAGTATTACCACATTCTGATTCAGAATCCCTGTCATCAATAGGGATATATTTTTAGCAGTCAGTTTTCAATGTCCAATCACATCTTATCGTTACCTGCTACCCATAGAATGCACCTTTCCATTGTCCTCTGTTTTAACGGGGATTGCGGTGGGCTTTGTCTGAAGTAGGATAAGGGTCAAGGGTCAAATTCAGGGTGTTTTGTATGGTGGGGTGAAGAAGCGGTGTTATGGGTAGAGAGGTGGGGGGTGGGGAGTGGGGGTGGGGTGCCGTCTGTCAGTAGTGAATAGATAGACTAGAAAATGAGGAAACAGGTGGAGAGATTGAATTGACTTGACCTGAATTTGATCTGAAGAGTAAGGAACTTACCTGCCAAACCCAACCCTTCTCTCCGTCTCTTATAGCATTGATTTCGAGTATACATACTGCACTTCTTCAGCAAATCTGCTAAAAAATACCTCTCTCTCTCTCTCTCCTCTCTCTCTCTCTCTCTCTCTCTCTCTCTCTTCTCTCTCTCTCTTCTCTCTCTCCTCTCTCCTCGCTCTCTCGCTTCGCTCGCTCTCTCGCTCTGTCTGTCTGGTTTGTGTCTGTATTCTGTCAATTTTCTGTCTGTCTCCGTCTCTCTGTCTCTGTCTCTATGTCTCTATCTGTCTGTCTGTCTGTCTCTCTATCTATCTATCTATCTATCTATCTATCTATCTATCTATCTGTCTGTCTATCTATCTATCTATCTTCGTCGTCTCTTCTCTATCTTCTATCTATCTATCTATCTATCTATGTCTATCTATCTATCTATGTATCTGCGAGTGACCTTGCTTTCCATATCTTCTTCTGTTGTCTGTGTTAAAAAAGCCCATACACACACACACACACACACACACACACACACACACACACACACACACACACACACACACACACACACACACTATATATATATTTCTCTCTCTCTTCCTTCCTCTCTCTCTTCATCTCGCTCTGTCTGTCTGTCTGTCTGTCTCTCTGTCTCTCTCTCTCTCTGTCTCTGTCTCTCTCTCTCTCTCTCTCTCTCTCTCGCTCTGTCTGTCTGTCTGCCTGCCTGCCTGTCTGTCTGTCTGTCTGTCTCTCTCACTCTTTGTCTCTGTCTGTCTATCTGTCTGTGTATCTGTGTATGACCTTGCTTTGCATATCTTCTTACGTTGTCTGACAATGAACTGTTGAACGAAGCTGTCAGCATAGACAAAAGGTAAGAAGTAGTGAAGGTGAAGGTGAAGGTCTCTTTCTTTTTCTCCCGTGATTGTTTCCCCTTTGTCCGTTCCCCTCTCTTGTTTCTTTACGGAAAACAGGTGTGTGTGTGTGTGTGTGTGTGTGTGTGTGTGTGTGTGTGGTGTGTGTGTGTGTGTTTGTGTGTGTGTATGTGTGTGTGTGTTTGTATGTGTGTTTTGTGTGTGTGTGTGTTTGTTTGCTTGTTTGTTGTTTGTTGTTTGTATGTTTGTGTCTGTGTTTGCGTGTGTGTTTGCGTGTGTGTGTGTGTTTGTTTGTGTGTGTGTTTGCATGTGTGTGTGTGTTGTGTGTGGTGTGTGTGTGTGCATATGTGTGTGAGTGGGAGTGTGTGTGTGTTTGTGTGTGTGTGCCTTACATGTGTGTGTGTTGTGTGTGTTTGTGTGTGTTTGTGGTGTGTGTGCATATGTGTGTGAGTGGGAGTGTGTGTGTGTTTGTGTATGTGTGCCTTACATGTGTGTGTGTTTTGTGTGTGTTTGTGTGTGTTTGTGTGTGTGTGTTTTTGTGTGTGTGTATGTGTGTGTGTTTGTGTGTGTGTTTTGTGTGTGGTGTTTGTTTGCTTGTTTGTTTGTTTGTTTGTATGAGTATGTGTGTGTGTATGTTTGTGTCTGTGTTTGTGTGTGTGTGCGGGCGTGTGTGTGTGTGTTTGTTTGTGTGTGTGTTTGCGCGCGCGCGCGCGTGTGTGTGTGTGTGTGTGTGTGTGTGTTTTTGTGTGTGTGCGTGTTTGTTTGCATGTTTGTTTGTTTGTTTATATGAGTATGTGTGTGTTTGTTTGTGTGTGTGTTTGTGTGTGAGTGTGCGCGCGTGTGTGTGTTTGTTTGTGTGTGTGTTTCCGTGTGTGTGTGTGTGTGTGTGTGTGTGTGTGTGTGTGTCTGTGTGTCTGTCTGTCTGTCCGTCTGTGTGTGGGTGAGTGTGTATATGAGAATAAGATTTTCTCAGCTTTTTATGGATAAACTTTCACCAAATTTTGATTACTGTTGTTGACTATTCAGGAGTCACAAAAGCTTAAGTTTAGAAAATAAATCTTCAAGATGATAGTCACACACACACACCAAAAACCTTCCTGACATTTGACAATATATCAAAATATTATATTTCACTCACTGGATTGTCTACCGTTGTCCTCGATGCACGTCAAGTTTCATTTCAACTTGAAATATCCTCAAGGTTACAATAACCTTGAAAAGTACAAAAGTAAAAAAAGTTTTATGAAAAAAGGAGTCCGTTAAAATTCCTAAATCATTTCTTTTTCTATTTGGTCTTTGTTCCCTTGTTGTTTGAACATAAGTAGATTAGCGATGGCAGATATGTAAATTGGCATTATGTGTTAATGTTCATACATTTGAAAAAGAAACTTTCATTTCATTTGATTTCGTATCATTTCTCTTCAGTTCATTGCCTTCTTTTATCTTCCCCACATGTAACATTGTTTACAACTATGCACTTCAAACTTTATCATTCATTCAGTTCTGTCACTCATTTTCTCTCCCTGGAACCTCCTGGGGTTTGTTGCTGTGTAAGACCGAGCAGGTAAATTACAGGTTCGGTACCAGTATAGTAGCAAAAGTTTCACCTGCAGTCAAAAAGTTCACACAGTACGTAGGCAAACGTTTCATTCATCTTTATCTTTTAACCAAACCAGGGTACTCCTCTGCCTGCCTTGTCTACTTCTTCAGATAAGTATGGTGTCAAATATGTGGTTTAGATAAATATGGAAAAAGGTACAGCTGTCCTTAAAATGTATATAGGAAGTTGTTTTCTTTGAAACTATAAGGATGTTTTGGGATAGGTGGTATCTGCTGCAATGTTTTCAAGTTCTCTCTCTCTCTCTCTCTCTCTCTCTCTCTCTCTCTCTCTCTCTCCTCTCTCTCTCTCTCTTCTCTCTCTTTCTTTCTTTCTTTCTCTCTCTCTCATCCCCCTCTCTCTTCCTCTCTATCTCTGTGTCTTAGTCTCTGTGTGTATGTCTCTCTCTCTGTCCCGCTCTCTGGCTGGTTTGGCTGGCTCTCTTTCTCCTTCTCTCTATCTCCCCCTTTCTCTCTCTCTCACTATTTCACACGCAGACACGCACTCACCCGCCCTCCCACCCACTCACACAGACACACAGACATACAGACACACACACATACACACACACACACACGCAGAGACACACACACACATACACACACCAAACTTGAACAATTAAACCTCAGCTCGCTCATTCACTCACTTACTCACTCACTCACTCACTCACTCACTCACTCACTCACCCACTCACTCACTCACTCATCCACTCACTCACACACACATACACGTACATGCACACACGCAAATGGTCATTCATTCGTTCGTTCGTTCATCCATCCATCCATCCATCCATCCATCCATCCATCCATCCATCCATCCATCCATCCATCCATCCATCCATCCATCCATCCATCCATTCATCCATCCATCCATTCATCCATCCATCTGTTCAGCATGTTAACTTTCACATTACATTCAACATGATGAAGTGGTTATATAAACAGAGTCCTAACTGGGAGGACGTGGGTTCAAACACCACTAGTCTTATGTAATACTGTAGCATTTTGGGGCCCCGACTGTCTTCTACTAATAACTTAAGTGTGCTATGGCCTCGCTAATAGCCAGCAGAATCGGCCAAGCCAAAACAGCATTCAAGAAGATGAAAAGCATTCTTACCAACAAATGCCTATCAATTAACATCAGGAAGAGAGTTCTTGAATGTTATATAGAACCGATAATGTTACACGGTTATGAGGCGTGAACAGTCAACACGCAAAGCCAGGACAAGATTGAGGCAGTCGAGATGTGGTTTCTAAAAGATTGTTGAGAGTTCCATGGACAGCAAAGAAAACAAACGAGACAGTCTTGATGGAGCAGACACAAGAAGATCATTCATAAGGAAGATTAAGAAAAGACCGGCAATATTTGTAGGTCATTTTATGAGGAAAGGGGAATTGGAGCACCTGGTCACAACGGGAAAGCTGGAGGAAAAGAGAGCACCAGGTAGACCCAGGGAGAAGATATTGGACGGACTTGCAGAGTGGCTGAAGACAGAGAGGGTGGAAGAGGTGCTTGCGGCAACAAGGGATAGAAACAGATAGAAGGCCATGATCGCCAACGCCATGTGGCAAGGCACTTGATGATGACGATGATGGCCTCGCTGGGAAGGACAAGTCTGATCCACTCGACGGATGCGTTATTAACCCTTTGACTCCCTTACCCTTGTCCATCAGCATCCTGCATTGTCAACCATGCTAGCAAAGCAGAAACTTAACCCTTTGATTTCCTCACCCTATCATTCAGCTTTCTGTTGCAGGTAGCTGGTTGATAGGGTGAGGAAATCAAAGGATTAAATTTTTGCAGTTGGTAAATAGTCAAAGGGTTAAGAGTATTGTTCACATTACCATAGCGAGTCGCATATGGCTGTAACTTTCAGGCCTGGTTGACATCAGGACATGTTACGAAAGCATTCTTAGAGCACATCCTTGTTTGGAAGTCTCGACAAAATAAAATTTTAAAAAATAGAAATTCCTTGCATCTTAATTGTCACTCCCGTTTCTCGTCACAGCATTGTGAAGAAATTTCCAGACTCTGTAGTCCCACATGCTCTGTTCTCAGGATCACCTCAGTTTCTGTGGGTTGGTAAGTGTATAGGAGAGCCAAGATGAGTGACGTGGGAAAAAAGTCGCACAAGTGAGCTGAAGAAAATAGGACAGAAAGTAGTCTTCCCGTGCCTTCATTTGTTTGTCAGATTGATGGTCAGTTCCTTCTTTCATCCGTTTGTTCGTGGCATTTCTCTTTAATGTTTTTTGTTTGTTTGTTTGTTTGTTTGTTTTTTGATTTGTTTGTTTGTTTGTTTGTTTGTTTGTTTGTTTTGGTGGGGAGGTCATTTGCTTGTTATTCTATGTATTTATTTACTTGTTTATTTATGACTTCAATTATCTAGCTAATGAATTATGTTCATTTACATACGTACTCATCCATCGTCTATAAATTAAATTATTTTACAGAATCTATAAATTAAATTATTTTACAGAAGCTCGTTTGATGGCTACCACTTCCGACTGCAATTACGCAGAGACATTAGCGGCCCTGAGTCACTGAGTGGATGAGCTTTTGGTGAACATCTTCACTCAGATTCGTTTGCAGCTCTCCATTCCCTTCATCACCATCTTCTCTCCTTCTTTTTCCCCACAGCAAGGATGCCAAGTGGCACAAGAGCAAGAATCTTTCATTCAAGGAAGGAACCTGAAGGATTTTCTTCTGATCTTCGTAGCCAAAAGAGAACACGGTCATATCCAATACCACATGACTTTACGAGCGCATAAGGGGTTACGGCGTGTATTAGGATCATTTTGGATCTTACCGATCACATGGTATGTGTGGCATCAGTACATTTGGAAACTATTTATAAGGGCGGAGGCGTCAACTTGAGAAACCGAAACCGAAACTGAAACTGAAACTGAAACAGCGCAGTGGCCAGTCTTGCACTCAGAAAAATCAATACTGTTTGTCATCACCTTTTTCCTGATGCCATTAAAGCGCTTATTTGTTCTCGTGTTCAGCCTAGAATCGACTATTTCAAAGTATGTTCTTCAGAAGCTCCAGAAAGTTCGAAATAATGTTACCCTGCTAGTGGTTTCATCTTCCAAATTTAAGCACATCGCCCCTCTTCTCAAATCAGTGCAATGGCTTCCTGTTGAAACTAGAACCAATTATGAGCTTTCCTCAACGTGCTTAGCCTCTGTTTCAGGAACAAGTCTCAATATCTCTCTGACATTCTTAACATCTGCACCCCACGCAAAAGCTTCGCTTTTGCTTCAATTCCAGACTGTTTTGTATTCGATCTTTCAATGTAGGATTTTTCATCAGCGTAGATTCGCTCACCGTGGTCCAGTTGTGTAGAATCAATTCCCTTCTAACATTATTCAGCATTGTCCGTCAGTCAATACACCAGTTTACTCTAAAGGCTCAACTGTTTCCAGCATGTATATGTAACCCCCCCCCTCTCTCTCTCTCTCTCTCTCTCTCTCTCTCACTCACTTTCTCTCTCTCCTTCTCTCTTTTTCTCTTTCTCTCTTTCTTCCTCCCTCTCTCTCTCTCTCTCGTGCACGCACGCGCGCGCGCGCGCGTGTGTGTGTGCATGTGTGTGTGTGAGTGTGTGTGCTTGTGCGTGTGTGTGTGTGTGCCCGCGCGTGTGCACTTGTGCGAGCATTCTATGTTAACACATGCAGGGAGTTCCTATCAATGTGTGACACCCCAAAAACAGGTCCTGCCCATCCATCATTTCCATGGCCGCACCTTATTTCTCTGTCCCCACTGGCCCAGACTTATGGCCAAACTGTGGACATGTTATTTCCGTAAATATCCCCAAAGCAGATTTCAAAAATAGACACCCCTTTTAATGAATGTCTGTTTACACGAAGTGACATTAAAAACACACAAAAAGACACTCCCAGCGGGGTGTTTGTGAATGTCTGTGTGTGTGTCTCGCTGTTTACGGACGTGTTCGTGTGTGTGTGTATGTGTGTGTGCGTGTGCGCGCACATGTGTGTGTGTGCGCACATGTGTGTGTGCGTGTGTGTGTTTGGTGTGTGTGTGTGTGTGTGTGTGTGTGTGTGTGAGTGTGTGTGTGTGTGTGTGTGTGTGTGTGTGTGTGTGTGTGTGTGTGTGTGTGTGTGTGTGTGTGATACAGTGAGAGAGAGAGAGAAAGAGAGAAAGAGAGAGAGAAAACTTTCATACATATATTTTGATGTATAGTTTATATATATATATATATATATATATATGTGTGTGTGTGTGTGTGTGTGTGTGTGTGTGTGTGTGTGTGTGTGTGTGTGTGTGTGGTGTGTGTGTGTGTGTGTGTGTGTGTGTGTGTGTTATTATAAGTACGATTTTGGTTTGTTATTTTTTATTTATTTTTATTGCAGTTGCTGTCGTAAGTTTTCCATGTCACTTGGCAGAGGCCGGTTTCCTGAAATTTGCACTTTATTCGTTTTATTTTTTAGTTCGATTGGAGGCCTCTCAAGTAATGTATATCCCATGTGTGCAGCTAGCTGCTCAGCACAATTGCACACAA
>JAPXFY010000014.1:50919667-50939667 GCA_030674185.1 Monoplex corrugatus | reverse complement strand
ATAAAAAATTTACTAACGAGAAAAAATGCTTCTGGACAAATGAGTACCTTTTGACGGTGATAGACAAAGTGTACTATTTGATAATGCTGGGTGTAACACATTTTTCTTTCTTTTCAAAAGATGCTTATTTTATCGACAAGCAGTAACATATGCAGATCTAATCTCATAGGATAAAATTTTGCAAAATCGTTTTAAAACCTTCGTACGTTTCTCTTTGCACAGTAAACGTTCATAATCAAACTAATCAGCATTTAACTTTGTCCTATTATTAAGCAAATCTTCTTCACACAGTCAGCATTGTTTTCAGCACGGGCACTGAGCACATTCAGAGCTTCATTCATGTCAACATCAGTCAAATTCATAGCAAAATGAAGCTTTACATGAGTTTCTTCTTTCTGTCAGTTAGGCCACATTACTGCAATAAAATGCCATAATACAAAAACGCCAGGAACAAACCTATAATGACACCACTTGCTCGTTGCACAATTTTAACCCTTTGACTCACACACCCTATCAGCCAAATGAAAAATTTTAACCCTTTGATTCCCTCACCCTATCCACCACCTTCCTGCTGGAAGGGGTGGATAAGGTCAGGGAATCAAAGGGTCAAGTTTTTCCTTTGCTGGCATGGCTGGCAATGCCGAATGCTGGTGGACAGTGCGCGGGAATCAAAGGGTTAATATCAGAAAGAACATTGCCTTCTTTCTCAATATTCCTCGGCACATGAAGGCAATGAAGGCATACTGGAAGGCTTCGCCAAGTGTACGAAAACTCAATTCTCTTTCTGGAATGATGCTACTTTCCTGGATATTTGTCACAGGGAAGGGCTCTGGCACTGCTAATTACGGTTTGAAATCAGGCTTCCTATCACTTGTTGTGAACACAACGACGGCCAGAAGTAAGTCCCCGAGAGAGAGGGTGGAATGGAAAGAGAGAGAGAGAGAGAAAGAAAGAGAGGGAGAGAGAGAGGGAGAGAGAGAGAGGGAGAGAGAGAGGGAGAGGTGACAGACAGACAGACAGGACACACAGAGAGTGAGTGAGAGAGAGAGAGAGAGGGAGGGAGCGACAGACAGACAGACAGACCAACAGAGACAGAGGAGAAGACAGAAAGAGAGAGTGAGAGATAGAGACAGACAGACAGACAGGCAGACAGAGAGAGAGAGACAGAGAGACACAGAGAGAGAGACAGAGACTGGGGAATGGGGGAATGAATTAATAAATGAATTAACGAATGAATTATGAATAAATGAATGAACGAATGAATTATATGAATAATGAAGAACGAATGAATGAAATGAATAAATGACTGGATGAATAAATGAAGGAAGGAAGGAATGAAGGAATGAACGAAGGAACAGCCAATCAAAAGGAAGGAACCTGTCAATCAATCAATTGATTAATGAAGCAATTAATCAATAATTATACTTTTTTTTCATCAGTTCTTATCATAGTCTTAGCACGTTGACAAGCTTGCGTATCTGTTATTAGGAGAGAGAGAGAGAGGAGAGAGAGAGAGAGAGAGAGAGAGGAGAGAGAGAGAGAGAGAGAGAGAGAGAGAGAGGAGGAGAGAGAGAGAGGAGAGAGAGAGAGAGAGAGAGAGGGAGGAGAAGAAGAGAAGAAGGTGAAAACACTTTTTTTTACCATAGCTTAATTCTCTTCATGTTATGTTAGGTTTGTGTCTGTGTCTGGTTCCATTTTGTTTTCAGTCAGCTGTACAGAACTCCTTTGGCAGGTGAGAAAAATATCACATTACTGAATAAACAGTATTTGAGACAGAAAGTGTCAGTATCATCCTCTACTAAGAACAAGGACACACGTGCATGCACGTACACAGTCGTGCACGTGCACGAGAAGGCATTTGCATGTTTCTTGTGCTGCGCTGCAGCCATAGTTTAAAAATATCTGCAAAAATAATACACAATTCAGGACAATGATCATAACTGTCATCATCATCATCATCTGTCCCCTGCCGCACGGTTTTGGCGATCATGGCCCTCCATATGAATCTATCCTTTGTCGCTGCAAGTACATCTCCCACGCTCTCTGTCTTCAGCCACTGCCCAGGTCAAATATTTTCTCCCTGGGTCTACCTGGTGCTCTTTTGCTTCTAGCTTTCCTTTTGTGACTAGGTGCTCTAATTTCTCCTGCCTGATAAAATAGTCCTAAAAATGTTGCTTGTCTTTTCTTAATCTTGTTCATTAATGGGGTTTTTTTTCTGTCTCCTTCAAGACTGTCTCGTTTGTTTTCTTTCCCCATCCATGGAACTCCTAACATTCTTCTCAGAAACCACATTTCAGCTCCCTGAATCTTGTTCTGACTTTGCGTGTTGACTGTCCACGCTACACATCCGTACCACGCTATCGGTTCTACATATCACTGAAGAACTTTCTTCCTGATGATAACTGATTGGCATTTGTTGGTAAGAACAATAGGACTGTCAACCATTCTAATAATCTTCATAAAAAATACAGAAGATCAAGATATTATTTGAACCCCTCAAGACCCTTGTGACTTTTTGTAGAAGCGTCGCATAAAAAAAATGTTGATGTGAGGAGAAGCAACTGTAGACTGTCAACGCAATTTTGAACAAAATTTACTCTCCTTAACTCCTGTCAGTTCTTTGGAAAGAACTTATAACTCCTTAACTCCTGTCAGTTCTTTGGAAAGAACTTATAACTCCTTAACTCCTGTCAGTTCTTTGGAAAGAACTTATAACTCCTTAACTCCTGTCAGTTCTTTGGAAAGAACTTATAACACACCGTCTCAAAGACTGCTGATTTTAGAGTGCTTTTGTTTTTGTTTTATTGTTAATTTGGGGCGGGGTGGTGGTGTGGTGGTGGTGTGGTGGTGGTTGTGTGTTGTGTGTGTGTGTGTGTGTGTGTGTGATGTTGTGTGTGTGTGTGTGTGTTGTTGTGTTAGTGTGTGTGTATGTGTGAATGGGGTGTGGTGTGTGTGTGTGATGTGTGTGTGTGTGTGTGTGTGTGTGTGGTGTGTGTGTGTGTGTGTGGTGTGTGTGTGTGTGTTGTGTGTGTGTGTGTGTGTGTGTGTGTGTGTGTGTGTGTGTGTGGTGTGTGTGTGGTGTGTGTGTGTGTGTGTGTGTGTGTGTGTGTGTGTGTTGTGTGTGTTGTGTGTGTGTGTGTGTGTGTGGTGTGTGTGTGTGTGTGGGGTGTGGGTATGAGTGAGAGAGAGATAGACAGAGAGAGGAGAGAGAGAGTGTGTGTGTATGTGTTTGTGTGTGTGTGTGTGTGTGCGTTTTGTGTGTGTGTGTTGTTGTTGTGTGTGTGTGTTTTGTGTGTGTGTGTGTGTGTGTGTGTGTGCGTGCGTGTGTGTGCGCGTGTATGATTATTCTTTTTTTGTTATTTATTTTTTGGGTGTGTGGATGTCTCTGTAACCTTAACGTTGGCGCAATGATTTCCAGACTGTCTCCCCTCCACGTCTCTCCTTCTGTCTTCTCCTTCTCCTGTCTTCTCCTTTTCCTGTCTTCTCCTTTTCCTGTCTTCTTTCTCTTCTTCTTCTTCTTTGTTATAGTCCTCTTTTTTTTCAGTATATCACTATGTAACGTTCCATTAATTTAAGTTTGGACATAATTGGTGTAGTGGAAAATGTCTGTCCTTCCAGTCTAACTGCGGGGGTTCAAGAAAAATAAACCGAACTGAAACAAGACGAACCAAAACAAAGCACAACAGTTTTGTGTGCAGCCCAAAATACTACGGACTTGAAAGTTACAGATTCGTGTCCCGCCATGTAACCGATTTTCCCCAAACACAAAACATACAAAAATAAACACATGCCAAAGCGTTTTCTTTTTTTAAATCAAATTTGCCCGCAAAATTATATGCAGCGTTTTTTTATTTAAGCAGTATCTGGGGATGAAAAGGGGAGATGGGTGGTAAGAGTGAGAGCAAATGAGATAAGAGTTCCTTCATGAGTTTTTATCAGACATTATCGCCGACTATGAACATCAAAATTATCATTATGATAAGATGAACACCAAACGTACTGATTAATGTTCCTAGGCGACGCCGAACTTGAGAAGTCTCAGCTTGGGACATTTTGTAATCAATTATTATGGCGGGAATCAAAATTGCTTTCTGACTCTCTTCTTTTAAAAGTCAGATTTTATCTGATCAGATGGAAACGGTGTGTATGTGTGCGTGTGTTAGTTTGTCCTTATCTCTCTGGATATGACTTTTCTCGATCAAAATTCCTGTTTTTCTTTAAATGATGAGTTGTGAATATGTGCATATGTTCAGTATATAGTGACCCAATATTTGTGTCACAGTCACTATTCATACTGACTTTCAATTTATCCATTGTTTATTTAAGATTCTTCAGATTTGAATCATGTATGCAACATGTTTGGAGTTTCTAAACAAATACGTTTGACTGGAAAGATTTGAAATGTTGGTCGTAGTGATGACAAATAACCCTTTGACTCATGCACCCTAACCACCAACTTCAAAAACTTAACCCTTTGATTCCCTCATCCTATCCACCAGCTTCCTGCAGGAAGCTAATGGATAGGGTGAGAGAATCAAAAGTTAGGTTTTTGCTTTGCTGTTATGGGTGACAATGCAGGATGGTGGTGGATAGGGTGTGGGAGTCAAAGGGTTAAACTAGCAATCCACAGCAAGGATTTTCCAGCTTCTGTGTGTTAGTTTTCTTTCAGAACTGTGATCGATTGAGAGACCAGGACTTGTAACCTTCGTTTCGAATGGTCCATTTGTTGTCACTCATAAACTTTATCCAAATTAATGACAGCAGGTTACAAGGGCTTTTTTGCCTTTTATACAGAAGTCTTACCAAACTTGTAGAGAAAAATAAACCCAACCCAGGATATTTTACCGCATTTGTATAAACACGTCCCTCCTTTTTTTTTTGAGATCATGATCTTCAAAGACAAAGGCAAAAAGGAAAAAGAAAAACCTCCAATCTCAAACATCGAGAACATAACCAACATCAGAGGCCTAAATATTCAAGAAGCTGTCCCATAAAAGTCAAGACAGAGCCATTTGGAGGCGAGTAGTTGTGTCACTGAGTGCAGCGGCCAACACTGAACCTGTTGACGCCGACAGGTGAGATCTTCAAAACATATAGCAAGGAATCCGAATCGTAAAAAGACAAATGTTTATATGGCGTAACCATCCGCGTAAGTCTGAACTAAAGGACCGTGATCTTGAGTCCAGGGGTCTCTTATCAGTTGAGCCAACCGTTCATTGCTGTAGCTTCCTTCTGACTGGCCACTTGCTGTGTTTCTAAAAGTGCTCCCTCTCAAACCGTTCAGTGGCAAATTAGGACTATCTCTAGCTCACTACACAATCTATTTTCAGATCCCCAAATGCACACACTTCAAACTGACACGGTGGGAGTTTGATAGATGTAGTTATGATCAAGATGGAGACGGACAGACAGACAGAGATCCCGATTCAGATTCAAACAGTCCACTTGTAAAAGCTACGGGGCGATTAACATAAAAACCAAAATTACACATTCATACCTATGGTAGCTATGTTGAAACAACACTTTGCAGTACACGAGAGAGAGAGAGAGAGAGAGAGAGAGAGAGAGAGAGAGAGATTCAGATCCACATGTAGATTCAGACTACTGGCTCCTCTTGATGGGATATGTACATATAATACATGTAATAACCAGATCAAAACAAGCAGAATAGAATACATATTCTAGTCCGTGTACTACATCATGACGAAGAGAGAGGAGAGAGAGAGAAGAGAGAGAGAGAGAGATGAGAGAGAGAGAGAGATAGATAGAGAGAGAGAAGATAGATAGATTAGAGAGAGAGAGAGAGAGGGGAGAGAGAGAGAGAGAGAGTTGTACTCAAAATGAAACGACCCCAAAGCAGCATGGTCTCAATTCAAACATGGGAAATAACTCCAGACACCCTGGCAGGAAATAGGAATAATCTCCCTGTGAAATTCATGATTTAAAAGCGCGTCTGTTAGCTTACTCCTTCCTCAGTCTAGCAATTGCAGGTGACTCACTCAACTCCTCCCATAGTTTAATAGTTTCAAAGGTTGCTCAAGCTGTGTGAACAAGGTAGGACTTATATTCTCTTTATTTCTCTGAATTTCAAAATGGCCTGTGTCTATTCAGTTTGAGAAACAGATATTGTTTCCAAGTCTGGGTAGAAAGTCTGGAGTGATTTGTCCCTTTTGAACTGATATTAAGGAACTATGGAGTCGTTATAGTGTAATCTCTGTCTGTCTGTCTGTCTGTCTGTCTGTCTGTCTGTCTATCTGTCTGTCTTTCTGTGTCTGTATCTCTTTGTGTCTCTCTGTATTTCTCTCTCTCTCTGTTTGTCTGTCTCTCTCTCTCTCTCTCTCTCCCCCCCCTCTCTCTCTCTCTCTCTCAGATGTGCCAGTTATCACAAAAAGTGGAGTGTCACCAAAAATCCAACATACTTTTCACATCGATGAAACATGCTTTTGTCTTGAAGAACACGTAACTGTTCTCTCTCTCTCTCTCGTTACCTCTGTCTGTCTGTCTGACTGTCTCTCTCTTTTTCTCTCTCCTCTTTCTCTTTCTGTCTTCCTCTTTCTCTCTCTCTCTCTCTCTCTTCTCTCTCTCTCTCTCTCTGTCTGTCTCTCTCTCTGCCTGTCTGTCTGTCTGTCTGTACCTCTCTCTCTCTCGCTTGCTCGCTCCTCTTTTTTCTCTCGCTCTCTCTTCCCTTTCTCCCTCTTTCTCTCCCTTGCGCGCACACACACACGGGCGATCACACTCTCACACGCGCCACCATCCACCTCATTCCGCACCCACATCCCTCAAGATATTTCAATACCACTCTTCCCCACCTACCCTGTCCAAAAAGAAACACGCGCTTCATTAGAGGCTGGCACTGGAAGAAATAAATCTAACCACCCGCTCCATGCAACGGCTTCCAAAAAACTCCTTTCTTTTTCTCTGTTCATGAGAGCATGCCTGTATCAAATCTATTTCTCACGGCGAAACGCACTCTCATTCTAATTCCTCCGCTGTCTGGCGCGGCAAGAAGCATCATAAAACTTGTCCATGGAAGAGCTTGCTGGCCCGCCATGACTCAGCCCGTTTCCGCTTCCGGTGACCTTCCATTATGTCAGGAGCAACTGGGTTGTCTTCCTTTCATTGCCTGGTAGTTCCTCAAGGACTTTGACATTTAGCGAGTGCAACTGGAAAACGGCGATAGATCTCGGTGACCTTCTGAAGACGATATCTTAGTCCTGATTTATCTGTAAGAACTGATGTTTCTTTTGGCTCTGTCCTTTGGAGTCTAGATGGCTGTGATAATGTGGGTGTATTATGGTTGACGTATCAGTTTTGTGCGGATTTGTAGATCGATCTGCTGCCAGATGATTGAAGATAACTACCAAATTGTGTGAGTGTTTGCTCGCTTTTGTATATATAAACAAACACACACCCCTCTCCCATACATACATACATATATATATATATATATATATATATATATATATATACATATACATGTATATGTATGTGTATATGTATATGTATGTATGTATGTATATATATATATATATATATATAACACATATATACATATCTGTATGTGTGCGTGTGTGTATGTTTGTACATATATACGTGTGTGTGTATGTGTGTGTGTGAGTGTTTGTGTGTGTGTGTTTTCTGTGTGTGTGCGCATGCGTGCGTGCGTGCGCGTGCGTGTGTGTGTATGTGAGTGTGTGTGTGTTTGTGATTGCTCTAAGTACACACATGCATGTACACACATTATATACGCTAGACGCAGGTATTTCTTTTGAGGTTCTTTTCTCATTTCAGATTTTCTATCCATCACATGGCACTTGTGGTGTTAGTGCATATGGGATTTATTCAGGGCGCAGAAATGCCATCTTGAGAAATCTGAAACTGAAAAAAATTTTCCTTGTGACCATGTCCGAGGCCATATAAATCCTTTGTGGTCACCTCGGCTGTAAACATTGAAATGAGGTTATAGCTAGGGTGTCTTCAAGAGGAATTCATTATATTCAAACATCCCATATATGCTCCATCCAAATCATCCCCTTATTAACCATACCTACGTTAAAACTTTTGTGCTGGCAAAGTCTTGAAGTGGTAGAAGAGAATCAGAGAAAAGGCCTTGTTAAACACATTCACCACCAGCATGATCAGAGCATTAAAGTGTACAGTCATTATCAGGCCAGTTTATATGTTGCTGGGATTAAACTCAAGACATGAAATCTTGCTCCCACAAGTCTATCAATTAGCCAGCTTGAACTGAAAGCAATTTACCATAGGTCTTGTCGTCGTCATCATCATCATCAAGTGCCTTGCCACATGGCGTTGGTGATCATGGCATTCCATCTGTTTTTATCACTTGTTGCCTCAAGCACCTCTTCCCTCTTTGCCTTCAGCCATTTTGCAAGTCCGTCCAATATCTTCTCCCTGGGTCTACCTGGTGCTTACTTTCCCTCCAGCTTTCCTGTTGTGACCAGGTGCTCCAATTCCCCTTTCCTCATAAAATGGCCTATAAATGTTGCCTGTCTTTTCCTAAGCTTCCTTATTAATGATCTTCTTGTGTCTGCCTCCATCAAGACTGTCTCGTTTGTTTTCTTTGCTGTAAATGGAACTCTCAACATTCTTCTTTGAAACCACATCTCGGCTGCCTCAATCTTGTTCTGGCTTTGCTTGTTGATAGGTCTTGTAAAGGTCCACTTTCTCACAATTGTAAGATGGTGGAATGTTGTAAGAAAGTGGCTTGAAAAGAAAGGCCGCAACAGTCATCGTACATCTTTTGCAGTCTCTGGACAGTTTTTTTGTGCTATATCTCCCAATGATCTACAAACCCTAAGTTCTTGTAGCAAACTGTGTTTTCAGTCTGTTTTGGGCAACCCCTTTGTCTCTTTCCTGAAGAATGGACAATGCAATGTTTATTAAACTGTCTCGATCCAGTGTAGATCTTTGACACAGATACTTGCAGAGATACTGTGAGTAACAAACAATAATTAACTCCCTTAGCTGAAGAAAATCAAAAACACATGTTTGTGCTATTTTGTTATTGTTGTTGCTGCCTTTTGCGTACATGTATACTGGCAGGTGCCAGTTGGTAGAAAAATTATACTGGTCTTGTCTTATGAATTAAATACGTGTTCTTATGCTATTTTCGTGTATTTCTGGTTTCTGTTTGCTTGAAGACAAGCAGTTATTTTGATGAAGATTCTTCTTGGCAAAGTTACTTTGATAAAGATTTTGGCAAAATTCTCATTTTAGACAGGTTATCACTATGTCTTAATTGTCTGTCTCGATCTGAACTGGAGAATCCTGATTTTGATTTCAAACATCTACCAACTGAGCCACTTTTTCATTACTGAGGCTTCATTCTAATTGGTCTCTTGCTGTGTTTCTAAATCTTCTGCCTCTCAAACGGTTATGCGGCGAATTGAAATTATCTCTAGTCCACTACAGGATCTATTTTCAGATCCCTAAACACACGCACTCCAACTGACATAGTAGGAGTCTGATGTGGTTGTCAGAGAGAGAAAGAAAGAAAAAGAAAGAGAGAGAAGAAAGAAAGAAAGAAAGAGAGAGAGAGAGAGAGAGAGACGGGGCAGACAGTCGGACGGACAGACAGAAAGAAAGACAGACAGAATAGAGACAGAAAAAAAACATAGAACCAGAGAGAGAGAGAGAGAAAGAGACAGACAGACAGAGACAGAGAGACAAAGGGAGACAGACAGAGATGGAGAAAGAGACAGACAGAGAGAGACAGAGAGACAAGACAGAGAGACAGAGAGACAAAGAGAGACAGAGAGAGACGGAGACAGACAGAGAGAGACAGACAGAGAGAGACAGACACAGAGAGAGAAAGAGACAGACAGACAGACAGACAGAGACAGAGAGACAAAGAGAGACAGAGATGGAGAGAGAGAGAGAGACAGAGAGAGAGACAGAGACAGAGACAGACAAAGAGACGCAACAACCCCAAAGCTGCATGATGTCAGTTCAAAAGGAGGAAGCCACTCCAGTCTGTCTGGCAGGAAATGAAAATAACCTCCCTTTGCCAGATTCAATAGTAACATTTGAAAAGCGCAGCTCTTAGTCCATTTCTTTACAGACCCCACCCACCCATGTCATTGCCAACGCCTCTCTTAAGTCCTCCTTTACATCCAAAGGATTTTTTTACATCTGATGACAAATTAATAACGTTTTGCATTTCTTCGAATATTGGAACCTAAGTTATTTCTCTGTGTCTCTGTTTTATCCCTTTTATTGAGAGAGAGAGAGAGAGAGGAGAGAGAGAGAAGTGAGAGAGAGAGAGAGAGAGAGGAGAGGAGAGAGAGAGAGAGGGGGGGGTAGGAGACGGTAGAGAGAGACAGAGACAGAGAGAAGAGAAGGAGGGAGGAGAGAGAGGGAGTGTATGATAGTGTGTGTGAGACAGCGCGCGTGCGTAAGTGCGTGTGTGTTTGCCTCTAGCTCTGTGTGTGTAAGTGTGTCAGAAGATGGAATGTGTATGCTTGCTTGCTTGCTTGTATGATAGAAATTTTATTCCCAGCCTAACAGTGACTTTAAAAAAAACTTTCATTTTGAAGGGATTTGACGCCTTCTTCTTCTTCTTCTTCTTCTTCTTCTTCTTCTTCTTCTTCTTCTCTTCTTCTTCTTCTCCTCCTCCTCCTTCTCTCCTTGTTTACTAACTCTCTGTATAGTCATCGGTGTGTCGCACTAAAGAACTACTGACCATATTCCATGGCTCCGCTAGTCGTGTGCCAAAGCCTGGGTTCTGCAAATGGATTCTGTGTTCATTCCACAAGGTTGTCAATCCATCGTCTTCCCCTCCGTCTCCGTCCCTGGAGCATTGGTTAAGCAAGGCCACTGTCGCGTGTTACATGGTCATACCAATGCAGTTTTCTTTTCTTGCAGAACTTCATATTCTCCATGCACTGCTTGGTGGTTTGGCGCACTTGGTCATGTGTAATATCAGTGTGTTTGGTGTTTACTCTCTTATGATGGCACCTCATTTCCACGGCTAGGAATCATCTTTCAAATCCGCTGTGAAAATTCATGCCTTGCACGCATGCAGGAAGGTGGAATAACCAGTGCAGGTAAAAGCCTGGTCTTGTTTTTCATGGAGATCTTTTTGTCCTAGCATACAGGTTTCAGCCTGGAAAGTGCGGATGGCTGATACTGATGCTCTTTGCTGCCCTAAAGACGATTATTGATTTCGATCCTTCATTGTTAATGATGGATACCAGGTAAGTGAATTGATGAACAGTTCCTACTTTTCAGTCAAATGGACACTTACATTAGCGTGATTATGTTGTGGCTGACCATCAATATGGTCTCCTCGGTGCCGATTCCCGTGCCATATCATGTCGATGTTTCATCTTCTGTTTAACAAACTCAACGAATTCTTGCTTATTTCCTGCCAGACCGTCAATGTCATCTGCAAAGTGAAGATTCTTAATAATTATTCCTCCAATGCTGATTGTGCTGACATTATCTTCAAGTGCGCCAGTCATGATGTGCTTCAGGAATATGTTGAAAAGTGTGGGAGACAGAAGGCGGCCCTGACAAACTCCAACCGAAGTATGGAATCGCTATCCAATAGCACCCTGTGTAAGCACTGCGCGATTGCTTTGGATGTAGTTGCTGGATGGTGTTGATTATTTTTGCCCGATGTCAAATGTCTTCATGGTGGCCCACAGTTCTTCTTGCAAGATTATGTCAGACGCCATTTTGAAGTCTGTGAAGATGTGGTAGAACTCCCTCTTTGACAAATGAGCAAACTTTCAAACATCCATAAAAAGATATTCTTCGGAAGCCTGCAAAAAAATTATGTGCAATCTCGGAACAGAAAAGAGCGGATACTACACAAAAGTGACCAAGTGTGTGGGAAAATGTGAAATAAATTGTGAGGCTTGACCAGCTTAGGAAAGTTTGTTTGTTGCTCTGTTTGTTTAGCTCCGAAATGGCTTCCGTGGTCAAATGTGCTGTAAAGATCCTGAAATTGAAAGTGGTTTGTTTGTTTGTTTATTTGTTCATTTGTTTGTTTGTTCTCTCGTTTCTTTAATCAATCATTCAGGTGTGGAGTGTGTGGCTTTGTGGATACAGGAACTGCGTAGGATGTCAATCATCCAGGTTTGATTCTTGGTCCGACAAGGATTTTTCCCCACCTCCACAAAACCTTGAGTGTGGTCTGAGTACTTGTGTTTTTGCATAGGATGATAAACGAAGATCCACGTGCAAGCACTTACTTAGTGCATGTAAAAGATCCCCGGCACTGGAAAATTCTGTAGAAAACCCCACTAACATAGGTAAACAAAAAATGCACGTGCAGGGAAAAGGAAAAGGAAAAAAGTTGGTGGCGCTTACATGGCGACGTGCTTTGTCTGGGTACGGCGGCCCACATCTTACGCGGAAAAAATCACTGTGACACTAATCCAATGGAACTGTATCTTCTGCTGTCACTGAAAGTGCGTATTGAATGCAGGGAACTGAACCAAGCTCAGTGGAATCCTGTTTAGAGATGTTGTATCAAAAGGCTTTTCCTTTTCCTTGTCATTCCGTTGCAGCCAGCAAGTTTTTGCAGATCATAGAGAAAAGGTTTGCGAATAGCAAGACCGGATCCTTCGTCTTGACGATTTTTGGGTGACCAGAGATGTGAAATCAGGCAGAGTAAACTCTCTCTCTCTCTCTCTCTCTCTCTCTCTCTCTCTCTCTCTCTCTCTCTCTCTCTCTCTCTTCTCTCTCTCTTTCTCCTCTCTCTCTCTCTTTTTGTCTCTGCCCCTGAAATAATCCTGCGCGAAAATAGGTTTCAGCAGGTATGTCTGTTTGAATGTCAC
Organism: Monoplex corrugatus; assembly: GCA_030674185.1. NCBI lineage: Eukaryota > Metazoa > Mollusca > Gastropoda > Littorinimorpha > Ranellidae > Monoplex > Monoplex corrugatus. Next base: position 50,926,858 of record JAPXFY010000014.1, on the reverse strand, counting down.
AAGGCAGTTTGGAGTTTGGAAATTTGCTTAATGGGGATTTATCTTGCTGTGCTATTTCCATATGCGCTCCAACTATATCTGCCAGTTATTATCTGACAAACTATTGATCCTGCACGAAACCCTACGCTGAAAAACATCTTGAGATGGGGAAGGGAGGTGGTGGTGGGGAGGGAGGCTGCAGGATCTTTTGAAACATTGAACTGACCCCATCAGAATAATGGAGCTTTAAGATGGTCAACGAACAAGCAAATTTTATGTTGCGGGGAACAAATGAAGGAGGACAGGATCGTTTTCAATTTAAGACATCCGATCTTGAGTTGACGGCTCTGTCAACAAGATCCCGCGTAACAAAGTGGCTTTCTTAGCTCAGTTGTGGCAAACAAGATAAATCTACCCTCGGACACTGGTAAGGATTGCTCAATACCTTTTGCCGAGGCTGGAAAATTCATTTTAAAGAGAATAGTTACCCACGATCTATGGACATTTTTACACACACACACACACACACACACACACACACACACACACACACACACACACACACACACACAACACACACACACACAACACACACACACATATATATATTATGTAGTAATAAATATATATATATTATATATATGTGTGTGTATGTTGTGTGTGTGTGTGTGTGTGTGTTGTGTGTGTGGTGTGTGTGTGTGTGTGTGTGTGTGTGTGTGTGTAAAACTCATCTTACCATTTTTAAATCAGAATTGATTTATCTATTATATTTTTCATTTTAGACGCGATTGACACTTTGCGAGTGTATAATTTAGCATGTAATATCACTTCGGGAAATTGAAAATAAGACGATAAAGACTCGAAATAAAGAAACATCCCAGTTGACGTAACGTTGACCCATTTCCAGCTATTTCAAGCCATACCTAGGATTGGCTGGCTACGTTCTTAGCCTCCTTTCTCATACATATCTTACTCTGTGTGACGTGGGAGGAATTCGCAGAGAAACGCTCTTGCATCCTTTCTGAAGCGTGTGCCATAGACAAAGGGCTAATCATATAACAACATGTGTAAATGCACTCTGGGGTGAAAATTACCCATTTGCACGTTCCATCACACAGTTTGGATCCTAAAGACTAAGGAGACAAATGATGACAGGTTGAAAGTACACACATTCTCTTTTGATTAGTGCGATGGAAACATTAGATGTCCCCAGTGCTCGACAGTTCCCGAAATTTTGATGGAACTGTATTTTCTATTTGAATGTCAAGCATACGCTTATTTACAAAGAGATACTTGCCTTTGAGCGGAGATAATCATGAATCACCTTGTGTATCATATATACAATCAAATTATTCATGCTCATAAAACACACACACACACACACACACACACACACACACACACACACACACACACACCACGAGGCACATGCTCTTTCTCTCTGTCTGTCTGTCTGTCTCTTCTTCTGTCTCTCTCTCTCTCTCTCTCTCTCACTCACACACACACACACACACACACACACACACACGCCCGCACACGCGCTCATGCACTCACGCACTCACGCACACAAATGCACACACATACATACACACACCCATAGGTACACTCGCCCACACACATGTACACACACACACACACACACACACACACACACACACAGATACACACACACAGACACATACACACACGCGCGCGCGTGCGCAGACGCAAGCACACACACAAAGATACACAACAGTTGACTGTTTCGATGCAATTTAATATAAAAAAATAGTGACACATTAATACATATCACACATCACTTCACAGCATCTCTTGCCCCTCAGTAATATCCCCCTTCCCCCTTCACTTTCTCTCTCTTCTTCCACCATTCTCTTCCCATCCCAACCTATTGTCTCTTCCCCAAGTTCACTAACTATGAACAAAAGCACTACTAAAGCAAAACACCATAACTGATACAGAAAGCTTGTCAACCCTGTGTCTTTAACTACGAAACCGCAAATGGCAACTGAAAATTCAACAACAGTGCTCTAGCTGGCACCGACTACAATTCTTAATCAGTAAATAACAATGCCATCGCGTATAGAAAAGAACATGCACAAGCTAACCAATAGAGATCACAGCCCTCTGGATCGTGTTCATCAATTTAATCAGAATAATTTCATTCCTATAGCACTAACGTTTCATGTCAAAAAAACATTTTTATAAACGCATGTTAAAAAAAGAAAAAAAGAAAGAAAAAGACAGGGATGTGTTGAGATTGGAATCGTCGCTTTCGGACAGTCCCATAAAGGTTTCTCCAAAATGATTCAGTTCCAGTCTCTTTTTTGTTCATTTGTTTGTTCAAGACATTACTCCGCGTTCGGAATACATTCCACACGCTCCAATACAGCAATTGCTATGTGATGGAGATTAAAAAAAAAATGATGATGATAACAATATTAATAGACATGGTCATAATAATGATAATAATGACAATAATAATGACAAGAACAATAACAACAACAACAACAATATAATATAATATAATAAATAATAATAACAATAATAATGATAATAATAATAGTAATAATAATAGTGATGATAATAATAATAATAATAATAATAATCGACGAGAATAGGACTGGAAGCCAGGCACGCCCGAAGACCTCCAGGGATTAGCATTCCACCGCCTTAACCACACGGCCATCTAGCCTACAAATGTGTCAGCAATTATCTTGGGGACTTCTACAGCATGCCAAAAAAAAATCCTCTGCTTGGGACAGGTCTTGGTATGCCAGGAAGATGTGAGATAAAATCTTTTTTTCAAACACCACCAAACATCACCGCAATGGTGGGCAGATGAGACAGGCAGTAAAATAGGTTTGTTATTTTGTTATGCAGGTTGGGAGCAAACTTGAGATATCTGATCTTGAGTTCGAGACTGTATCAAACGGGCCAGGCTGATTTTTTTTACCTGAATCCAACCAGCCAAAACACAGACAAGCAAACGTACACAGACATACATGCATACATACATACAACAGACAGACAGACAGACAGACAGAGACAGACATAACCCTAACGCTATCCTTTACCTTCATGGCTTTGTTTTGTGTGAGTCTACGTCATAGTAGTTTGGCAGTTGTTGGTTGTTGTTTTTTTCTTTTTTTCTGCAATATAAAATCCCAATACACCCCCCCCCCCCCCCATTATCACCAAGAAAAATCAAACCTTGTAGACACTCTCACTTTTTGTATTATTTTTGTCAGTTATCTGCTTTCCCCAGATTATGCCCTGTCCATTTACATGCACTCTCATTAATGCTTGCTACGTCTGAGCTCTGTATCGAATGTGATAAAGATTCGTTAAAAAATACAAACCGCCCCCTCTCTCTTCCCTCCCTCCGATCCTAACCCTAAATCCCAGCTCGTTTGAGATTGTTAAAAAAGGCCTTATACTAATTGAGCATGTAAGATTATGATTTAAATTTCTGCTACGTTTGATGCAGAATTATCTTCAAAATGCTGAAAACATACAGATCAACAAGGAATTCATTGGTGACAAAAGTTACTTGTTTTTAGCTAGTGTTACCAAAGAAGATTGCGAAATGGAGAAAAAACATTTTTTCACATTTACAAAATACGGAACTTATTCACTGACATAGACTTGCACAAAAAAGAGACCTGTTCACCCATCAACAATAATACCTTGTTAAAAAATGGCAAACTCGTATTCATTATGATATAAAAAGTTATCAGCATGGCTACTTCTTATTTCGTAATTCGTTAGTAGTGCTACCATCCCGAACACAACAGATCGCTAGGGGCGGATAGCCGATGGCCTTCACATCTGAAAGTTTTAGCTGTGAAATACGCCCTGCTCACCTGGACGAACAAGTAGTCCCAGACCAATGAAGATGGTTATTGTCAGGGTGAGGTCGAGTGGCACCTGGCTATGCTAAACCTCAAAAATATCTTACAAGTCGTGCGACAGAGCCATCGGGAGGAAAAGGGCCTCCTAAAAAGTCCCAGCTCCCTAGCACTCACAGGGCAAGATTTTTGGCCACGAGCTGAAGGTGGGTTAACCCAAACAGAAAACCAATAGAGCTGAAGTCAGGGGCACCAGGCCCACAGGTGATTCCTGACAAACCATGATACCATGCCAGAAAACAGCCAGTATGACACACACATTGAAGCGTTCTTTAACAGTTACGCTTACGCTTTGATTCAAATTTCACTACCATCGATGATTAAAAGGTTGTGAAAGTACTGCTGATATGATTTTACTTTCTGGGGCATTGTGGCCCTAACTCCAGTCAGGCTCATTTTACATTACGCACTGAAGTCTATGCTTTAATAAAAAACAAAACGTACAATTTTTGTGAAAAAAAATATCCATAATAAGCTGAGAACACTTTTCTGACACATTTGGTTCACATACAAAGGAACACACATAAACATACCCAGCGACTGTGTCTGACTTATAAGAAACAATGTCCCTTTAAAAGAAGGATTATGAATATATAAATTATTTATCTCCAAACAACAAATGTAACAGACTGAATGCTTTCACCCAGCCGACAGGTTTTCACGTAACAACATCTTGCCCAGCAGTGTCCATGTCAGTGCTGTGTTAACAAGTGCCGTTTGCATTTGGAGGTACAGCGATATGTCCAGTCTCTCCATCATCTGATGTGGTTATGAATGCATCAATATATTTTTTTCTAAAACACGAAATATGGACAATAACATAACCAAAAATAAATAAACAAAAAGCATTTTAGATATGTACAAATATACAAATATAATACACAGCGTTACGTATTCCAAAAATATACGCAATCCCATATAGTCAAACTCAAAGTGAATAATCTAAACTAGCAAAAACCACGATCAAAAACTGTTTTTTCTATTACAAATATGATTAGAAACGAATCATTACCAAATCAGAACTGAAAGCAAACACACACAAAAATTAAACAAACAAAATTATATGCTACAGATAGATACAAAACTATTGTATCAATAAAGATACTGTTCAACTTATCTCAACATATCCTGTTAATCTACACATAATCAACCATATGAAGTATTTATTGTACACACAAAACCGCAAACCAAGCACATCTTTATTGAACTCAACCCAGACAAAAAGCAAATACACTGTATAGGATGCTTACACCACGAAAGATGATTCAGTTTAATATTTTACAGAAAAAAAACATACATATCACCAGGAAACTATGTACATTTTTATCAATCAAAATTCACCTTTCGTATCGCACAGTAAATAATCAGTTCAGTTATCTTTATATGTGAGCAAAGAGCTATTGATCAATTACGTAGGCAATCAGTCGATTAAAACATTAATTAAACTCTGGCGGAAACATCAAAGAACTCATATTCTTTTATCATATTTTATTCATTTCTAAATCAGCAAAAAGGACAACTGTAGTATACATCACTATTAGTTAGATGAATCAGGGAAAACATTAACACCCTGATAAAACCAAAGGAGACAGAACGAAAGAAAATTAAAGAAAACAAGTTGACGATTTCAACAAGAGATTAGAATGTGAGGAAAAAAAAGTACGAATAAACTCACTGGAGATGAATAATACCACAAAAAATAAAGAAAAAAAGATATTTAATATTTTGTTTTCAAAACCTCGGTGGAATGCAATTTGCAAATTTTAAGTTTCTTTGGTACTGTGTCGTACTTCAGTGAAACTGTTTATCGATTTTGAAGGGAAAGAAAGAGAGAGAGAAAGAGAGAGAGAGAGAAAGAGAGAGAGGAGAGAGAGAGAGGCAGACAGCGAGAGAGAGAGAGAGAGAGAAAGAGAGAGAGAGAGGAGAGAGAGAGAGGCAGACAGCGAGAGAGAGAGAGAGGAGAGAGAGAGTGGATAGATAGATAGATAGACAGACAGAGACAGATAGATAGAAAGATAGATAGATAGATAGATAGATAGGTGGGTAGGTAGGTGGTTAGATAGATAGATAGATAGACAGACAGACAGACTGAAAGAGTGATTTTGTCTCTGGGCGACCACAGCACTCTCACTTTCGTCTTTTGTCTTTGTTCAAGCTTTTCCTAGATAGGTTTCGAGAATCTTCCTCGATTTGGAAGGCGAAAGCACCACCGTCACTAAAACATTGTCAAAGCATCACCTTCAATGAAGTGTTATTTTGCCATTCATATTTCGAACCTGGTGCATTGCAATCGACTGCAGACACACACAAAAACCCACCTACTTATCATCATATACACAATCTAAATGAGATCCTTAATTTAATCAATATAACACTCATAAGTTATCGACAATTTTCGATAAAGTTGAATTTATATCCACAGACAAACAACTAAGCAGACAGGCAGGCAGACAGACAGACAGACAGACAAGGAAGCAAATTAACAAAGAAACGAACAATCAAACACCAGCTCACAATATATGTATTCCCGAAAGCCATGAACGGAGAGGCAAATCATTTAAGATAACCTTGCCCCAACAAATGTTCACTAAAACAGAAGGGAACCATCAATGGCGTAAACAAATTGAATTGCAGTTCAAGTATTGCTATCGCTGTAAAATTATTGCATGAGAAAAAATGCAGCCACGATTGCCACTACTTCACTGCTTATGTCCAGCAGTGTACCTTAAAGCAACGGCAATTATAGTATAGAGTTATAGCATTTCAAAAATCAGACAGATTATGCATAATAATATATGGTTGAATAAAGTATAAAGAAAGTCTCTCTTTGTAGAAGTTAACAACATAAGTCTCACAGTACACAAAGCCTTCAACGTTTGTACCAGTATTGCTTTGGATTATTAATTGTATTTGTTATGCAAAGGGTAAGAAGATTGAATAGAAATAGAAAGGAACTGAACATTCGAGAACAGACGTAATAATGCAATCAGACAAATCCGCTCTTTTATATGACTTTTGCTTTTATCTCTCTTTCTCTTCTGCTTGTAAAAGAATAAATAAATGACCAAGAGCAAACAAACAGATAAGCAAATACACAATAACATTTTTTTTCTTTCCATTTTTCCACTATTGATATGTTTTCACTCCCACCCTTTATTTTCTAGACATCAGAGTCACACAGATAAAGAAATACATAGATAAATGTATAATAAGTGAATGAATAGATAAATAAAATAAATGAATAAATCCATAGAGACACAAATTAACAAATCCATAAATAAACGAAAGGTGAGCATTTTTTGCT
>JAPXFY010000014.1:50912167-50914667 GCA_030674185.1 Monoplex corrugatus | reverse complement strand
AGAAAGCTGCTGGATAGGGTGAAGGAATCAAAGGGTTAAAGTTTTTGCTTTGCTAGCATGGCTGACAATGCAGGATGCCGATGGACAGGGTGCGGAAGTCAACAGGTTAAACCACACTGCATGTAAGAAACTGAGAGACTGATACACAGAAAGATAGAGACAGACAGACAGGTAGGTAGGCAGACAGAGATACAGACAAAAATGGATTGACAGATGAAAACAGAGATATGAAGAGACAGAAAATCACAGAAAGATGGACAGACAAATAGAAATAGAAAACATCATCATCATCATCTTCATCATCATCATCAACAACAACAACAACAACAACAGCAGCAGCAGCAGCATCAACAACAACAACAACAACAGCAGCAGCAACAACAACAACAACAACAGCAGCAGCAGTAACACAACAACAACAGCAGCAGCAGCAGCAATAACAGCAATTACAATAACAGCAACAACAATAACAGCAACACAATAACAGCAATAACAGCAACAACAATAACAGCAGCAACAGCAGCAACAACAACAACAACAACAACAGCAGCAGCAACAACAACAACAGCAGCAGCAGTAACAACAACAACAACACAGCAGCAGCAGCAATAACAGCAACAACAATAACAGCAACAACAATAACAGCAACAACAATAACAGCAACAACAATAACAGCAACAACAATAGCAGCAACAACAATAACAGCAACAACAATACAGCAATAACAGCAACAACAACAACAGCAGCAACAACAACAACAACAACAACAGCAGCACAACAACAACAACAGCAGCAGCATAACAACAACAACAACAGCAGCAGCAGCAGCAATAACAGCAACAACAATAACAGCAACAACAATAACAGCAACAACAATAACAGCAACAACAATAACAGCAATAACACAACAACAATAACAGCAACAACAATAACAGCAACAACAATACAGCAACAACAACAACAACAACAACGGCAGCAGCAGCAGCAGCAACAACAACAATAACAACAACAACAAAACGAAGCAAGGAAGCAGACCAGACAATTACACACATACATGTAGACAAACTTTCAGGAACAGAAGACTGACAAGTGGAAACAGACGCAAAAAGACAGAAAAACACAGTGTCAGGAACAAGTCTGATGATTATTTGGAAATGTGACAGATATCTGGAAGAAGTGATATAGAACTACCAAACAAAGGGAGACTGACCACTCTGCGTAATGTGGAGTGACCTTTCTTGTGAAAAGTGAGCGGGTTTAAACAGTTGGTGAACTGTGATTTTCAAATTGGAAAGTCAGAGAGCTAAATGAGTTTGAGAAGACAGAACGTGCTTCTGGTATGTCTGTGTGGTACTGTTGAGTGCTGTAGTGTTGATGGATCCTGGATCCACTTGGCAGTCAAGGCAGTAAGTTATCATGACTGGTTTATAGTGTGAATAGTTTCACATGCCATCACTTAATCTGTAGTAAGCTGTTTAAGAAGATATTGACTGCCAGGGAGGTTTGCAAATAAGATTTAGAGGTCAAAGGATCTGTCATATTTACATTGTGACCAGAAGAAATTTGAGATAACTAAAATTGGATTTTGAGCAAAATGCTTTTTGTATTTAATATAAACGAAACAGGATTTTGAAAATAGAAATGTTTTGATGTATGAGTCATTTCGGATATACAGAGCTATACGTAGATACAGAGCTATGAACAGACAAACACATGCAGATCAACAGACAGACTGAAAACAAACAAATAAAAAAGACCACCAATAACAAACAAGCAGTCAGAGAGATATGTTGTTTGTTTTCACAGAAGTCAAGGCTGTACAATTGTACTGGCTGTACAGCACGTTCAAATCCTATTGTTACTTTCGTATTCCTGGGTGGTAAATGACTTTTGCAGGCATTCAATCCATAGCCACAGACTAACAGCACACAAACACTCACACGCCCACGTACGTGCAGCTTTATAACTGTGAGTGTGAGCGCCTGTAGGCACGAGTCAGTTTTCCTCATCAGGACAGGGTGGTACTGACATTTTCTGTCTAAACTTGTCTCGTGCATTGTTTGCTCAGTAATGTGATAGTATTTTCTCACCTGTCTTTTTGAAATCTTGGGAAACCTTTACTAACTGCGAAACAAAAACAAAACAAAACAAAAAAGCCACCCCCAAAACAAAACAAAACAACAAAACACAAAACAGAAAAAAACTAAAGAGAAACATCGGCATGGTTTACCCACTATTAGCAAACATCTGCTCTATTTTAAGAGTGAAGTCACTTTCTATGATATGTCTGTGTTAGTATCTATGCTGTATTCATCGCATGTATAGGTATGCATGTATGTGTATTATATCCATTTGTACACATGAATTGTATATACAGATACACATACACAGACACACATATATAAATATATATATATATATATAATATATATATATATATATCATATATATATAATAAATATAAAACATACATGCATACGTACATATGTATGTACACATA
>JAPXFY010000014.1:50887167-50909667 GCA_030674185.1 Monoplex corrugatus | reverse complement strand
GAAATTGTCTGCAAAAAAAATTGCCTCCAGGTTTGGTTTGCTATTCCACATGAACCAACACGCAAAAGACCACTATGTCTGCTCACTGATCAGAGTGACAGGAGAGTAAGTCATCATTTTTATCAGTAGCAGTCAATCAATGACGGCAAAAGCAGTAGCAGGAACGTAAACAGCAGCATCAACAGCACCGGTACCAACATTAATAGCAGTAACAGCAGCAGTACAACAAAAGCAGCAGTTGCAGCCGTAGTAGCTGTAGCATCACGGCAGACACACACACACAAAAACAGAAACAGAAACATCAATACCCACAGTAGCAATAGCATCAGCAGTACATAAACAGAAGCAGCAGCAGTAATCGTAAAATGGTAATAGTAGTAGTTAGTAGTAATAGTAGTAATTAGTAGCAGTAGTAGTGGTATAAGTAGTAGCAGCTGCAGCAGAAGTAGTAGTAATAGTAGTAGCAATAGTAGAAGCAATAGTAGTTAATTGTAGTAATAATAGTAGCAGTAGTAGAAGTAGTAGTAGTACTTAATTGTAGTAATAATAGTAATATTAGCACTGTGATCTTATTATTCAAACAGTTGTCCACAAAAGTCAAGACAAAGCCGTTTGGAAGAGGGTGGCGGTGTCAAAGAGTGCAGCAGCCAACACTGAACCCAGTGACGCCAACAGGGGAGACAGGTGAGCAGCACAAACAGCAGTAGCACTAGAGCCGTAGCACTAGTAGTAGTAGTAGTAGTAGTAGAAGTAGTAGTAGTAAAAGCAGTAGCAGCAGCACACTGTAGTAGTAGTAGCAGTAGCGATACCAAAACTACAAAATTCAAGCCTTGTGATTGTGACAATTTTACGAGTAGCAGTAATAAAAATAATAATTACAATATTTATATAGCGCAAAATCTTGATAAAATCAAATCTAAGCACTGAAACAGACACACACACACACGCACGCACGCACACACACGCACGCACGCACGCCACACACACGCACTCACGCACACACACACGCGCGCGCGCGCGCACACACACACACACACACACGCACACACGGCTATAAATGGGGAGAAAGAATAAAAGCAATGGAAAATTATAGAGAGCATATTATATACAATTATATATTGCAGTGTGATTCCCCTCCGAGTGGAGACAGGCTGCAGAGGGGATTGAGTGAGGTCAGGATTTTATGCAGAGAGAAAAGGTGAGTTTTGAGAGCGGACTTGAAGGAGACAAAAGTAGGTTGCTGACGGACTGAGAGAGGAAGTTTGTTCCAGGAGAGTGGACCAGAAACAGAGAAGGCTCGTGGACCATAGGTATTGAGCTTAGTGCGTGGAAAGCGAAAAGTCAGAGGATCGGAGGCAGAGCGGAGGGTACGTGAGGGAACATAGATCTCAAGTAGGCTTGACAGGTAATCGGGGGCTGCATTATTGAGGCTTTTGTAGCACATGGTGTCTAGTTTGTACTGTATGCGCTTTGATACAGGGAGCCAGTGAAGTTGTGCCAGGAGAGGAGATATGTGGTCAGCTTTTTTCTTTTTGAGTACAAGGCGTGCAGCATTGTTTTGAATGCGCTGTAGGATGTGAGTGGTGGAGGCAGGAAGACCGGACAGGAGTGAATTGCAATAGTCAATGCGAGACATTATGAAGGAGAGAACGAGTTTTGCAGTTGTTTCACAGAGAGATACTTCCTGATCAGGTTTATACGATGGAGGTGATAGTAGCAAGATCTGGCAGTTTGAGAAACAAAGTTGTTCATGGAGAGGGTAGAGTCAATGCAGACACCAAGGTTTTTAGCTGAATCAGAAATTGGGACTGATGTGTTACATAATGGGAGAGAAAGAGGAGGCAGCTGAGAAAGTTTCTGATGGGTGCCAAAGAGGATAGCTTCTGTCTTGTCGTCATTAAGCTGAAGTTTGTTGTATGTCATCCAATTTTTAATGTCCGAGTAACACTCAGTGGTGCGAGTCAGGAGGCGCTGTATATTGTCAGGTGAGTCACTGTCTTGAAGTTGGGTGTCATCAGCATAGAAGTGGTGTTTTATAGAGTGGGAGTTGATGATGGTGGACAGGGGGGAGGTGTAAAGAGTGAAAAGAGCAGGGCCAAGGACAGATCCTTGTGGAACACCACAGGTCAGGTATGCAGGTTGAGAACAGTTTGTTTTCTGTTTGATAGATATGAAGTGAACCAGGAGAGAGCAATGTCAGAGATGCTAAAAGTATGATGAAGTCTAGAAAGAAGAATACCATGATGAATGGTATCAAAGGCTGCAGACAGATCAAGGCGTGTGAGGAGAGAGACTTTGCCAGTATCAGTTGCAAGGAGGAGATTGTTGAGAATGTGTAGCAAGGCAGTTTCAGTGCTATGGCACTGGCGGTAGGCTGACTGGAAAGGATTGAGGAGAGTAGTGTGAATTGTAGTTATAGAACAGCATCATTATCAGCAACGTTATAAAAAAAAAGAAAAAAAAGATTTTTGATTAAGGAATCATTCTGAGGTTGTCTTCACAGCTGACAGAGCATACACATCCCCAGTGATCAGACCTAACTTGGTCTGACCTTTGTTGACCTGACCTGACCTGACCTTGAGGGCCCTGACCTTGACCTTAAACCCAGAGATTCCAGAGCTATAGAAAGGTAACCAGCCCTGCTCTGTATACACAGGAACCTGTCACGTGAGGGTGACGAATAGCTCTTGCAATATTAGCAGCACCCTGCACGAAGCACGAACCACAATAACCCGCACAGCAATTCGACACTGTCAATCATTCCTTCGCTGATAGGGAAGGAACGTTAGTTTCCCCCTCTACCCACACCCTCCCCAAACACACCGCCTTTCCACCACTCCCTGCTCCCCCTCCCCCTCAATCCCTATTAACTTTCTCTTTCTACATCCCCTGGTCTGACAGTCCCTGCCTTCATCACTCTTTCTGTGTTAGTCTGGCTTCTCCTCCTCTTGTGAAGCCACGGGAGACCTTTGTACAAATACAAGTGTTACTCTGACGTAATTCGCAGGTATAATTATAGCTCTGACGTAATTTGCTAATGTGATTATCACTCGGGTTTAAGTTTCAAGAATCATGCATTTGGGGGAAAAGTGCATTCCTCTTTTAAAATGACATTTTCAATCTGGCATACGTTCTTGTAAAAAAACATACATACATTCCTTTCATTAACACTGTAAAAAAAATGACACATTCTGGTTTCCTTAACATTATATTTGTCACAATCTATTCTAATATAAAAGCCGACCTCATACTATTTTAAGATTAAAACAATTGGACTATACTTTCTTTTTAAGCGTCAGTATTCGAGTCAAGTATTCTTGAAAATGATCATGACCATAATTTTTTATGTTAAAAAAAACAACATTACCGTGATATTTTGCCTTATTTGGTATTTAGTATCTTATTTCTTTTAATATTTACATGTTTCTTTTCGGTCAGAATGAATTTATCGAGTGAAATTTGGGATGATTTCCCCAAGGAGAGCACGTCAGTGCGATGCATCACCATCTATTTTTATGTTCTTATATTTATGTGCGTGTAGTCCTGTTTACACAATGACAGTGGATTTTTTTCTCTCTAAAAATTGGCGAGGATAATTCTTTGTTGTTGTGGGATCTTTAACGTGCACAGACTGCATGATGCACATGTGACTTCAGTTTCTCATCTCACCCAAAAGACAAGCACCTACACCACTATCTAAGATCCAAAGGAAGGGTGAGAAAAATTCCGTCAGGTATGATCCGATCCCGGATATCTCATGTCCTAGGCAGTTGCCTTAACCGCTAGGCCACACACAGTCCCTCAATCTTTTGCACCGTTTCCATTTCATTTCCCCACACATCAATCTTTTTCTAACTCTCCAGTTTCATTTTCTCAAAATAACGTCTTCGTGGGCAGAATGAATTTCGTATACACTGACGCCATTGATTATAGTACGATGGGGAAGATCCAAAATGATCATGGCACATAACGAATGCGTTACCAGACTCGAATTCTTTAAGATGAAGTCTAGTGCCATGAATCACGATGTAGTAGAAGTGCCATGAAAGCACTACCATACTGTAGTTCTTTAAGATGTATCCTAGTGACATGATTTATGATATAGTCCTAAGTGCCATGAAAGCACTACCGTACTGTAGTTCTTTAAGATGTATCCTAGATGACATGATTTATGATATAGTCCTAAGTGCCATGAAAGCACTACTATACTGTAGTTTTTTAAGATGTATCCTAGTGACATGACATGATTTATGATATAGTCCTAAGTGCCATGAAAGCACTACTATACTGTAGTTCTTTAAGATGTATCCTAGTGACATGACATGATTTATGATATAGTCCTAAGTGCCATGAAAGCACTACGTACTGTAGTTCTTTAAGATGTATCCTAGTGACATGACATGATTTATGATATAGTCCTAAGTGCCATGAAAGCACTACTATACTGTAGTTCTTAAGATGTATCCTAGTGATATGAATTATGATTTAGTCCTTATTGTCATGAAAGCACTACCGTACTGTATTTCTTAATGAAGTTTAGTGTCATGAAAGCACTACCATATTGAAGTTCTTTAAGATGTATCCTAGTGACATGAATTTATGATATAGTCCTAGTGCAGTGAAAGCACTACCATACTGTAGTTGTTTAAGATGAAGTTTAGTGCCATGAAGCACTGCTATACTGTAGTTCTTTAAGTGAGTTCAGTGCCATGAAAGCACTGCTATACTGTAGTTCTTTAAGATGAAGTTCAGTGCCATGAAAGCACTACCATACTGTAGTTCTTTAAGATGAAGTTTAGAGCCATGAAATCATGATGTAGTCCTTAGTGCCATGAAAGCACTACCATACTGTAATTCTTTATAGTGAAGTTTAAAGTGCCATGAAAGCACTACTATACTGTATTTCTTTAGATGAATTTAGTGCCATGACATCATTGATTAGTCCTTAGTGCCATGAAAGCACTACCATACTGTAATTCTTTAAGATGAAGTTAGTGCCATGAAGCACTACATACTGTAATTCTTTAAGGTGAAGTTTAGTGCCATGAAAGCACTACCATACTGTATTTCTTTAGATGAAGTTTAGTGCCATGAAAACACTACTATACTGTAGTTCTTTAAGATGAAGTTTAGTGCCATGAAAGCACTACATACTGTAGTTCTTTAAGATGAAGTTTAATGCCATGAATCATGATGTAGTCCTTAGTGCCATGAAAACACTACTATACTGTAGTTCTTTAAGATGAAGTTTAGTGCCATCAATCATGATTAGTCCTTAGTGCATGAAACATACTATACTGTAGATTCTTTAAGATGAAGTTTAGTGCCATGAAAGCACTACTATACTGTAGTTCTTTAAGATGAAGTTTAGTGCCATGAAAACACTACTATACTGTAGTTCTTTAGATGAAGTTTAATGCCATGAATCATGATGTAGTCCTTAGTGCCAGGAAAGCACTACCATACTGTATTTCTTTAAGATGAAGCTTTAGTGCCATGAAGCACTACATACTGTATTTCTTTAAGATAGTTTAGTGCCAGGAAAGCACTACCATACTGTATTTCTTTAAGATGAAGTTTAGTGCCAGGAAAGCACTACCATACGTATTCTTTAAGATGAAGTTTAGTGCCAGGAAAGCACTACCATACTGTATTTCTTTAAGATGAAGTTTAGTGCCAGGAAAGCACTACCATACTGTATTTCTTTAAGATGAAGTTTAGTGCCATGAAGCACTACCATACGTATTCTTTAGATGAAGTTTAGTGCCATGAAAGCACTACCATACTGTATTTCTTTAAGATGAAGTTTAGTGCCAGAAAGCACTACCATACTGTATTTCTTTAAGATGAAGTTTAGTGCCAGAAAGCACTACCATACTGTATTTCTTTAAGATGAAGTTTAGTGCCATCAATCATGATGTAGACCTTAGTGCCATGAAAGCACTACCATACTGTAGTTCTTTAAGATGTAGTCTAGTCCTTAGTGCCATGAAAACACTATCAAACTAGAGTTCTTTTAGATATAGTCTAAGTACCATGAATCATAATATAGTCCTTAGTGCTATGAAAGCACTAACAAACTCGAGTTCTTTGAGATGCATGTAGCTCTAGTCTCTGGGAAGTCTGCATAACGCACAACCATCCTCAATTTCTTTAAGATGCATGATTAGTGTCAGGAAAGTATACATAACGCACACACAAACCCGAGTACTTTAAGATACAGTCCTAGCACCATAAAAGTCTACAAAATGCACAACCAAACTCTGTTTTTTTAAGATGCAGTCTCAGTGTCATGAAAGTCAGTGGGAGCAAGCGATGCAAACTGTTTTCATATATTCACGAAGAGAGTTCAACCAAAAACAAGATATGCTGTATGCACACAACACACACACACACACACACACACACACACACACACACACACACACACACACACCACACACACACACACACACACACACACACACACACACACACACACGCACCACTTCTCCTTCTGACTAAAAGCAGAGGAAAAAAGAACAGAAATGAGGTGTGTGGGAAAATGGTACCGGTGGATACTCGTATGACTGTGTGGCGCCAGATGTGTGTGTGTGTGTGTGTGTGTGTGTGTGTGTGTGTGTGTGTGTGTGTGTGGTGTGTGTGTGTGTGTGTGTGTGTGTGTGGTGTGTGTGTGTGAGTGTGTGTGTGTGTGTGTGTGTGTCTTTCTGTCTGTGATGTGTGTATCTATGTGCGTGTGTGTCTGTTTGTCTGTCTGTGCGTGTGTGTATGTCTGTCTGTGTGAGTGTGTGTGTGTGTGAGTTGAGTGAGTTTGTGCGCATAAATATTATGTAATCCAAAACAAGTGTGACTGCCCGTGTTCAAGCAAACAGGAACCAGAAAAAACACGAAAGAAGAATACGAACGCGCAGTTAATACAACAAGACAAGACAGGCGCAAAAAAATCGGCCAACTGGCCTTTGTCAAGCGTAAGATTACAAACAAACAAACAGATGCAAAACATTTCTCACATTGGACACAGCAACAGGGAAGTTTCAGTCCTTTTCTTACAATTTTTGTATCTGGTGTTTGTTTGTTTGTAATCTTTCGCTTGACAACGGCCAGTTGGCCAAAAAATTTGCGCCTGTCTTGTCTTGTTGCATAAATTATATGTCTACGTGCACGCACGCGTGCTTGCATGTTATGATGTCAAAAATGTGTTCAACTGTTTTTGGCTGACTAATTAACTGACTGATTCACTGGCTTGTTGGTTAACTGACTGACTTATTTTAGTTATGTTAACTACCGAATACAATATTTGAATATGTGCGGTGAGTGTATGGCAGTGTATATACCTCTCTGTCTGTCTCGCGTACAAACAAGTTTTCGGTATTCCTTTGCTTCTGTATGAGACGATTTTGAATATTTGAAAGATGTGGTGTCGAAACATGATGCTACAGAAGACGAACCACTTTGTGTAATGTGGAGTGACTTTCCTATGAAAAGTGAGATGTGTTGAAAAACCGTGGTTCTGAATTCTGAAACCAGAGACCTATGGTTCTGAGAAGGCTGGACGTGTTCCTGGTCTGCCTGTTCTAAGGGGTACTCAAGAGTACAGTATAGCTGACGGACTCCGGATCCAATTGAAAGCCATGGCAGTAGTTCACTGTTATTGGTCTGAAGTGTAAAGAGTTTCATATGAGACTACTTAGTCTGTACTATGCTCTCTATAAAGAAGAAGATATTGAGTGCCAGTTATTTTTGTAAAAAGAAAAAACTTAAGAAGTCGAAGCATTTATGATATAGAAGCTGTGACCAGAAGAGATCTGAAGTATTTAATGTTGAAGAAGATGGTGTGTGTGTATGTATGTGTGTGTATGTGTGTGTGTGTGTTTGTGTGTGTGTGTTTGTTTGTGTGTGTGTGTTTGTTTCTTTCTTTGTTTGTGTGTGTGTATATGTGTGTGCATGTATGTGTTGTGTGTGTTTTTGTGTGTGTTTGTGTATGTGTTTGCGTGTGTGTGTGTTTGTTTGTGTGTGTGTATTTGTGTGTGTGTGTTTGTGTGTGTGTATTTGTTTGTGTGTGTGTGTTTCTGTGTGTGTGTGCGTGTGTGCGTGCTCGCGCGTGTGTGTGTTTGTTTGCGCGCGCGTGTGTGTGTGCGTGCGTGTATGTGTGTGTGTGTATGTTTGTTTGTTTGTTTGTGTTTGTGTGTGTGTTTCTGTGTGTGTGTGTGTTGTTGTTGTTCGAGTGATTTCGATTTTCCTGTTGTGAACTAGTTCTGGTGCTTGTGCATAGTGACAAGGTGGTTTTAAGATGTCAGTTTTTTATGATCTAAAAAAGAAAGTGGCCAGAAACTCTGGGAGAGCTGCATTGCATAAGGTCCTCAGAGGAGAAGCCCCCCACCTCCATCCCCAACACACACACACTTGCTTGACGGGGGATTCTCCTCTTGAGGACCGTCTGCTGTCCATTTCTTCCCGAGTTTCTTGCTACTTCATTTTTGAGATCACGAGAAGTTTGTTTTGAGGAAAAGCCCTTCATCTAAGTGATTGGCGTTATTTACGTCCTTCACTTTTGTTGAACAAAAATGGAGACTTTTTTCTTGTGTGTTGTTGTGAGACTCCGTTGCGAGATGACAGTCTTGAAAGTGTGCGTGTGTGCATATTTTCTGTTCTAATTCTAAGGGATTGTTTTCACGCTGTTTGTAAGTGTATTTTATAGTAAATAGTATATTTATGTGTATGCATCGATTCACGTCTTTATTTCAATGACGTAATGAAAAGCAACAAAAAAATGAGAATAAAATTTTTTAAAAATGAGAGAGAGACAAAGAGATAGTTAGACAGAGATAGAGAGAGAAAGAGAGAGAGAGACAGACAGACAGACAGACAGACAGACAGACAAACAGACAGAGAAGGAACAGAAAAAGAAGAAGACAAAAAGACAAATAAGAAAGAGGAGAAAGGGGCAGAAAATAGAAGATGAACCTACTAACCTTTAAAGAAGAAGGAGAAGAAAAAAAATAAAAGAAAGGTTGAGAGGGAGGAGAAAATAAAATAAAACGAACAGAGAGAGAGAGAGAAAAAAAGAAAAGAAAGCAATGAGGATGAAGAAAAAGGAGAAGACGAAGAAGAAGAAGAAAAAGACGAAGAAGAAGAAGAAGAATGCGAAGAAGAAGAAGGCGAAGAAGAAGAAGAAGAATTGCGAAGAAGAAGAAGAATGCGAAGAAGAATGTGAAGAAGAATGCGAAGAAGAAGAAGAAGAAGAAGAATTGCGAAGAAGAAGAAGAATGCGAGAAGAAGAAGAATGCGAAGAAGAAGAATGCGAAGAAGAATGCAAGAAGAAGAAGAAGAAGAAGAATGCGAAGAAGAAGAAGAAGAATGCGAAGAAGAATGAAGAAGAAGAAGCGAAGAAGAGAATGCGAAGAAGAAGAATGCGAAGAAGAAGAAGAAGAAGAAGAAGAAGAAGAAGAAGAAGAAAGAAGAAGAAGAAGAAGAAGAAGAAGAAGAAGAAGAAGAAAGAAGAAGAAGGAAGAAAAGAAGAAGAAGAAAGAAGAAAGAAGAAGAAAAAGAAGAAGAAGAAGAAGAAGAAGAAGAAAAGAAGAAGAAGAAGAAGAAGAAGAAGAAAAGAAGAATGCGAAGAAGAAGAATGGAAGAAGAAGAAGAAGAAGAAGAAGGAAGAAGAAGAAGAAGAAAGAAGAATCGAAGAAGAAGAAGCGAAGAAGAAGAAGGAAGAAGAAGAAGAAGAAGAAAAGCGAAGAAGAAGAAGAAGAAAGAAGAAGAAGAAGAAGAAGAAGAAGAGAAGAAGAAGAAGAAGAAGAAGAAGAAGAAGAAGAAGAAAAGAAGAAGAAGAAGAAAAAGAAGAAGGAAGAAGAAGGAAAGAAGAAGCAAGAAGAATGAAGAAGAAGAGAAGAAGAAGAGAAAGAAGAGAGAAGAGAAGAAAGAAAAGAAAGAAGAAGAAAAGAAGAAACAAGAGACAAGAAGAAGAAAGAAGAGAAAGAAGAAAATGAGGAAAAGAAAGAAGAAAGAAGACAAAAACATACATGACTGGTAACAATTGGAAGCGTAAGTATCTATTACAGACTGTATTGACCTACTGTTTCTTTCATCTTTGTCTCTCCTGTTTCTGTTTTTCTTTGTTGTTGTTGTTTTTTGTTTGTTGTTGTTTTGTTTTTTGTTTCCGTTTTTTGTTTTACATCTTTTTACAATTTTCTGAGAATTATGGCGCCATGCATGTAGTTACTAGGAAATAAACTGAGTCATGTTACAAGGAAATGGGGAAACAATGGTGACGGAGTGTTAAAATGAGAAGTATGAGCGATTTTAGCACACACACACAGAGAGAGACAGAGAGAGAGAGACAGAGACAGAGACAGAGAGAGAGTGAAACAGACAGGCAGACAGACAGACGATAGAGAGACAGACAGACAGACAGACAGACAGACCTGACAGAAATAGATAGATAGATAGATAGATAGATAGAGAGATAGAGAGATAGATAGACAGACAGAGAGACCTGACAGAAATAGATAGATAGGTAGATAGATAGATAGATAGACAGATAGATAGATAAACAGACAAACAGACAGACAGATAGCTACAGACAGACAGACTGGGAAAGAGAGAGAACGAAAGACAGACAGACAGACAGACAGACAGAGCATATTAAAATACACGGACAGACAAACAGAAAGAGAGAGACAGGAACAGGTAAAATGAAATCTTCATGATCCCGACAATTTGATTGTTTTCTCTTTTAGGAAGGCTTGGCTATACTCAGGCAGCAGTTCTACAAGTAGAACTGAAAGTCAGAACAAATTTAATTGCCTTTATTAAAAACCCAATGTGGACCTCTATGACAAACACACACTCACACACATACACACACAGTGGGAGTTTTACTATGTATGATCAAGCGTGTATGTAAACGGTTGTCAATTTTGACGTTGTGTTAGCCCTGATAAGGCTCTAGCAGTCGGCTGGGCTATAAACACTATGAACCTGAACCCGAACCTTTCACACTTCTTTGGGGTTTTTTTTTGGTTTTTTTAAAATATTTTTTGTTGGTTGGGGGGGGGGGGGGGGGGCGTGTCGAGGGGGGTCACAATCATTACAGAAGCCAATCGATAATCACAAAACTTGAGATTATCAACACAACCTAAACCATCCTCACGTAATGATGCGGTTTGGGTTTTGACCTGGAGAACCCTGATCTTGATGTCCCTACTTCGAGCAACTGAGCCAACTGTTCATTGCTGCAGTCTCTTTCTAATTGGCCTCTCACGGTGTTTCCAAAAAGTGTTGGCTCTCAAACGGTTCTGCGGCGAATTAGGACTATCTCCAGCACACAACAGGAACTATTTTCAGATCCCCAAATACACGCACTTCAAACTGACACAGTGGGGTTCTGATGTCTGTGGTCTGTGGTCGTCAGAGACGAAAGGGAGTGATGGGAAAGGAGAAAGAAAGAGAAAGAGACAGACAGAGAGAGAGGGGGGGAGGGGTGGGGGGGAGGGAGGGAGGGACAGAGACAGAGAGACAGAGGCAGAGAGACAGAGAGAGGCAAGAGAGGGACAGACAGAGAGAGAGAGAGAGAAGAGAAGAGAGAGAGACAGACAGACAGACAAACAGACATACAGATACAGAGTGAAAGAGACAGACAGACAGACAGACAGACAGACAGACATAGTCAGAGGGAGAGAGAGACGGAATAAAACAGACAGACATAGATAGAGGGAGAGAGAGATGGAATGAATTGAAACTTCGCATCTTTAATTGTATATTTTCTATTTTCCGATGACATAGATATTAGCAAATAGGCTAACTTACATAAGGAGAGAGAGAGACAGACAGAGAGAGAGAGAGACAGAGAGAAGAGAGAGAGAGAGAGAGAGATGGAACGAAATAAAACATTATTCCTTTTATTCTTTATTTCTATTTTCCGATGTATGAATGTATGTATGTATGCATGCATGTATGTATGTATGTATGTATGTTTGTATGTATGTATGTATATATAGTATGTATGTATGTATATATGTATGTATGTATGTATATATGTATGTATAAAATGTATATATGTATGTATATTATGTATGTATGTATATATGTATGTATATGTATATATGTATGTATATATGTATGTATGTATATATGTATGTCTGTATGTATGTATGTATGTATGTTTATATGTATGTATGTATGTGTGTATGTATGATGTATATGTATGTATGTATGTATATATGTATGTATGTCGTCCGTCGTCTGTTCTGTTATGTATGTATGTATGCATGCATGTATGTATGTATGTAAGTATGTATGTATTAGCACATGGATCACTTACATAAAAGAGGGAGAGAGAGGGGGAAGGAGGAAAGGAGAGAAAAACACACACACAGAGGTGGAATGAAATGAATCTTTATTCCTTTTATCTTTTTGATTTTCCATTTTACAACGGTCTAAATATTAGCACATAACCTAACTTATTTATTCTTTGTTGTTAATCTTCTTGTATCAGAACGAAAGAAAGAAGGACACTGCAAATTAGTAGAAAATCTAAACAAAAGAGAGACAGACAGACAGACAGACAGAAGACAGACAGACAGACAGAGACCCAAAGAGGCAGAAACAAAGAGAGAAGAAGAACAGCAACAAGAACATGCACTTTATTTTTGAGAATGATGGCATAAACAGAACAACGTTTTTTTTTTAATCCAGTCCCCACCCATTCGGTAATATAAGTACACAATAATGGTTATAGCGGAGAGACAGAGAGAGAGAGAGGGGGGGGGGAAGGGAGAGACAGAGAGAGAGACACACACACACAGAGAGACAGAGAGACAGACAGAGACAGACAGACAGAGATAGAGACAGACAGACAGACAGACAGACACAGACAGAGAGAGGAGCAGAACAAAGAGAGAGGGAGACAGAAACAAGAGAGAGAGAGAGAGAAAGAAAGGCACACACAGTCCGACAGACAGACAGAAACAGACAGACAGACACAGAGAGAGATAAAGAGGGAGATATATATATATATAAAGAGCAGACAGACAGACAGAGACAGAGAGAGACAGACAGACAGAAAGAGACAGAAACAGACAGCAGAGACAGAGAGACAAAGAGACAGAAAGACAGAGAGAGAGAGAGAGAGACAAAGAGAGAGAGAGAGAGAGAGATAGACAGACAGACAGACAGACACAAAATGAGAGAAGGAGACAGAGACAGCGAGAGAGCGAGAGAGAAAGAGAGAGAGAGAGAGATAGAGACACGCACAGACAGACAAACAGAGAGAGAGAAGAGAGAGAGAGAAAGAGATAGAGACACGCACAGACAGACAAACAGGAGAGAGAGAGAGAGAAGAGAGAGACATACACAGATAAAGAGGGAGAGAAAGAGAGAGAGAGAGAAAGAGAAAGAGAGAGGGAGAGATAAAGAGAGAGCGAGCGAGAGAGAGAGCGGAGAGAGAGCAAGAGAGAGAGAGAGAGAAAGAGAGAGACAGAGACACACAGAGAGAGAGAGACTTATTTGAAAGTAATGACCCCATAGCGGCATGGTGTCAGTTGAAAAGGAACAAGTCACTCCAGATGTCTGGCAGAAAATGGGAACAATCTCTCTTTGTCAAATTCAATAATTCCTTTTGAAAGGCATTGCTATAAATCTCTCTGCTTTCCCTTCAGCCAAACATCAGTTTACACTCTTAACCTTTCTTTACTTTCCAAATGACTGTTACGGTTATATAACAAATTGATGACGTATGTTTACTATTTCTGTGAATTTGAAATCAGTGCTGCGAAAGTAAGAAAGAGAGAGGGAGGTGGCTGAGAGAGAGAGAGAGAGAGACAGACAGACAGACAGACAGACAGACAGAGAGCAGAGAGAGAGAGACAGAAACAGACAGACAGACATCACAGACAGACAGAGATAGACAGACAGACAGACAAATTCAGAGACAGACTGAGAGGCAGGCAGACAGACAGACAGACAAACGGATAGAGAGACACAAAGAGGCAAAGAGTCAGAGAGAGACAGAGACATGGAGAGAGAGAAGGACTGAAACACTTGTGACCTGAAAACAATTTACTAAGAGGGTCCCATCCCCACCCTCGTGGTGTTCTGTAACACATTCATTTCCTTCTTTCTCTGTTGATTATTTGTCTTCTTTCTTTTTTCTACATTTACTCATATGTGTCTTCTCTCTCTCTCTCTCCTCTCTCTCTCTCTCTCTCTCTCTCTCTCTCTTCTCTTTCTCTCTCTTCTCTCTCTCCTCTCTCTCTCTCTCTTTCCTATTCTCTTGTCGCTGTCTCTGTCGCTGTCTCTGTCTGTCTATCTGTGTCTCAATCTGTCTCTGTCTCTCTATGTCGTCTCTCTCTGTCTCTGTCTACTCTTTGTCTGTCTTTTCCTGTCTCTCTCTCTCTGTTTCTCTCTCTCGTGTAAAGTGTAGCTCTTCACTGTCAAGAAACAATGCTGAGGACACGTCCTTCTCTAAAATGAGGTCATCACCAAGGTGGACAGATGAAGAGCTGGGTGGCACATATCAATGACTGAACCGATTTCAGTATGCCTGAACTGTTCTAAACTACCGATTAAAGACAGAAATACGATACTGAGTCCAGTTTTTTAAAGTCAGAACGACAAACAAGAAATAACAGGACAAAACAAAGTAAAACACGGACAATAAGAGTTGGTAGGTGACGACATTTTTTTTTCAGTTTTTATCCAGACACCGTTTTTGTACTCACAATAAATTACACATGCACCAACATCGCAGATGCCATATGACGGAAACAGATAAAAATTATTGTTATCGTTAGTTTTGTTTAAAGCCCAGCCGACTGTGCAGAGCCATATCAGGGCTATATTCATTTAAATATGTACTCATTACTTCAACAGGAAAAAAAAACGAAAAAAAAACTTAAGAACACATGTCAATGCATTCGCTCACATAATCTAAGGATATGCGCCAGGCGTTGACCACTCCGTCCAATTTATCACATAGGGGATTTAAAAAAACAAACATGAATACAAAATTTAAACATAACTACGGACACTAAAGCAAATATAAAACAGGCAAGGTGTAAGTCATAAGCCTGCGCATAAACCGAACGTACCAGTTAAGTCTTTGAGAATCTAACTTTACTTACGGGAGTTCTAAGTACTGCTGACTGTGTTTCTATGTCGAAATTATCTAAAATTGCTTCCGCATATCTCATTTCCCTAGAGAAAAAAAAAAGCACTTTATACATGTACCCAATTATCAATCCTAAAAGTACGTAAAACTTCATCGAACACATACAGGTGAATGGACCAGCAAGACAGAAAATGACAGGATCGGGAAGAAATGACAGAAAGCAAAAAAAAACAACAACAACAAAAAACAAAAACAAGACAAAACCAGAGAGAGAGAGAGAGTGGTAGTTAAGAGGAAATTTCTAGCACAGAATCTCTAGAAGGTGGAGATACTATTTATGCTGAAAGAGCCCCCGGCATCCCCACGAGGGAGGTTGCATATCCAAACTGTCAGACTGTCTACATTGTCTGCTATAAGAACAACCACAACCAAAAAGATTCACCTTACAGAAAGCTGGACCTGTCTACTATAAGAACAACCACAACAAAAGGATGCTCTTTACAGAAACCTAAACCTGTCTGCTATACTGATAACCACAACCAAAAGGATTCTCTTTATAGAAACCTGCACGCGTCTGCTATACTGATAACCACAACCAAAAGGATTCTCTTTATAGAAACCTGCAAGTGTCTGCTATACTGATAACCACAACCAAAAGGATTCTCTTTATAGAAACCTGCAAGTGTCTGCTATACTGATAACCACAACCAAAAGGATTCTCTTTATAGAAACCTGCAAGTGTCTGCTATACTGATAACCACAACCAAAAGGATTCTCTTTATAGAAACCTGCAAGTGTCTGCTATACTGATAACCACAACCAAAAGGATTCTCTTTATAGAAACCTGCAAGTGTCTGCTATACTGATAACCACAACCAAAAGGATTCTCTTTATAGAAACCTGCAAGTGTCTGCTATACTGATAACCACAACCAAAAGGATTCTCTTTATAGAAACCTGCAAGTGTCTGCTATACTGATAACCACAACCAAAAGGATTCTCTTTATAGAAACCTGCAAGTGTCTGCTATACTGATAACCACAACCAAAAGGATTCTCTTTATAGAAACCTGCAAGTGTCTGCTATACTGATAACCACAACCAAAAGGATTCTCTTTATAGAAACCTGCAAGTGTCTGCTATACTGATAACCACAACCAAAAGGATTCTCTTTATAGAAACCTGCAAGTGTCTGCTATACTGATAACCACAACCAAAAGGATTCTCTTTATAGAAACCTGCAAGTGTCTGCTATACTGATAACCACAACCAAAAGGATTCTCTTTATAGAAACCTGCAAGTGTCTGCTATACTGATAACCACAACCAAAAGGATTCTCTTTATAGAAACCTGCACGTGTCTGCTATACTGATAACCACAACCAAAAGGATTCTCTTTATAGAAACCTGCAAGTGTCTGCTATACTGATAACCACAACCAAAAGGATTCTCCTTATAGAAATCTGTACCAAGGACACTTTGATCAGTAAGGAAGATTACTGAAGTAATGCTCTGAAGGCCAATCTCGTCAGCTGTGGCATGAATACCACCAACTGGGAAGACATTACCCACCACAAAGTATGTTGGCAACAGCAGTGCACGCATGACGCGATCACGTTTAACCCTTTCACTCCCTCAGCCTATCCACTAATTGAAAAAAATTAACCTTTTGATTCCTTCACCCTATCCACAAGCTATCCACCAACTGCAAAACCTTAACCCTTTGACTCCCTCACCCTATCCACCAGCTTCCTGTAGGAAGCAGGAAGCTGGTGGATAGGGTGAGGGAGTCAAAGGGTTAAGTTTTTGCTTTGCCAGCATGATTGACAATGCCAGATACTGGTGGACAGGATGCGCGAGTCAAAGGGTAACCGCAGAGCAGCTATTATTCAACAGAAGAGGTACCAGCAGAAGCAAAAACTAGGGCGCAGTTCTGCTTCCCATGCAGCATCTGTTGAAGAACATACTTCAAGAAGTGGTCTTGTATCCCACATAAAGACCCTCTCCAGGCACAGAAGACCAGCATCTACTCATCCAGCAGATCAACGGGGAAAGGCCAAAGTCCATTATCATGATACGTGTATCAATCTGTTACAAGAAACAACATCTATGGCTAAACTTCTTCATTTGTTTCTTCTTTGTTTGCATGTTCAGCTCTGAAATGGCTTCTGTAATCGAATGGGATGTAAAGAATCCGAAATTGAAATTTTGGTTTGTTAGTTTGTTTGCTCGCTTGCTTATTTGTTTTCTATTTTTGATTCTATCATTCCTTCTGTTGTTGATACTGGGGAAGTGTAAAATGAAGGGTATGGAAGCACCGAGGAGACCTTTCAGGGCTGCAGTGTTACAAGGCATTAATTTCTTTCTCGTTGTTCCGTTACAGTGAGCTGTCTTAGCAGATCATGGAGGGAAAAATCATGAAATTAGGAAGAGAAGTCCCTTCGTTGTAAACATTTTGAGTTGAAGAGAGATGTAACGTTCAGATTATTCTGCCAGTCAGTAAGTACTTCCTTTTGTTTTTGTTCGTTTTGGTTTTCTATTTAAGAGTTCCCATTTTTCTTGGATGTGTGTGTGTGTGTGTGTGTGTGTGTGTGTGTGTGTGTGTGTGTGTGTGTGTGTGTGTGTGTGTGTGTGTAGGTGTGTATGTGTGTGTGTATGTGTGTGTGTGTGTGTGTGTGTGTGTGTGTGTGTGTGTGTGTGTGTGTGTGTATGTGTGTGTGTGTGTGTGTGTGTGCAGGCGGTACGTTACTGCACAGTCTGTATACTCTGTTTTAGATGAGCGTGCATGCTGGGTGTTTTCATGTTTTCAAACGACAACAGACACTGCCATGACAATCAGGATCTGTAACCCTTTGACTCCCACACCCTGTCCACCAGCATCCTGCATTGTCAATCATGCTAGCAAAGCAAAAACTGCAGGAAGCTGGTGGATAGAGTGAAGGAGTCAAAAGGTTAAAATTTTGCAGTTGGTGAATAGGGCGCAAGGGTCAAAGGGTTAACATACACACTTTTTGCTCTGCATACATACAAAGACTAAGGGGGTTCAGGTTCGAACAGGTCAGCATACAGGTTGGCTGGAAGATCAAAAGGAAAAATCTTTACCATTTACCCACCAGGTGGAAACCACCCAGGTAAGATCAAACCATAAGACCTTTCGATTGGAAGTCTGGCGCTTTACTCACTTGACTACCGACTGATAACTGTGGCTTTTGCCTACTTATAATCACCGGTCGATCGCTACTGTCTGATAACTGCCTACCAGGTAGTCAGCGAGTAGATGGTGTGGCTGAAAAGAGAGATCGTGAAGAGAGCTACAACACTGGCATCAGAAGAAAGAAGAAGAACAAGAAGAGAACAAGAAGAAGAACAAGAAGAGAAAGAAGAAGAAGAACAAGAAGAAACAAGAAAAGAACAAGAAGAGAACAAAGAAGAACAAGAAACGAAGAACAAGAAGAAGAAAGAACAAGAAGAAGAAGAAAAAAGAAGAAGAACAAGAACAAGAAGAAGAACAAGAAGAAGAAGAACAAGAAGAAGAAGAACAAGAAGAAGAACAAGAAGAAGAAGAACAAGAAGAAGAAGAACAAGAAGAAGAAGAAGAAGAAGAAGGATGCGAAGAAGAACAAGAACAAGAACAAGAACAAGAACAAGAAGAACAAGAACAAGAACAAGAAGAACAAGAACAAGAACAAGAAGAACAAGAGCAAGAACAAGAACAAGAAGAACAAGAACAAGAACAAGAAGAAGAAGAAGAAGAAGAAGACGAAGAAGATGAAGGAAAAGTGGCAGCATGAAGTAGTGGTACCTATGGCAAAAAAAATCCAAAACGTTGTGTCCTTACATAAACGATGATTACACTCATTTGCAGAAACAGTCTGTGACAGAATTCCCGTACCACTGGAACTCCAGCTGACAGGAGCCAACAGACTGATTTTGTCTCTTTGCAATGACACTTTCACTTTAATCTATTTCAAACAATTACTACTATTCTAGACGATTCTTTGTCTCATTGCCATTACACCTGAAGACCAGCTCTTGAGGTAAAAGATGGCTGTGATCTGCAAAGCACCCACAGGTCTCTACAATCATGAGTGTCAAGCCAACTACTTCATGTTTTCATGCTGCAGCTTAGTCTTCCTCTTCTGCATGCTAGTAATCGTTAGGGCATTTTCTTCATCTCTACTACTATCTGTTTTTTGTTTTTTTTATTGACCAACTCTGTTTTATGTCGGTATTACTGAGACCTATATAACTGGGGATCTGAATCTCATTACCTCTTTAAGTTGTTGAAGCGCGTGTTTTTTTATCTTGGAGAAACATGTGTGTGTGTGTGTGTCTGCTCTCTCTCTCTTTTTCTCTCTCTCTGTCTCTCTGTCTCTGTCTCTCTCTCTCACTCTCACACACACATAAACACACACACACACACACACACACACACACACACACACACACACACACACACACACACACACACACACACACAGGCTCACTCTCTATTTGTCTTAAACACCCACAATCATACACACATACTCATTCAAAAGCGCGTGCGCGCGCGCGCGCACACACACACACACACAACATATACATACATACATAGACACACACACACACACACACACACACACATACACATACTAACAAATGCACGCACGCACACAAATAACCATAATATCAGTCAGCATACACCATTTTGAGAAGCACAAGGAAAAAAAAACACATCTCTCAGTCTACTCAACAAACTACCACCAACCCCATCTCCACCCCACATACAAAGACATTACCAGTAAACCTTATCCCACCCACACCCACACCCACACCCACACCCTACCCCACCCACACCCACACCCCACCCCACCCACACCCACACCCCTTTCCAAGCCAAAGACAGAATCACGCGCTTCATTAAGAAGCTGACACAGGAAGAAATAAAAGTAATCGCCTGCTCCATCCACCGGTCTCCAGAACTCTTTTTCTTTCTCTCTGTTCGTGAGAGCATGCTGGTATCAAATCTATTTCTCACGCCAAAACGCACTCATTCTAATTCCTCCGCTGTCTGCTGCGGCAAGAAACACAATAAAAAAAATGGCCGTGGAAGAGCTGGCTGGCCCGCCATAACTCAGTCCGCTTCCGCTTCCGATGACCTTCCATTACACCAATAGCAAATGGCTTGTCTCCCTTTTATTGCCCGTTGTTCCTCCGGGAGTTTGACATTCGACAAGTGCAACTGCAAAACGGTGATAGATCTTGGTGACCTTCTGAAGGTGATATCTTAGATGTGGTTTGTGTGTAAGTGCTGATGTTTCTTTTGCCTTTATGCGCTTGTGAGACAGGATGTCTACGCGAGAGAGGACAGTGTTTATGATTGATATCAGTTTTTTTGTGTTTATGTGTAGATCACCATGCTGCAACATGCGCCATATGGCTGTAGATCACTAACATATGGGTGTATGCTCCATCAAAGTGCATGAGGGTTCACTTTAGTGCGTGCACATACACACGCGTGCATACAAACCATTCACATCAAGCACTCGCACAATCACACTCTAAGGCATCTGCTCCTGCTCACCAAAACACCAAGAAAGTTTGTTTTTTATCTCGTCAATTTTGTGTATTCATTCCTTTTTGTTTTAGAACCATTCCCTCAGGGAGGTTACTTTTGTGCTCACATTTTTCCGTCCCATTTTCTACGCCACTTTAATGGCCACAGAAGCTGGAACAGATTTCACATTGCGATGATGATGATGTCGATGAGAATGATAATCATGATGCTGCGGAGTTCCATCTAGATTTGAGACTGCCTGACAGGATTGTACTCTACGCTTACTATCATATCCTGGCGTCAACCAGGCCCGAGAGATACAGACACCTGCGGTGTTGGTCAGAAGATTTGAGCAACACCATCAATGACGCTTCCGTGAAGTGGATGAGACTCGACTGTGTAGTCCCAGTCTTTCCAATGAGCCCATAGCACGCCCAACTCTGGGTAGGAGCCGGTTAGAGCCGAAAAATCCCACAATGATTTTTGAAGGTACTGATAGGGATTCAAACCACAACCTTCCAGTCGGCAGTCCATTGCGTTAACCACTACACCAAGCGACTGGTTGTGTATTCATTCTTTGTTGTGTTTCGTGTACGCTTGACAAAGGCCATTTGGCCGAAAATTTGCACCTGTCTTTTATTGTTATATTAAAACACGTGTTCTGATAAAAATTGGTCTGTTTGCTGCCCATCTTAATGTTTACATCATTCTGGTGGTGCCAGCTTAGTCTTTGATAAGTCCTTTCTCCCTTTTCCCCGTTTCAAGACATTGTCAGGGCATAGGGTTTTGTGCAGGCTCATGAAATCTGTCAGATATTTGCTGGCGGATTTGGGTGGAGCGCATATGGTGATGTCCGAGCGCAGTGAATCTTTCTTGAAATTACTCTAGTAACTCCAATCTGACTCTGTTGTGTGTTTTTTTTTTCTGATTTGCCTCTCCCAAGCGATAACTCTCGAGTTCTTGACTTACTGACTTTATCAGTAGGTGAGGAGTAAATGCTGGGACACAGTCTTGCTTACTTATGGTTCACTTCATTTGAAAAAAAAAGAAAAAACACTCTATTTATTGGACATGTTCTTGCAACTCTGTAGAAACAAGAGTTTTCCTATGTGGCTTTTACTAAGTTTCTCAAGCGGAGAGTGTGCAATGTGCGGATATTTGAACACCTAAATTACCACTTCTCCAGTACGCAAGTAGAAGCGTTACTGGCGATGTAAGGGCCATTCCAAAGCACGCTCATCCTCCCGCCCCATTCTTTTTTCCCTCACAAAAAATGAAATAACAAAAAAACAACAAACCCATCGACGCTGACCCCCCATTCCATCATTTCGATCAAACCGTACCCTATACGCCTATACACTGACCATATATATATTTAGACACACACACATGTACACACACATAGGCACAAATACACACACACACACAGACACACACAAAACCACACACACACATACACATGCATATTTATAGATATATATATATAATATACATATATATATATATATATATCTGTGTGTGCTTATAAATATACATATGTGTATATATGTATATATACTATAATATACATATATATATATATATACATGTTATATATACACGTGCGCGCACCCACACACACGCACGCACACACACACACACAAACACACACACACACACGCACACACTCACACACGCACGCACACACACACACACACACAAACACACACAAACACACACACACACAACACACACACACACACACACACACACACACGCACACACTTCCATCCCCCACCTCTACATAACTGCAATTACCTGTGACCGTACACAGCGCTAAAATATTTACATCATGAAGAATTGTGTGTACGCCCTCACGGGG
>JAPXFY010000014.1:50867167-50879667 GCA_030674185.1 Monoplex corrugatus | reverse complement strand
AGAGAGATTTCTTTCCTCTTCTTCTTTTTCTAATTTCAGCGTTCCAAATTTCCTCTGAAGAGTGTATCACGCTGCTTTTATCCTACACTGTGCAGGCAGCATATTCCTGCACCTTCTGCATAATATGATGGGCATGCATACTGGATGCTTTCGTGTTTTCATAAGCAAGGTGATGGAGTCAAATGGTTAAGACTGCAGAAAGCTGATGGATAGGGTGAGGGAGTCAAAGGGTACTTTTTTTATTTTGCTAGTATGGTTGACCCAATGCAGGATGCTCGTGGACAGGGTGAGGGAATCAAAGGTCTACGTTTTTGCTTTGCGGGAATGGTTGACAATGCAGGATGCTGGTGGACAGGGTGCGGGAGTCAAAAGGTTAAATTTTAGCTTTGTTTAGCATGATTGACAACACAGGATGCTGGTGGACAGGGTGCACGAGTCAGAGGGTTTGTGTTTTTGCTTTGCTAGCATGATTGACAATGCAGTTTGCTCATTGGCGCGGTGGGGGAGTCAACGGGTTCTGACGGCGTTTCCTCGCTCGGAATAATTTGTTATGCACCGACACCACAGATGCCATGTAATGGATAATATCCTATCTGATCATGGCATGAGTTTTAAATCTGCATATAAACCCTACGCACTGGCAAGGCCTTGCTGTCCTAACTTGCGTACGCGTTTTATGTCTATCAGGAAAGAAACACAAACGATCTGGTTTTGTCCTCTGGAAATGTCTCCTGGGCTTCTCCCCTGGGCTTCTCCCCTGGGCTTCTCTCCTGGGCTTCTCCCTGGGCTTCTCCCCTGGGCTTCTCCGCACCCTCCCAGAAGTCTTCTATTTTTCCTTTTTTTTTCTTTCTTTTCTTTTTTTTTCTTTCTTTTTTTCTGTTCTTTTTCTTCTCCTTCTTCTTCTTCTTCTTTTGTGTGTCCTCTAAAGTTTCACGATTTGAATATAAGACCAGACAGTTTATTCTGTCGAGTAGAAGGTCTATTTTGTTTGCTTCTTTTCGTCTGTTTGTACGATAGCAAGGGAGACAATCTTTCTTTTCTTCTCTTGGGGCGACGACAATGTGCCTACAGTTATTTTACTTGGCTGTCGGTCCATGACAGCCATTCTTTTTCATAAAAAAAAAAAAAATCATCACCACCAGTCACACCCGTCATACACACACACAATAATGTGTGAATAAATAAATAAACAAATAAATGAGAAATAAATAAAAATAAATAATGAAAAATGAATGAATAAATAAATAAATAAATAAATACATAAACGCAAAAGAATAAAGAAGAAAATTAAAGAAAATACAAGATGGATGTCTCGGTGACATACAAGAAAGATACGATGATGAATGATGATGGTGCTGATAATGATGGGTGTGATGGTCAAGATGATGGTGATGGTGGTAATCTCCATTATGATGATGACTGCGACGATGGTGATGACGTGGCTGACGATGATAAAGATGATGATGACAATGAAATCGACAAAGATGATGACGACGACGACGACGACGATGATGATGGTGACAACGATCTTTCTCCGTCGCTTTGTATTCTGTATCATTACCATAATAGGCGATCCTGTCTTAACTATATCCAGAATGACTCATGATAATATGAGCTGTTCTAAAAGCCAGATACCCACACACACACAGCGTGAACACACACGCACATACAGGTTTTACACACAACACAACACAACACAACACAACACAACACACAATCTGTTCTTGACCCAGCATAGAGACATCACCAAACATAATAACAAAGATCAAATCGATTGCAGAACGGTCGTGGCGATGATTAAAACCGGATTAAATCAATTTGGGAGAGGAAGGAAGGACAGATGTGGGTGGATTGGGAGGGGACGGCATGGCAGTGATAATTCATAATGAACTGGATCGGGGCAATTATCAAACTGGTCAACGATAATCAGACTCTGTGACTTCGTCAATGACAGAAAAAAGACAGCGGTAATTAATTATTGGAATCTGGATGTGATCGCTTTCAGGAGTGGCAGGTGAAGTCAGCAGCTTCGCATGTGTGTCCAGTATTGGGGAAAAGTTTCAAGCGAAGATGGGGGGGGGGGGAGGTGGGGATGTATGAGGTGGGGAGGTGGGGTTCTGCCTAATCGGCTCTAACGTGGATGGGTTTGATTGACGATGTCAGGAAATGTTCTAAGTCTTTACATCACGCTCTGTTGATCTGATGGTCATGTTTCATGCTCTTTAATTTTTTTTTTTCTTTCTTTTTCTTTCTTTCTTTCTTTCGTTCTTTGTTCCTTTCTTTCTTTCTTTCTTTCGTTCTTTCGTTCTTGCTCTCTTTGTTTCTTCTTCTTCCTCTTCCTCTTCTTCTGGTTCTTCTTCTTCTTCCTTCTCTCTTCCTCTTTTTCTAGTTCTAGTTCTTCTTCTTTTTCTTCTTCTTCTTCTTCTTCTTTCTTCTTCTTCTTCTTCTTCTCCTCCTCCTCCTCCTCCTCCTTCTCCTCCTTCTCCTCCTCCTCCTCCTTCTTCTTCCTCTATCTCTCTCTCTGTCTCTCTCTCTCTGTCTCTCTCTGTCTCTCTCTCTCTTTGTCTCTCTGTCTGTTTGTCTGTCTGTCTGTCTCTCTCTCTCTGTTTTTCTCTCTCTTTGTCTCTCTGTCTGTTTGTCTGTCTGTCTGTCTCTGTCTCTGTCTCTCTCTCTCTTTTTTGTTGTCTTATTTTCTACACCAATCCAGTGGCTACAGAGTCTAGAATCATTTTTTTCACAATGCTATGACGATTCATAACGATGGGAATGGTAAGCACGATGCTTCGAAGTTCCATTCTGGACGAAAACTGTGACAGAGCTGTACGCCACGCCTGCTTTCATAATGAAAATTATACACTGACCATCACTGGGCCAAAGACATACAGACACCTGTGGGGATGTTGGTCAGGAACTTTGAGTAATGAAACATATTGTGAAGTGAATTAGACCCAAACTGCAGAGCTGCAGTCTTCCCAATGCGCCTATAACAGGCTCATTTTTGGGTAGGAGCTGGTTTGGGCCACAAAATCCCAAAAGGGCTTTTTAAAGACTTAAGGGATTTGAACCCACAATCTTTCATTGATAAAATGATACCACCCAAAACGACTTGAGTTTAACGTTGGTAAAAAAAAAAGGCCAAATTTTTGTATATTAAAAAAAAAAAATTCATTTATTCATATATTTATTCATTTATTTATTTTTGTTATTATTATTATTATTTATTATTATTATTATTATTATTATTATTATTATTATTATTATTATTATCATCATTATTATTATCATATTATATTATTATTATTATTATTATTATTATCATCATCATCATTATTATTATTATCATTATTATTATTATTATTTGATTTGGGAGCTCAGATTGAACTGAAGACATCAGATACTGAGTCCACGATCGTATTTACATCCAACCCGTGTTGTGTAGTTTCAGAATCTATACACACGTAAGCATCAATTACACAGCCGCCGGTCAACAACCCCTTTCATCAATACATCTATGATGCCTACACTCGTCTGACTGTTGTGTAGAATTCATAAACAGAACGAGAAAATAAGACTCAAAATTGAAGATGTTTATTTGTGCTTATGAAATAACAAGGAAGTTTGTCCTGCTGGTTTGCTCTTTCTCTCTCTCTCTCTCTCCACACACACACACACACACACACACACACACACACACACACACACACACACACCACGCACGCACACACACACACACACACACGCACTCACACAAACACACACACACTTGCACATGCACACGCACACACACACATTATCTAAAAGCACTTATGTAAACAAGTAAGGAACGAGCACACACACACACAGACACACACACACACACACACACACACACACACACACATACACACACACACATACACACGCACACGCACACACACACACGCACGAACACACACACACACACATACACACACACACACAAGGCACCCACAAATGCCCTCTCACACACATGCTCTGGCATGCACGCACAGGCGCTCGCACATCCCGGTTACGTATTTCCATACAGGGAGGTAACCCACCCACCGATCTCTTCACCCATCCCCATCCATAACTGCTTGTCTGTACTGTATGACAAATCGAATTTATTTTGAGCCTGCAGCCTACAAATTACCTTGTTCGCTTCTCACCCCTAATGTACGGATAATTGCTTTGACGTGGGCGCAGTGTTTGATATAGACTCAAGGCCTTTCTTCCTCCCACCTCAAGATCTAGCCACGGACAAAATTCTGTGTGGGTTGGAGTAGTCATTACCAACAGGATCTGAGTGGAAGGCATACATTATACAACTGTGCCAAATTGATGAATCCATCTTGAACTAATTCCGGTGCTATGGCAATTACGACCAAACATGTGGCCCGCCTGAGGGTGGTCGATCCTTGCCACAACTCTCATGGCGCTCAAGTTCAATCCTAGCCTGCCTCATTGAAAGCTGGCTTCTGTGTTGATAGAGGGCTTCCCAAAGATTTAAAACAAAGAATCCTGAAAATTTTGGATTTGGTCTTTTTTAATGTATGGTTGCCAAGCCTGGACACTAAGACAAGACGAAGAACATAAAATCAGTGCAGCAGAAATGTGGCTCTATAGACTTCTCAGAGTCAAATGCACAGACAGAAGAACAGATGATAGCGTGTTAATGCCCCGTTTACACAACGTGCAACTAGCGTGCAACTAATCGGTTGCACTACCATGCAACCTATTCACAACCCCAGACGACTCCAGGCAATCGGTGGTCTGAGGTTGTCTGGAGTTGTCAGTTTTTCGGTAAAATCCGATTTTTAGTTGTACGTGTAGTCGCACGGCCGAAAATAATATTGTCCAAGAGCGTAATGTTTCGTAGTTGCATCAGTTGCAAGGCCCCAAACGGTTGGTGGAGTATGGGAACACTTTTACACGAGTTGCCTGGAGTTGGTGGGGTTGTAGGCAGGAAGTAGTTTTGGCGCCACGCGTGCCTCCGTGACACACGCAGCGCGGCGCTCAAGTAAACGGCGGGAACAGGGGAGGAGCCTAACGGTTGCACGTTTCCTTTTAACACGAATGCAACTCCACACAACTTTGCGGTTGCACGGCTCCTCGTGCAACTGGTAAAACCCAGTGGTTGCACGTTAGTTGCATCCCGTGTAAACGTAGCATTAAGGAACTGACATGCGATCGGAAACACAAAAACAGATCTAATGTCAACGGTCCTGCAGGGGAAAGTTGAAGATTCACAACAGTCAGAAATATCATCATAGTTTTGGATGTTTTAAAGTTTGGCATTCTTTCATGTCAATTACGATCATAGATTTTCTCAGCGTCACAAAAAAAAATGGACAAAACACATTTCAGTTTTGAAAGTTGCTACTTAAAGTGTGTTGTTAATTTGATTAAATGATCTAGAGCTTCTGGATACCGGCTTGAAAAAAATCCACACAAAAGTAGCTTATGTCAACCAAGATAGCATAACTTTTTTTTTCTATAATGTTTGCAACTTGAAAAAGCACTGTCACTCATAATCAGAAAAAGCAACAACAACAACAAAACAACAAAACAGCTCTTGATTGGATTTATCGGGCCTTATGGATCAGCATCATTATTCATTATAATTGATCTCTCCCAAACATCCAGACTGATGCAGCAAAAGCCAAAATTTGCAAATCAGATGCAATCAATCCACCACTTTATTTTCAAAGTGGCAAGTTAATACAGATGGAAGTCCAAGGTGGAGCAAAGGTTGCAAACCAGGATGGATGACAGGAACAGGCATGATCACAGATAAAGAACATAATGTATAATGTAGATGCTGAGTGATGGATGTGTTGTGTTGTTGTGGTGTGTGTGTTTTCTGTTTTTGTGTAATGTGGGCGTGTTGCTTTGTAAGTTGGTTTTGGTGTGGTGTTGTGATTTGTGTTTGTAAGTGTCGTGTTATTTGTTGTGTGTGTGTGTTTATGATGTATGTGGTGTGTGCGGTGTGTGATGAGGAGGTGGTGTAGGGTGTGTTGTGTGTGGTGTGTGTGTGTGTGTGTGTTGTGTGTGTTGTCATGTGTATGTTGTGTGTGTGTGTGTGTGTGTCTATGTGTGTGAAAGAGAGAGATAGTAGAAAGAAGATACAAATGAACAAGAAAAAAGAATGAGAGACAGAGTGAGTGGGAGTAAGAGAAAAGAAGAGGAGGACTTGTGAACACTAGATATTGGAAACATTAAGATCGACAAACTGCTGTTATAATGCTTCGGCTTGGATTGAAGTCGAGATGTCAGATTTCTGAATCCACGGCTTTTGTCAAAAGAGAAGAACCATCGACGTAAGAGATCAGAGAAAAGACAAAGGGAAACAGGGCAAGAAAAGGCAAGATAGAACGAGACAGCTTTACTTTCTTCTTTGTTTTATTGTGTTTAAAAAGCCCCAAACCGACTGAGCAGGAGCCATATCAGGGCAATAAAAACGCTTCAAAACACACAAAACTTCAAAAAAAAAAAAAGAAAAAGAAAATTAAGTACACAATCAAAGCATTCGCGCACATAATCTAAGGACATGCCCCGACGTAGGACCATTCCGTCCGATTTATCACACAGGGGAGATTTAAAAAAACACACCTGAATACAAATATAAGCATACATAAGGACACCAAAACATATATAAAAACAGGCATTGCTTCCGCATATCTCACCTCCTTAGAGCCAAAAATGCACTTAATACATGTACCAAATTATCAATCCGAAGAAAAAGTACGTAAGACTTTATCGAAAACATACAGGTGAATGGACCATTAAAGCAAATGACAGAAAGCAAAGGCAACAAGGCAGAAACAAAGAGAGTGACAGAAAAGAGGACATTTCTAGCACAGAATTTCCAGAAGGTGGGGATACTATGTATACTGAAAGAGCCCCCGGCAACCCCACAGGGGTAACGAGACAACTATAGAACATAGTTACACACAAATGAAAACGAAACGCTTCAAACCTTTCTATCACCTCTATGTGTGTACTCGAACGGGAAAAAGAAATCGGCTTTTTGTTTATTTTACTAAACTGTATATTGCGGGCTGGTTGGCTCGTTGATATCTGGAAGCGTAAAGTGCAAGCAATCGTATCCAGCAACACGCCTCTTTTGTGTCCATCTTTTTTAATATTGAAATCATCCTGGTATTGTCAGTTTCACTCTCCCAGCCTTTCCCAGTTTAACCCTTTGACTTACCGGCACCCTGTCCACAAGCATACTGTATCGTTAACCATGCTATCAAAGCAAAAACTTAACCCTTTGACTCCCTCGCCCTGTCCACCAGCTTCCTGCAGATGGATAGGGTGTGGGAGTCAAAAGGTTAAATTTTTGCAGTTGGTGGATAGGGTGCGGGAGTCAAAGGGTTAAGGTCCTTGCCAGCACATAGAGGTGTGTGCAGGATCAAAGAATCTGACATATAGTTACTGGTAGATATACAGTAGAGAAACCGGCTATAGAAGTATCTGGGTGCGATGAATCCTACGGAGCAAATTCCAGACTGCTGTTTATTAAAATATTTCGCTTCAGGACTTCTCCAAACGCAGACAGCTGTCACTGCAGTATGCTTCAGACTGAACCAGAAGAGAACAGTTCGTCAACAAAGTTTGTTTTTTAACATCTCTCTCTCTCTCTCTCTCTCTCTCTCTCTCTCCTCTCTTCTCTCTCTCTCCTCTCTCTCTCTCTCTCTCTCTCTCTCTCTCTCTCTAGCGGGCCTCTGTAGCTCAGTTGGTTTGAGCGTCGGATTCACATGCTAATGGTTGTGGGTTCGAATCCCGGGGTGCGCTACATTAAATCTGGCCTTCTCACTGTCCCATCTTAGCATCATTGTTGTTCTGGTGGTGTCAGTATAGGATTAGATAAGTCCCCATTGCCCCCATTTTCCTGGGATGGTTATCCCCGTCGGCCATATCACTGAGGTGGGTGCTGACGTAAAACTGAATCAAATCAAATCAATCTCTCTCTCTTCTTCTCTGTTCTCTCTCTGTCTCTCTCTGTCTCTCTCTGTCTCTCTCTGTCTCTCTCTGTCTCTCTCTCTCTTCTCTCTCTTCTCTCTCTTCTCTTTTCTGTGTGTGTGTCTCTCTCTCCTCTCTCTCTCTCTCTCTCTCACTCCCACTCCCTCTCATTCTCTTTGTGGTGTGTGTGTGTGTGTGTGTGTGTGTGTGTGTGTGTGTGTGTGTGTGTGTGTGTGTGTGTGAGTGTGCGTGTTTGTGTGTGTGAGTGTGTGTACGTGTATATAGCAATGTTCCAGTCACCTACAGCAATTTTCTTCATAACTTTTAACTGTTTCTTTTAATGTATCATAAACATTCTGTCATCTTTATTGGTACCTCGTCTGTCTCATCTCATACTTTTCCTACGTGTTATGAACTGACATATTTTCTGTTACTATAATGCTTGCTGACGTGTATCTATTATGGAAAAAAAAATTATAACAAATTTAATAAAAAGAAATACAACTTGACAGAGAAGATCAAGCACAATGATAGACTGTCACAAACTTGAAAACATATTTCAAAATTTTTAGCATTTCCTGAAAAAGTGCTGTTCACACCTTCCTGAAACAGTGCTGGATTTTCTACACTTTTGGATGGCAGTGAGTGGGGGGAGGGGGGGGAGATAAATACGTCTTATCATGACTTGGAGGTTTACTTTCAAATTCATGCATTTGCAATTCCTCAACAGTCTACATCTTTATCTTTAACCAATTTGGTAAAGCTTAAAATTTGGCAAAGACCCCCTTTACAAAGAGCCGAGAATATACAGTTCACACATTTTTTTGTCACAGATAGACAAACAGACAGAAAACACCCCCTTCCATCCCCCCCCCCCACACACACACACACACCTTCGATCAATGTGAAA
The DNA here is from genome assembly GCA_030674185.1 of Monoplex corrugatus. NCBI lineage: Eukaryota > Metazoa > Mollusca > Gastropoda > Littorinimorpha > Ranellidae > Monoplex > Monoplex corrugatus. Next base: position 50,870,792 of record JAPXFY010000014.1, on the reverse strand, counting down.
CAATCTCCCTATGGAACGGTATGGAGGAGGGGGATAAAAAAAAGATCTAAACGAGAAAAGTCCCTAAGTAAGACAAAGTGGGAGACCTAACAGAACGAGCGTTTATTCCATCGATAATACGAACAAGGCAGAGCTGTACCTGAAGGAAAAGCCCTTAATTAAAAGGACAGGTGTGATGCATTACCTGGGCTACTCCATTGGGGTGAATGTCACAGGTAAGCAGGTGTAAGCTGATCAAGTCTGATCAAGTCTTTTTTACAAATTCAACCCAGCATTCGTTTTATATAAGTTATGTTGAACATGACTTTTTTTTTTTTTCCTTGTTACTTTTATTTTCCTTTTATCATATCGACGGCTGCTTTCCATGTTAGGTTTTGTCCTAAGGGTTGGTATCGTAGGCCATCTACTCCAAACCCCTACCCACATGGAGATAAAATATGTTCAGTCTCCTCAGTTTTGGTGGTAGTACGTACTGATTATAACTGACCAGTTTTAGTTGCACGATTCATTCAGTTGGTTAGAACGCTATGCTGACAACTCTGGGGTCGTGGGTTCGACCCTCAGGCCAGGACACAGGTTTCATACTGACCCTTTGGGGTGTGTGTGTGTGTATGTGTGTGTGTTGTTGTTGTTGTCTCTGTTGTTACTGTTGCTGAGGAGGGAAGAGAGAGAGAGAGAGAGAGACAGAGACAGAGAGAGACAGAGACAGAGAGACAGACAGACAGACAGAGACAGACAGACAGACAAACAGAGAGAGACAGACAGACAGACAGACAGAGAGATACAGAGACAAAGACAAAGGCAGAGACAGAGACAGAGACAGAAATAGAGGTAGAGAGAAAGAAAAAGAGAGACAGGCAGACGGAGAGACAGACAGACAACAACAACACACACACACACACACACACACACACACACACACACACACACACACACACACACACACACACACACACACTACACACACACACACAGTATACAGACTAGACAAATACATACACAGACAGATACAAACAAACATATACATAGAAAGAGAACATTTTTTTTAACAAGCAAGACAAAAAACAAGAAATTGAGAATAATTGCAAATCAAACGGACAACCTGAGACTGTTGTCCTACCCTTCCGTCCACAATGAAGAGAGAAATGAACTTGTGACTCCTCCTTTAAAACAATTCCATTTACAGTATCTCCAAATGTAGACACAGACGTCACCAAAGTATTCTTCAGACTGCCCAAAGGAGAAAACTTTATCCCAAAGTTTGCTAGTTAACTCGAGTGTGTGTTTGTGTGTGTGTGTGTTGTGTGTGTGTTGTGGTGTGTGCTGCGTGTGTGTGTGTGGGTGTGGTGTGTTGTTGTGTGTGTTGTGTGTGTGGTGTGTGTGTTTTGTTGTGTGTATGTGTGTGTGGTGTGTGTGTGTGTGTGTGTGTGTGTGTGTGTGTGTGTGTGTGTGTTGTTGTGTGTGTGTGTGTGTGTGTGTGTGTTGTGTGTGTGTGTAGTGTGTGTGTGTGTGTGTGTGTGTGTGTGTGTGTGTGTGTGTGTGTGTGTGTGTGTATGTGTGTGTGTGGTTTTGTGTGTGTGTGTGTTTGTGAGTTGTGTGTGTGTGTGTGTGTGTGTGTGTGTGTGTGTGTGTGTGTGTGTGTGTGTGAGGTGTGTGTGTGTGTGTGTGTGTGTGTGTGTGTGTGTGTTGTGTTGTGTGTGTGTGTGTGTGTGTGTTTGTGAGGGTATGGGTGGTGTCTGCACCTTTTTTTTTTTTTGTGTGTCGTGTGTGTGTTGTGTGTGTGTGTGTGTGTGTGTGTGTGTGTGTGTGTGTGTGTGTGTGTGTGTGTGTGTGTGTGTGTGTGTTGTGTGTGTGTGTGTGTGTTGTGTTCTGTGTCTGGTGTGTGTCTGTGTGTGTGTTTGATTTCTGCACGGTATACATCGAAGGGGGTTAGGCACTGGCAGTCTGACCTCTCTCTTCTCTCTCTCTCTCTCTCTCTGTCTGTGTTCGTGTGTGTGTGTGTGTGTGGTGTGTGTGTGTGTTGTGTGTGTGTGGTGTGTGTGTGTGTGTGTGTGTGTGTGTGTGTGTGTTGTGTGTGTGTGTGTGTGTGTGTTGTGTCTGTGTGTGCTAAAAAGTATGTACATTTCTTTATATCTAGACAATGTGTATTGAATTCATATACATTCCTTGATGTCCAGACAGTTTGTCATGGTTACATATTTCATCTCTTGCTAAAATCTCATTGTTCTCGGTCCATCTATACAGTAAAAATAAATTTTGAATTCAAACTGATTCATCTAAAAATGTTTGTTGACGTAAATTACTCTTCAAGGTGTCCTTTGTGCTTCGTTAAAAGTCGGGGGGAAAAAAACAGACGATATGAATGTTGTTGTTTTTCTCTGACTTTTCTAGTGTTATCGCTTTTGACCACATGTCTCGAACAGTGCACCATACCGGGCGAGCGCGACTGTCACGTGATATTGTTTACATTCGATACTAAATCGCGGAACAGATGATGCTCTCTCAGCAGATAACGTTGAAAATGAATCCTATGAAAATCAGGTAAGGAAGCTGTTCTCACACATGCACGTTATCAATCTAAATACCTCATATTTGATGAAAAATGCCTCCCCTGAATTTAGTGCGGGCTGACTGTCGACAACATGGGCGTGTCGATGTTTCGGAAGGGTGGCTAAAAATAGAAAAGAAATGTATGGCGCATCATTCGGTCACAAATGCGACGGGTGTTTTGGTCATGCTCTTGATTCGCAATTTTGAGTAAAATTAAAAGGTTAATTTCGTAAATTCGTTACTTCTTGACAATTTAAAACCATATTTGTCAAACTTAAAAGCAGAATGTAATATATATTCACTTTTCTTCTACTTTCCTTCTGTTGCTATTACTTTCCGAACAATTTCTGACATTTTTCACTTGCTTTTGTTTTATTCTTTATGTTTACTTTCACTCTTCTTCCAATTTATTTTCATTCGTGTATTCATTGTATTTATTATTGCAGACGTAAAACGACACGTGACGGGGATAGTCAATGGAATCATTAATTGTGTTAGTTGTAAATGAATGTATAGAGAGAAGGAATGGGGGAAGGGAAAGAGTGAGAATATCAATGTGATGAATAAGAGAGTAGTGGGAGTGATATATATAATATATATATATATATATATATTGTGTGTGTGTGTGTGTGTGTGTGTTTTGTGTGTGTGTGTGTGTGTATACATACATATATACATATATGTATATATATGCTTGTGTGTGTGTGGTGTGTGTGTGTACATACATGTATATACATGTATGTATATATAGTGCTTGTGTGTGTGTGTTGTGTGTGTGGTGTGTGTGTTGTGTGTGTGTGTGTATGTATGTATGTATATTAGTCATCAGCAAGAAACTCTGAGGAGAGCCGGGCATCAGAGGGTCCTCAAAGGAGAAACAATGCCAATGCGTATGTTGTGTGTGTGTTTGTTTGTTTGCTTGTTTGTTTGTTTGTTTGTTTGTTTGTTTGATAGAGGTCTGAAGGTGATTGGAGATCCCAAATGAAGGGCACGGGAAACAAAGAAACAAAGGGTTAAAAAGACAGAGGCAGACAGACAGGCACGGAAAAACATGCATGCAGATAGACACAGACAA
>JAPXFY010000014.1:50857167-50862167 GCA_030674185.1 Monoplex corrugatus | reverse complement strand
TATACGTGCACGCGGGCAAACACACCCGCACATACATGCATACACACACCACACATAATACATACATACATACATACATACATACATACATACATACATACATACATACATACATACATACATACATACATACACACACACAGAGACAGACACAAACTTTTATAGACATTGAGGAGTGTTCTGAACTTACGGTTTTTGTGCTTTGTATCTGATCCTATGCTAGCTGAATGGGTAGCGCAAACTATGTTAGATTTGAGAAGTTCCACGATATAGGAGATAATTCCTACGTGACTCTCAAGAGTTATGTCCTTTGGTTGATTTCATAGACATAGATACATATATAGATATAGATATATAGATATAGATAATATAGATATAGATATAGATTGTAGATATAGATATAGATAAAGATACAGACATACAAGAATACGGTTTTTATCTATCCACAATGTTGTGCCTTTATGGTCTCTTTTCTTTTCAGTCATTTCTCTGTGCAATAACCAGTTTAGTGTTCTCCTTGACAAGGTTAAAAAGATAATAAAAAAAAATTTAAAAAAAAAAAAAAGAAGAAAAAAGACAAAAACCTTGGGCATCTATTTCCTTCATTCGAAGAGTTCACACACTCTTGACATTTTCTGTTCTGTTAAAACATCTTCAGACTAGGATGAACCAGGTCGCTAGCACTAATTATAACCCTCACTGCTTAAAAAAAGGATTTGTTAATATAGTCTTGCCTAAAATAACAGATTTCCCGACAAGATAAGCTGTAACTCAATCAGCCCAAGGCCTAGTGTTCTAATTCTAGTTGAACATTATTCTGATCTGAGCGGAAGTAGCCGAGATTATTTCCTGATCCAGACTGGAAGTTACGTCGTTGCAAATTAAACTTACCTAACGTTCAATATTCCGTGTCTTAACGATGTTATGTAAACAGTGACAATACTGACTGTTTCCTGATTCATATCAACTCTTTGTTACAGAAGAAAAATTGACGTTGGGTATTTTTTTTTTTTTTTTCATTTTCGTCTGTTCCTGGAGGTTTCTTGTGGTACAACGTTCAGGTTCTCGTTTCTGTAGACTATGCAAATGCACGCCTTGGTACCAAGGTCATGTTTCTTAATGCTGACATCTACATGTAATTGTCCAACTAAGAATGATCGCACAGATACCAAAGTTCCCCAGCAAAGTGACTATCGTTCAGCAGTTTGGTAACATTTGGCACCAAATGTCCACAGGGATTCGTCCATTGGTCATGAAGTTAGCAGTTGCAAGTTTGTTCATAAAGGATTCCATACGCGTTCCAACCAAATCTGCTAGCAATTATATGTCAAACTCCTCAAGCTTGTGACAAATCCTACGTAAAAGCAAAGATCTTGAAGTGGGAGATGGGCTAGTGAAGTCAGAATTCCAATCACAAGATCCTGGATTCAGATCACCTGGACATCTCAGCCTGGTGGATAAAAGGTGAACATTTTTTTCTGATCTTACAGGTTAACACGTGTGTAGGCTTGCCATTGCCTAAACCGTCTTCGTGTGTATGTGCATGCCAAATGCCAAACACGCACGTTAAAGATCCTGTCAGTCATATCGGTGGCAGGCTTACGGAAACGTGAAAACATAGTTTTATAGCGTGCACGTCCACCAAAGATGCAGTCTTTGTACCACCATGGTTAGATATGGTCAGGTTGTCTGACGGCTTGAGGTTTTTCCTTCTCCACTATGTCAGATTTTGTGTAATGTGCAATGAGTCCTAATGGGTTTGGACAAAAGCGGTAAACAAGAATAGTTTACAATAGTAATAAAAACTGTTATAAGAAAAGTAATCTCGGTATGTGTTTGCGTTTCCTGTTGATTCCAAGAACATACCTTTTTCAATGTTTCCAGTTGTTGTTGTTTTTTTTGCTTTGTTTTGATTCGTTTTGTGTTTTGTTGTTTGTTGTTGTTATTTTTGGTTTTTTTTTGGTTTTGTTTCATACTTCAATCAATATTGTATTGAAGCCTATTCTCTCCCTTCCCACTGTGTGTGTGTGTGTGTGTGTGGTGTGTGTGTGTGTGTGTGTGTGTGTGTGTGTGCGTGCGTGTGTGTGTGTGTGTGCGTGCACGCGAGTGTGTATGCGGTGTGTGTGTGCGTGCGTGTGTGTGTCTGTTTGTGTGCATGTGTGCGTGCGTCTGTGTGTCTATGAGTGTGTATGCGCGTCTGAGAATGATTATATGTGTGCGTGCTCGCGCGCACCGAGCACGCACGTATGTGTGTGTGTGTGTGTGTGTGTGTGTGTGTGTGTGTGTGTGTGTGTGTGTGTGTATGTGTGTGTGTGTGTTTATGTGTGTTATTTATGAGTATACGTGCACTAATGAGTATATGTGTATGTCTAAGCATGTGTGTGCGTGTGGGTATGTGTGTGTCCGTTTATGTGTGGAGTGTGTGTCTATGTGTGTGTGAGACAGTGTGTGTGTGTAAGTATATGTATCATCATCATCATCATCAGGTGCCCTGCCGCATGCCGTTGGCGATCATGGACTTCCATCTGCCTCTATCACTTGTTGCCCCAAGCATCTCCTCCACCCTCCTTGCTCCTTGTCTTCAGTCACTCTGCAAGTCCGTCTAGTATTTTCTCCCTGGTCTATGTGGTGCTCTCTTTCCCTCCAGCTTTCCCGTTGTGACCAGGTGCTCCAAATCCCCTTTCCTCATAAAATGGTCTATAAATGTTGCCTGTGTTTTCCTAATCTTCTTTATAAATGATCTACTTGTGTCTGCCTCCATCAAGACTGTCTCGTTTGTTTTCTTTGCTGTCCATGGAACTCTCAACATTCTTCTCAGAAACCACATCTCAGCTGCCTCAATCTTGTTCTGGCTTTGCTTGTTGACTGTCCACGCTTCACAACCGTACAACAGAATTGGTTCTATATAACATTCAAGAACTCTCTTCCTGATGTTAATTGATAGGCATTTGTTGGTAAGAATGCTTTTCATCTTCTTGAATGCTGTTTTGGCTTGGCCGATTCTGCTGGCTATTTCTGATGTGCATCTGCTGTCTGATGAAATGATCGTTGCCAGGTATTTAAACTTATCAACCTGTCTCAAGGTTGTGCCATTTGCGTTATTTTGTATGAGGGGATTTCATGTTTTTTACTGATCACCATGACTTCAGTCTTCCTGCTGTTTAGTTCCAACGCCTTACCTTTGCTTTCTATTTCTATTATATTCACAACAAGGTTTTGTAGGTCCCTTTCATTTTCTGCAATTAGCACGGTGTCATCTGCGTATAGAATGTTGTTTATCATTTTCCCCCAACCTTTTATCCAGGATCTTCTTCTAGGTTTATCATGATGTTTTCGCTGTAAAGTGAAAACAGATCTGGTGACAAAACACAACCCTGTCTGACTCCTCTTTTGATGTTTTGGAAAGAGCTTATATTGTTTTCTATTCTCATTGCAGCTGTTTGTTCCCAGTACATATTTCTGATTATTCGTAGATCTTTTCCATCAACATTGAGTCTCTCCAGTTGGTTGATCAATTCTTCATGTCTTACTTGATCGAAAGCCTTGGTATGGTCAACAAAGCATAAATACAAATCCTTATTCATCTCAATTGACCTCTCTATGATAGTTCTTAGGATGTATATGGCATTAGTTGTTCCTTTCCCTTCCACAAATCCACACTGCTCTTCTGCTATTTATCTTTTGATTCTATTCCTTGCCCTCATTATCATTATTCTTAACAGGATTTTTGTTACATGACTCATCAAACTGATTGTGCGATGCAGTTCGCATTCTATAGTCCCGATCTTCTATGGAAGTGCAATGAAAATTGATTTTGACATATCTTTGAAGATTTTTCCAGTGTCGTAAATTTCATTTAGGAGGACTGTTATTTTTTCTATTCCAAATTCCTCCAGGGCTTCAATCATCTCTGTGGTAATGTTGTCTGGTCTTGGGGCTTTTCCTGGTTTCATATTTTTCAGTGCTGCTCTAACTTCATCTTTCATTATGGGTGGTAATAATAATAAATAATAATTACAATATTTATATAGCGCAAAATCTTGATAAAATCAAATCTAAGCGCTGAAGCAGACACACACGCAGGCACGCACGCTCGCACACACACGCACGCACACATACAGACACACACACACACACACACACACACACACACACACACACACACACACACACACACACACACACACACACACACACACACACGCATGGCTATAAATGGGGAGAAAGAATAAAAGCAATAAAAGCAAGAATAAAAGCAATGGAAAATTATAGAGAGCATAGCATACAATTATATATTATAACCATGTGATTCCCTCCGAGCGGAGACAGGCTGCAGAGGGGAGGGTTGAGTGAGGTTAGGATTTTATGCAGGAGAGAAAAGGTGAGTTTTGAGAGCGGACTTGAAGGAGACAAAAGTAGGTTGCTGACGGACTGAGAGAGGAAGTTTGTTCCAGGAGAGTGGACCAGAAACAGAGAAGGCTCGTGGACCATAGGTATTTAGCTTAGTGCGTGGAAAGCGAAGAGTCAGAGGATCAGAGGCAGAGCGGAGGGTACGTGAGGGAACATAGATCTCAAGTAGGCTTGACAGGTAATCGGGGGCTGCGTTATTGAGGCTTTTGTAGCACATGGTGTCTAGTTTGTACTGTATGCGCTTTGATACAGGGAGCCAGTGAAGTTGTGCCAGGAGAGGAGATATGTGGTCAGCTTTTTTCTTTTTGAGTACAAGGCATGCAGCATTGTTTTGAATGCGCTGTAGGATGTGAATGGTGGAGGCAGGAAGACCAGACAGGAGTGAATTGCAATAGTCAATGCGAGACATTATGAAGGAGAGAACGAGTTTTGCAGTTGTTTCGACAGAGAGATACTTCCTGATCAGCTTTATACGATGGAGATGATAGTAGCAGGATCTGGCAGTTTGAGAAACAAAGTTGTTCATGGAGAGGGTAGAGTCAATGCAGACACCAAGGTTTTTAGCTGAATCAGAAATTGGGACTGATGTG
>JAPXFY010000014.1:50844667-50852167 GCA_030674185.1 Monoplex corrugatus | reverse complement strand
GAAATATGCTCACGCATCTTCAAGGATTATGTTCTTCATCCTTCCATGTCTGTTTGTTCGTCTCTGTCTGTCTCTGTCTCTCTGTTTTGGTCTCTATCTCTATCTCCTTTTGTCTCTCTGTCTCTGTCTGTCTGTCTGTCTGTCTCTTTCTCTCTCTCTCTCTATCTCTCTCTCTCTCTCTCTCTGTTTCTCTCTCTCTCTCTCTCTGTTTCTCTCTCTCTCTCCCTTTCCCAACACCCCATTCTCTCTCTCTCTGTTCTCTTTTTGTCTTGGTCGTTTTGTCACGCGCGTGCGCGTGTGCGTGCACGCACGCACACACACACACACACACACACACAAACACACACACATACATACACATACACACGCACACACACAGACACACCACACACACACACACACACACACACACACACACGCACACACGCACACACGCACACACAAAACACACACACACACACACAACACACACACACACACACAACACACAACACACACACACAACACACACACACACTCACACACACACAGAAAACACACACACACACACACACAACAACACAACACACACACACACACAACACACACACACACACACACACACACACACACACACACACACACACACACACACACACACACACACACACAACACACACACACACACAACACACACAACACAACACACAACAACAACAACAACACACAACACACACACACACACACACACACACACACACACACACACACACACACACACACACACACACACACACACCACACACACACCAATTTATTAACTATGAATCTCATCTTCAGAACCTGTTCAGCTGTCTTCCCTATGGCACCATGCGGCCGATTTCGACATCAGCATCGAATAATTTCCCCTTGGCGTCTGAATTCTAAACAGCTAAACGCTTTGGCAGTTTTCAAATCAGTCTGCACACAAATTGCAGTTCTGTCCATCATTCTTCAGAAATGTGGATTGCTAAAAGGCTTTATAATGTGATATTCAAGCCTGAGGGCGTAAGAAAAGCGTGTCAGTGTGACTTGGAGCTAATTATACAAACCACGTTATGGAAAAATGTCACGCTTAAAGATCTGACTTGTCGAGTTCTGTCCCAACCAGCAGAATTGATTAATATGCACGTGTGTGTTCATGCGTGCGCAGGAACTAAAGAGATAGACAGAGAGAGGGGGGAGAGGGAGAGAGCGAGACACAGAGAAAGAGGAAGAGAGACAGAGATTGAGAGAAGAGACAGAGAGAGTCAGAGCAGAGAGAGACAGAGAGACAAGAGAAAGATGGGAGAGAGAGACAGACAGACAGACAGACAGAGAGTGAGAGACAGACAGAGACAAGAGAAACAGACAGGCAGGCACAGAGACTAACAGGCAGAGAGAGACAGAGACAGAGATAGAGAGACAGACAGAAAAAAAGAGAGAGACAGACAAACAGACAGAAACAAGAGTGCAAAGAGAGAGAAAGAGACAGACATACAAAGAGAGAAAGAGAGAGACAGAGACAGAGAGTGAGAGACAGACAGAGACAAGAGAGACAGACAGACAGAGACAGGCGCAGAGAGAGAGAGAGACAGACAGACAGACAGACACACAGACAGAGACAGAGACAGGGAGAAAGAGAGGAGACAGAGACAAAGAGAGAGAGAGAGACTGAGACAGAGAGAGACAGAGAGAGAGAGAGACAGAAAGAGAGAGAGACACACACAGAGAGAGACACACACAGAGAAAGAGAAACAGCTTGAAATGTTCACTTAACCCATAGTTTTGTAATTTGTTTCTAAGACGTTTGGTCAAAAGAGATTTAACGCTCTCGAACAATTTCACAAACGTTCAACCCAAATCTGCCAGCAATTATCCGGCAATCTCTTCCTGATCCTGCTGAAAATCCTATGCGCTGGCAAGGTCTTGAAAGCGGGGGGGGGGGGGGGGGGGGGGCAAAAGGGAATATGAAACACTAAGTTGACATCACCAGAATGATAGAAACATTAAGATGGACAGCCAGCAGGCCATTTTTAATGTTGTAGGCTGGCACTGGACGCCAAATATCAGATCTTGAATCCACAGGTCTATCAAAAGAACTAACCACCCCGCTTGATTTGAATCAGGTATTTCTAAATTCAATTCCAGCCCGCCACATTAATGTTTCCTACATCCTAATGATGTCATCTTAGAGCTTCATAGATCTCTTCTCTCCCCTTCACCCACTCCCCATTTCAGGACCTTGCAGCGCAAAGGGTTAAGCGCAGGCTCAAGGAGTCAGTCTGCCTGATAATTGCTGACACATTTTGGGTGGAACGCATTTGGAAATCTCCGAACGCGATAAAATCCCTCTTTGAACAAACTGCAAACTTACACTCAGCCCATAGTAGTGATGTGCTAATCATGTTGGTGTCAGCATCTGATTGATAAAGAAGATATGTTCTACCTCTTTTCCATCTCTATCAAGAAGATATGTTCTATCTCTTTTCCATCTCTGTCAAGAGGAAGATATGTTCTATCTCTTTTCCATCTCTATCAAGAAGATATGTTCTACCTCTTTTCCATCTCTGTCAAGAATGATATGTTCTATCTCTTTTCCATCTCTATCAAGAAGATATGTTCTACTCTTTTCCGTCTCTATCAAGAAGATATGTTCTACCTCTTTTCCATCTCTATCAGAAGAGATATGTTCTATCTCTTTTCCATCTCTGTCAAGAATATATGTTCTACCTCTTTTCCATCTCTATCAAGAAGATATGTTCTACCTTTTTCCATCTCTATCAAGAAGATAAATTATGTTCTACCTCTTTTCCATCTCTGTCAAGAATATATGTTCTACCTCTTTTCTATCTCTATCAAGAAGATATGTTCTACCTCTTTTCCATCTCTATCAAGAAGATATGTTCTACCTCTTTTCCATCTCTATCAAGAAGATATGTTCTACCTCTTTTCCATCTCTATCAAGAAGATATGTTCTACCTTTTTCCATCTCTATCAAGAAGATATGTTCTACCTTTTTCCATCTCTATCAAGAAGATATCTTCTACCTCTTTTCCATCTCTATCAAGAAGATATGTTCTAACTATTTTCCATCTCTATCAAGAAGATAAATTATGTTCTACCTCTTTTCCATCTCTGTCAAGAATATATGTTCTATCTCTTTTCCGTCTCTATCAAGAAGATATGTTCTACCTTTTTCCATCTCTATCAAGAAGATATCTTCTACCTCTTTTCCATCTCTGTCAAGAAGATGTCTTCTACCTCTTTTTCATCTCTATCAAGAAGATATGTTCTACTTCTTATCCTTCTCTATCAAGAAGATATCTTCTACCTCTTTTCCATCTCTATCAAGAAGAAGATATTTCTACCTTTTCTCCATCTCTATCAAGAGGAAGATATGTTCTACCTCTTTTCCACCTTTCTCAAGAAGAAGATATATTCTACCTCTTTTCCATCTCTCTCAAGAAGAGGATATGCTTTAACTCTTCTCCGTCTCTATCAAGAAGATATGTTCTACCTCTTTTCCATCTCTCTCAAGAAGATATGTTCTACCTCTTTTCCATCTCTATCAAGAAGAAGATAAGTTCTACCTTTTTTCCATCTCTATCAAGAAGAAGATATGTTCTACCTCTTTTCCATCTCTATCAAGAAGAAGATAAGTTCTACCTTTTTTCCATCTCTATCAAGAAGAAGATATGTTCTACCTCTTTTCCATCTCTATCAAGAAGAAGATATGTTCTACCTTTTTTCCATCTCTATCAAGAAGATATATTCTACCTCTTCTCCGTCTCTATCAAAAAGAAGATATGTTCTACCTCTTTTCCATCTCTCTCAAGAAGAAGATATGTTCTACCTCTTTTCCATCTCTCTCAAGAAGAAGATATGTTCTACCTCTTTTCCATCTCTATCGACAGGAAGATATGTTCTAACTCATTTTCCATCTCTATCGACAGGAAGATATGTTTACCTCTTTTCCACCTCTCTCAAGAGGAAGATATGTTCTACCTCTTTTCCATCTCTATCGACAGGAAGATATATATTCTACCTCTTTTCCACCTCTCTCAAGAAGAAGATATGTTCTACCTTTTTTCCACCTCTCTCAAGAAGAAGATATGTTCTACCTCTTTTCCACCTCTCTCAAGAGGAAGATATGTTCTACCTCTTTTCCATCTCTATCGACAGGAAGATATATATTCTACCTCTTTTCCACCTCTCTCAAGAAGAAGATATGTTCTACCTCTTTTCCACCTCTCTCAAGAAGAAGATATGTTCTACCTCTTTTCCATCTCTATCAAGAGGAAGATATGTTCTAACTCTTTTCCATCTCTATCGACAGGAAGATATATATTCTACCTCTTTTCCACCTCTCTCAAGAAGAAGATATATTCTACCTCTTTTCCATCTCTATCAAGAGGAAGATATGTTCTAACTCTTTTCCATCTGTATCAACAAGTCATGGGCACATAGGGATTCCACGAAAGTGCTGTTATTACAACATATCCCATGTGATGGTCTAAAGAAGACGAGCACGTAAATCCATGTTATCCCTCTTTTCTCATAAAATCGGACGGAGGCTGAATCCAAGAGAATATTTCAGTGTAGAGACGTTGGGGAACAATTAGCACAACGAGGAAAGCAAATGTTGTGGAAATGAGCGTGTTGATGAGTCGCGGTTCCTTTAAGTTAATCTCGTGATACTTTTTTCTCCCTTCGGTGTCTTCTTTACATGTCATATTCATATGTTTATATCAGCGTAATTATATCAGATTCCAAACTCAATATTGGTAGGGATGTGCGCGCGCGCGCACACACACATACGCGCGCGGGCATACACACACACACAACACACACACACACACATACACACACACACCTCAACACAACACAACACACACACACCTCAACACAACACAAACACAACACACACACACACACACACACACACACACACACACACACACACACACACACACACACACACACACACACACACACACAGAGAGAGAGAGAGAGACACAGAGAGAGACAGACAGACAGAGACACACAGAGAGACAGTGGCAGAGACACAGAGAGACGAATAGAGAGAGACAGACAGACAGACAGAGAAAGAGAAAGAAAGCGACAGAGAGAGAGAGAGACTGACAGAGAGAGACAGACAGACAGTCAGACAGAGATCGAGAGACAGAGATAGAGAGAGACAGAGAAAGAGACAAAGAGAGAGAAAGAGACAGAGATAGAGAGCAAGAGACAGAGATAGAGACAGAGAAAGATAGAGAGACAGAGACAGATAGACAGAGAAAGGGGGAGAGAGAGAGGGGGGGAGGCAGAAAGAGAGAGAGAGAAAGAGAATGAGGGGGAAGGAGGGAGGGAGAGAGAGAGACAGACAGACAGACAGACAGATACAGAAACAGAAAGCGACGAACTGCTCACTCAGCCCACAGCACAGTGCTAATCATGATGGTGGTGGTAGCATGCTGGTTGATAAAGAACCTGGGTTCTGACCCTCTTCCGTCACCATCAAGAAATCCTCTGCGCATGGCGATCGCGCAAACGCTCTATAATTACATCATCTTCCATTACACCGCCTAGAGAAAACCAGCTCCCAATGCCATGTTATCTCCCTTTTCCCATGAAAATGAAAGGGGACTGAATCCGATACAAGATTTCGGTGTTCAGAATCAAGGAAAAACAAATCACTCGGTAAGATTGTCTTGATTAGGTAGATTTCCTTTGAAGTCTTTGATATTCGTGATTATATTATCATAACAATAACATTAACAATAAAATTGATAAATCATGATAATAGTAGTGATGATGATGATGATGATGACGACGACGACGACGATGATGATGATGATGGCGACGACGATGATGATGATGATGACGACGACGACGACGACGATGATGATGATGAGGAGGAGGAGGAGGAGCAGGATGATGATGATGAGGATGATGGTAGTAATAATGATAATGATATTGATAATAACAATAATAGTAGTAATAATACTAATAATAATGATAACAACAACAACAACGACGACAACGATGACGACGATGATGATGATGAGGAGGAGGAGGAGGATAATGCTGATGATGATGATGATGATGACGACGAAGACGACGACGACGACGATGACGATGACGATGAGGATGCTTATGATGATGATACGGCACCAAATCTTGATACATAAATCAAACTAAAGGGCACAACTCTCATCATTCACCAAAGCATTCACTCACTATGACAAAAACTCAAGGGCACAAAATACACACAGACTGGGAGGGGGAGGACAGGAGAGGGTTAGAACAAAAAGGATGGGCACATAGATGGGGGGGGGGGGGATCACTGCCAGGCAAAAAGGTTTTATCTTCAAGTTAAACTTGAAGGAAGACAAGAGTATACAACTGTTGAATAGACAGGAAAAGCTCTTACTAGTTGTATGGACCAGACAGCGGAAAAGAATGGCGACCGGCTATGGAACATCTGTATCGATGAATTTGTCATCAACTATAGAATGTTCTCTGTATCGAGGGGTTTGTCATCAACTATAGAATGTTCTCTGTATCGAGGGGTTTGTCATCAACTATAGAATGTTCTCTGTATCGAGGGGTTTGTCATCAACTATAGAATGTTCTCTGTATCGAGGGGTTTGTCATCAACTGTAGGCTGTTCTCTGTATCGAAGCGTTTGTCATCAACTATAGGATATTCTCTGTATCGAGGAGTTTGTCATCAACTATAGGCTGTTCTGTGTATCGAGGAGTTTGTCATCAACTATAGGCTGTTCTCTGTATCGAGGGTTTTTGTCATCAACTATAGGCTGTTCTGTGTATCGAGGGTTTTGTCATCAACTATAGGCTGTTCTGTGTATCGAGGAGTTTGTCATCAACTATAGGCTGTTCTGTGTATCGAGGGGTTTGTCATCAACTATAGGCTGTTCTGTGTATCGAGGAGTTTGTCATCAACTATAGGCTGTTCTCTGTATCGAGGGTTTTTGTCATCAACTATAGGCTATTCTCTGTATCGAGGGGTTTGTCATCAACTACAGGCTGTTCTCTGTATCGAGGGGTTTGTCATCAACTATAGGATATTCTCTGTATCGAGGGGTTTGTCATCAACTATAGGATATTCTCTGTATCGAGGGGTTTGTCATCAACTATAGGCTGTTCTGTGTATCGAGGGGTTTGTCATCAACTATAGGCTGTTCTGTGTATCGAGGGGTTTGTCATCAACTATAGGCTGTTCTCTGTATCGAGGGGTTTGTCATCAACTATAGGCTGTTCTCTGTATCGATGACTTTGTCATCAACTATAGGCTGTTCTCTGTATCGATGACTTTGTCATCAACTATAGGCTGTTCTCTGTATCGAGGAGTTTGTCATCAACTATAGGATATTCTCTGTATCGAGGAGTTTGTCATCAACTATAGGCTGTTCTCTGTATCGAGGGGTTTGTCATCAACTATAGGCTGTTCTGTGTATCGAGGGGTTTGTCATCAACT